>JAYESA010000008.1:121802234-122402234 GCA_036927795.1 Iris macrosiphon | reverse complement strand
TTCGGCGATATCAAACGTTACCTTACTAGTCCGCCAGTTTTGGTGCCTCCCATCATAGGGAGACCATTCGTGCTGTATGTTCGAGCGATGGATCATTCTCTGGGAGCTTTTCTCACACAAAAGAATAATACGGATCATGAACAGGCTATCTACTACCTCAGCAGGATGATGGTCGGAGCCGAACACCGGTACAACCCAGTGAAGAAAGAATGCTTGGCTCTGATGTTCGCTATCCAGAAAATGCGGCACTATGTTACAGGCCAGACCATTCACATCATCTCCAGGATCAATCCTCTTCGGGTACTGATGAGCAAGCCAAGTGTTCTTAATTCCCGACTCGCGACTTGGGCGATGCTATTAACACCATATGACATGGTATACGTCCCTCAGAAGTCCATCAAAGGCCAAGCATTGGCTGACTTCCTAGCTGCTCATCCGATCCAGGAGGCCTCCAAACTTTACGAGGACATTCCCGACGAAGTCGCAGAATGTAATTCCGCAATGAAAAGTGACGCATGGCAACTATTCTTCGATGGTGCCTCCAGAGCTGGTCCCAGGGGAAACGTGGTTTCGGGAGTAGGAGTTGTCCTAGTTACTCCTGATAAACTCGTCATCTACCGAGCATATTTTCTTAGCGAGCCATGTTCTAACAATGTGGCAGAATATAACGCTCTACTAATCGGACTCCAAGTCGCTAAAGAATTGGACGTCGAATCTCTGGAAGCTTTCGGTGATTCTCTGCTAATCGTCAACCAAGTCAGAGGAATATATGAAGTCCGGAATCCAGACCTCATCCCCTACCACCGAGCAACGGTCGAGATAACCACGACATTTAAAGGATTCTTCCTAGAACATGTCCCTCGATCTCAAAATCTGGAAGCTGACGCTCTAGCCAGTCTAGCTGCAGATTTAGCTACCCCTATAAGAAGGTAGAATTCGGTAATCCTTCTTAACAGAGATTTATTTTGTGTAAAAAATAACTTTCACATAGAATGCAGCTACGCACTGGACACAGATCTTCCAAGGAGAGACTGGAGAAGTCCCTTTATAGACTTCGTAGCATACGGAATCTTGCCAGAAGATCCTAAAGAAGCAGTATCCGTCAAAAGACGATCATTACGCTTCTATTTCGATGCATCTTTACAATGTCTATGTCGTCGGTCTTATGACGGACTATTATTACGATGTCTCTCTGGTGACGAAGCACAGCAGATTATCCGTGAAGCCCACGACGGCGTATGCGGAGCGTACCAACCCGGTCCTAAGCTACAGGATCGTATAAGGAGAATGGGCTACTACTGGCCTACTATGATCACAGATGCAATAAAGTATGCAAGATAATATAGGGCCTGTCAGATCCATGCAGACTTTATCTATCAACCTCCCGAGTACCTGCATCCTATGGTTGTATCCTGGCCCTTCGAAGCATGGGGTATAGATATCATTGGTCCTATTCACCCGTCTTCTTCCAGAGGTCACCAGTTCATACTGGCCATCACGGATTAATTCTCCAAATAGGCAAAGGCGATCCCTCTTGCTGAGATAAAGGCATCTAATATGATCAGCTTTATCAAACATTACGTCATTTATCGCTTCGGGATACCCCGAAGGATAATCCATGACAACGGGCCTCAATTCATCAGCCAAGCATTTCATCGATTTTGCGATAAAAATTGGATACAAAATGTTGCCTCGACGGCATATAATCCTGCTGCTAATGGTTTGACGGAAGCTTTCAACAAAACCATTATCAAGCTCTTGAAGAAGTTCGTCTCTTCGAACAAAAGGGATTGGAATGAGAAGCTGGGAGAGTGTCTCTGGGCATACCGCACAACGGTACGGGCACCAACAGGTTGTACCCTATTCTCATTAGTTTACGGGAGCAAAGTAGTTCTCCCCATCGAGATCCAAATTCCGTCACTCAGGATAGCCGTGGCTAATAGGCTGACTCAAGAAAAGAATGACCTGTTAAGGCTTCAAGAGCTAGAAGGACTAGACGAGAAACGCCTCCAAGCTCAACAGCGCATCGCGCTCTACCAAGCACCCATTTCCAAGGCTTTTAATCAAAAGGTAAAGGAAAGGGTGTTCAGAGTCGACGAGCTAGTCTTAGCCGTGAGAAGGCCGACGATTCTCACTCACAGAAGTAAGGGCAAATTCCAGCCTAAATGGGAAGGACCTTATGTGATCGAGACGACGTTCTCAAACAGCGCTTACAGGTTAGCCCAGCCTAATGGAGACCTGCTAATGGCTCCTATCAATGGCAAATTCCTGAAAAGGTACTACGCTTAACCTCCTCTGCTCAAATAGAGTATGATAAAGGTCTCATTCTGACAAAACTACTTCCAAAGCGAAACTAGTAGGATCATATTCTATCATGTCTATATAACCTCTGAATAGATGTATCCTGTTAAAAACTTACCGAGAGTATATCACGTCCCTATTACCTATGATATCACTTTCACCCCAAACCTGTCATTTATATTCCGAAATGATGGGTCCACAAAGTCAGATGAAAGCCTCTTTATTATCCCCAAAAAAAGGGGGGGAGCAGAAGTACATTTGAAAAACAAAAGCAAAAGCACATCATTTTGGGGGAGCAGTCAGGTCGTGAAGTTGTTGTGCCAATACGACCATCCTCTCAGTCCTGGAATCCAAGACATCATGGCGAGCCCGCTCCAGTCGTGCCTCGTCATTGCTCATAAGGGACAGTTTGGCCCTAGCCCGAAGAAAACCAGCACGGGCGGTTTCTGCACGCACCAGGTTCTGTTGTGCTACGCCCAACCGGCTATCCACCACAGCTAGAGCTTCTGACGACTGGGAAGCCCACTCCTTGGCCTGAGCAAGTTTTGTTTCCAACCTGAGGACCCTCGCTACATTCCCTTCGTGCTCTGCCTGGTACTTCGTTTTAAGAGCAATGACCTCCTCCAGGACGACTTTTCCTTTATCCCTCTCCCGCTTGTAGAAGCATAAAAAATACGCTGGATAGCTCTACGCTGCATATTGATGCAAAACAGCGTAAACAGTGGACTTCAAAGCCTTCAACGTGCCATCAGAGATTCTCTGCCAAGCGCAGCATGAAATATAGGCTCGAGGACCATCCGCGTAGGGCAGTATGTCCAGGCTGCTTCAGCGTAAACAGGGTGCGTCATCGCCTTTATGGCATAAAACTCATCCTCTTTCAATGCAGCATTAAAGTGTACGAGGGATACTTCGTATTCTCTACAATGAACCTATCAAAACCTATAATGAACCTGACATCTCGACTTCTGACAAAGGGATACTGCTCGACTACCCAGACGACGGCTATAATGATGGCGCGGCACTGCAACCTAGGCTGTCATTTACTGCTATTTCCCTTGTGTAAACCGCTTTTACATACACGAAGGAATACACTGCCTAGTTTTACACATGCAGATGAGAGCTCCTTACGCTCCACGGAAGACAAACCGCCTGCCACGTCAAAAGCTGCACTCCGTACGGGACTCGAGGCGCGTCTCTGCATTTTATGCACAGAGCGGTGGCAGTTTCTCAAGGCACGTCTCTGTAATTAATGCGCCGAATACTGACAGATGCCTGAGGCACGTCTCTGCGTTTGATGCAAAGAAGGGTGGCAGACCTTCAAAATATGCCTCTGTATTTAATGTGCAGGATGATGGCGAATCTCCATATTTAATGCAGGAGATTTGATTAAATGTCACCGAACCGTCGTTTAGTGACATCTCCTTTGCGAGAGCTGCTCCTACGCATACAAGGGAATACGCTGCCTAGTTTTACACAGGCAAACATGAGCTCCTTACGCTCCGCAGAAGACGAACAGACTACCACGACAGCGATTACTCTTCGCACACGATTCAAGGTGCGTATCTGCATTTAATGCACAGGATGATGGCAAATCTTAAAGACAAGCATCTGCATTTAATGTACAGGATGGGGGCAGATCTCTACATTTAATGTGAGAGATCTGATTATCTCCAAAGAGCCATAATTCCGGCTAAAACGTCCACATTATCACTCTGGCACGTTACGCAGCGGCTTCTACGCCTATTCAGCTTCGGTTCCTGCTCGGCTTCTACGCCTATTCAGCTTCGGTGCCTGCTCGGCTTCTCCGCCCATTCGGCCTTCTGTGCCTACTCGGCTTCTACGCCTACTCGGCCTTTATGACCACTCGGCTTCTACGTCTATTCGGCTTCTATGCCGGTTTGATAACTATTTGGCTTATATGCCATGGTGACAGATATTGGCTTCTATGCCAACCTCTTCTACACGAGGGATACCTACCTGCGTGGCTTTCACGCCGTGATCTTCGTAGCAGTTATACGTATTTTCTCCCTTAGTTGGACCCGCGTCACACGCTCATTCAAAGGATCATCTATACGCAGGCTTTGGTTATTTTAACCATTGTGTAAAATAGTGTTGTACTTTCCACTACTCGGTTTTTACACCGATTGAGTGGTCACTGTCACTAAAACTCTATAAATAGAGACCTCTATTAATGAGGAAGGAGGTCGACAAATTGGAGGGTTGAAGAAGTTAGGTCTGAAAATTGATCAAGATATCCAGTACCAGATCCAACGGTCGAGAGAGAGAGAGAGAGAAGAATCCAGAGCTCAGGAAAAGAGAAGGGATTGACGACTTTGGCATCGGGCATCCACCCTCTTTAGCAACCCTCGAAGCTGCTACCTGTCTTCCACGGCACTTCTTCAACATCGTGTGGTCCAAGGGCTAAAGTGATCGACTGTAGATCAGACACCTATAGCAATATTCACCCAGATTAAATAAATTGTACTTAGACATCCTCGAGTAGGATCAAATTTGTACAATCTTGTTTGTAAACATAAAAGAAGGACGGGTCTTCGTACAAGACCTCATTTTCCGCATTCATCAAATCTTTTCTCATTTATATTATCTAAAACACCGCTCATGTGTCGGGATAGACTTATTTACGCCTGCCAGCTGTTTGGTAAGCCGCGGGGTCATGGAGTCATATCTAGCCTGGACCAGATCTCCAACATTGTCTTGAACTAGCTGTAAGTATTCGTTAATGGGTTGCTCCAAACCATTAACCATCTCCTCCAGCGTCTCGGCTAGCCCAGGGTTGTCGAATTCTCGGATCGGCGCTATCACGGACTGGGAGGACCTCTTCAGCGACACAAAACTCATATTCTTCGCCAACACCATTGATATCAACATTTTCAGAGTGTTGTAGAAGATGCCGATGAACTGCTCGATCAGCGCAGCTAGATCCGAACGGACGTCGGAAGTGGCCTCAATATTGGCGTGTCCCCCTCCAAGAACAACCGCAAACGATGTGGCCACAGCCGTCGCCTCAACAGGTGGTGCGACGAAAGATGAAGCACCAACACCGGTCGAAGATACCGGCATACTCATAGGAGGCATTATCGCAATGACAGGCTCGTCCTCCTCTTGAGATATCGGAATCTCGTCAACCGGAGAGCCGGCACCCGAAGATATCTCCTCTTCAAAATCAAACACCTCGGTGTCACCACCAGGACCTGACACAGAGCCAAAAAGCGCATCTACACTGCCCTCCCCGAAGATGTCTTCCCCTAAAGAGAAGACAAAAGGAAGTTAATATCAGCATAATGTTAACTTTCCTAAAAAGAGGCGTGAAAATGACATTTACCCATGGCCGACGGCATATATGTCGCATCTGCAGCCTGTACAGTTAAATCATTCCTTAATGATGCTACGCAAGCTATTATACCTGGAGAAGGGGGTGCTCTAAAAAGCACTGGCGAATGCTCTTCCAGGTCCTCGTCAAATTTTGACCGAGGCTCATCGGCTGGAATCTCGCCGGATGCACTGGCAGGCACGGCAGGAGTCTCTCCCGATGTCGATCCGCATAAAGGTATACTCAGCCCAGAAGGCGACCTCGTTCTACTACCTGAAGAAGTAGCAGCGACGACAGCCTCCAGCAGAGATTCTCCGGCACCACCAGCCGGAACATTAGAGGGTCCCTCTCTAAAAGGCGAGGAACCCCCAATCAAAGAATCATCCCCAACATGGGGAGATGCAAGCTCACTTCCAGGAGCCTCAACACCAAGGATCCGGATAGGATGATTAACCATCTTCTTCTTCCTCTTACGAGGGGAAGTCTCCTTCGGAGTAGGGGCCCTTCGCTTCCCAGAAATCGCCAAAGGGCCTGCAGGCAGAGGAACTTCACCCCTCGATACCGCCACCAGAGGCTCATCTGGATTGACGAACTCCTCACCCTCGTCAGAAGAAACCGAGGGGACTTTGACTCTTCCCCCAGACTTGGAAGAGGGCACCCTAAAACTTCCATGCATATCAAAATCGCGATAGAAGGTGTTCGTTGCCACATAGAACTGGGCATACGAGTGCAGGATGCGCAGCTCCGTGGAGAGTGTGAGGACCAGCACAGTAAAAATTGCTCCAGTACAACCCATGAGGAAGTATCGCCAGTCTCTCGCCCCATCAATGAGTCCACCCCTGGACCGGAAGCTGGTAACGGCGTTGTCCATGTGCAACTGATCATACCCAAACTGCCTAGCAAACCGACTAGGCAGGTAGGGCTCCAAGAAGCAATGGTCTTCACTCCTGTATAGTAGATGGGAAGGTCTGATACAAACCAACCAATTAAAAGCTTCAGGAGAAAGATTGGTCTTCTCTCTACCGGAATCCTCAAGCCTGATCCCCGATTGATTGCGATGTACGGAGGGGACAGTACAGAAAAGCTTCCAGCTGTGACTGAAGCCCAGCGCCCGCCGACAGTCTATAAACGTGGTCATGTTCCAGGAAGACTTCTGGTAATTCAACAAGAAACTAGTCCCCGAACTACTGCCAGAGCCGGGAGACATAACCCTGGGGTTATGAAGAATTAACCATCCCATCAAATATAGGTATGGCAATTATATCTTGGGAAAGCTATCACGCCGAATCTCATCGGCGAGCAGCCCGTCAGTCATGGCCCGCAGGCCAGCTTGAATGCGGTACACCATGGCAGGGAGCAAGCCCAGTCTTGCCCCAAACACCAGATGCACTGCAGGCCATAGCATGTTGCGGTGAATGCGGTCCACAGATGCGACGCCAGGTATCACCACTCGGTGCAACTATATGGAGAGGAAGCCAGCCAGTTGAGCTTCCCTAGACAGAGGCCTGCGACAGCGCCTCAAATAACTGTAGGCTTTAATGCCCACAAAATACTGTCCTACCCCTTCGTCGAGGATCAAGTCCGGAGCCCCAGCATCCACTATGAGCTCGTCGACTACCTGAGCATTGAGCGCGCTCAGAGGATTCACAGGCAGATCCTTGCCCTCCAATACCTTCTCCGGCTTAGCCGTCCTAGATCGGTGAAAAATAGGTAGGACGTCCATTTGCTGATGTGAGCCAAATCTAAGGGCTTATCATAAAAAGTGGTGCAAGCGAGGTAGTGGCACATCAGCTCTTGATACACTTCCACTACCCAAGGGTCCGAATCCCCCAGCTCCCGGTTCGTAGGAACATACTCTTCATACGGAGTATCCCCCATCGATAGTCTCGAGATCTCTACCATCTCATGAAGGGCCAATCCCAACTCCCCCAGTGGAGTGGCAAAAGTCTCGGTGAGCGAAATATATTGCTCCATCAGCGCCAGGAACAGGTTGGGGTTAGGAGGTAACCCAACACTGGTAGCACTCACAGCTGCAAACAGACCAATGTTCTCCAACTCGGTCTGAAAATGCTTCAAAGCCCAATCAACTAAGCGAGCCCATCGAAGGTTTGAAGGGGTGATCCACCCACCGCACCGAGGGTTCACCTTAGGGTATACACCCCCGTGCCCCATAAAATCATTACAGAAAGTCGGCAATTGGACCGGCTGGATCACCAAGCTGTCTTCACTCGGGACACTGCCCGGGTACAGCCCCCTGAACACCGTCACATTGCCAGTAGGCCGGCTAACAAACGACCCTTGGTCAGCTCCTTTCAGATGAAATATCTTTTTCGGCCTGCCGTGAAGATCAGGAGTCAGCGTCCACGACATCCTCCTGGGATGTGTGGCATGGAAGAAAGCCGAGATGGGATAGTCTCTCGGCATCTTGGGCAGATACAAAACCAAGTTCCCGGTAGGGAAAACCCAGAGTTCTCTCTTGGGCTTCGTCTGGGACTGCTTGTCGATCATGTCCCCGAAGAGGAAAGCCGGCTTTATGTATTGGTCCCCGTCTATATACGTCAGGGGCTCCCCATTGATCAGGTTCAGCAGCGTTCGCTCGCCCTGAGCCGATATCAGAATCTCCCTTCCTTCAGGATACTGCGGCTCGGAGATAGGAAATGTCACGTGTGACAAATCCTCCAGATAGTTGGAATGCAGCATCCCTGCGGCAGAACCCATCACATCGGCTAGCGGAGACACATGCAAGTTGACTGCAAGAGTGCAAGAAAAATACGTCAGTTCTTATAAACTAGACATTATAGATCTTGCAGCATACACCAAAAATCAACAGTCTGCGCTTTACGCCAAGACCGTGAAAAACTTGACCATTACGCTGGAATCCATTTCCTAAAAGCGTAAAAAATTCAAGGCTGGCAGCATACAGTCTGTGCTTTATGCCAGACTGATAAAATTGAGGTATTACGCCAGAGTCTTCATCCAGAAGCATAAAACTCAAATTTTATACACCAACTTTCGACAGTCGAAGCTTTTAAGCCGGACTGCGAAAGTATAGAGTTTTGCACTGACACATTAGAAATGTGGGCATAAAATATGAAGCGTCTATGTGCATTATCTTCCTCAAAGAGGCTATCAGCACAGGAGATGACCTATCGCGGTCACGTACAACGTGTGCGAAGGATTTTTCAGTCGTTCTTCTTCATCCCAAAATGCTCTACCTTTCATACCGGGTGCACTGCTCGTCGGCGGGATACTTCGCTCAGAAGGAATTTTGCCTTGCCCGACCGAAGATGCTCTCACTTGAGTAGAAGAACGAGAAGAAGAAGCAATCTTCTTTCCCTTAGTAGAGAAGGATTGTTTCAAGGCCATTACTGAAAACTTTGAAATCTCGGAGAAGAAATGAAGAGAACTCGAACAGACAAAAGCTTTCTTTCGCAGAAGACGGATAAAAAGTTTTTCTCTCAGAAACTTGGGGCATATATAGAGTTTGGATGGACTCCTCGAATCCCGAACCAAATCTCATATTTAATATCTGGTTATGATTGGGTACTACGTCAGCCTATCACTCAGAGAAGACGGACAGTCAGCGAATTCGAAAAGTTCTCGCGCGAGGAAGATACGTGGTTTTTACGCTAAGGGGCTTTCTACGCTCGACAGCTACAGATCTACGATTTTTACGCTCACAGGCTACAAGTCTATGATTTTTCGCCCGGATGCCTTTGTGCTCGGTAGATTTTACGCTCGAGAGGCTACAAACCTATGACTTCATGCTCAGCAGCTATGAATCTACGATCTCACGCTCGGTGGCTTTTTACGCTCAGATGCAACAGATCCACGACTTCACGCTCGGAAGATTTTCTTTTCAGAAGCTATAAATCTACAGTTCTGCACCAAGGAGTTTTCTACGCTGGACAGCTACAAATCTACGATTTTACGTTCCAATGGCTACAAGTCTATGGTTTTACGTCCGGATGCCTTTGTGCTCGGTAGCTTTTATGCTCGAGAGGCTACAAACCCACAATTTTACGCTCAGGAAATACAAGTCCATGATTTCGCGCTCGGTGGCATTTTATGCTCAGAGGCAACGAACTTATGATTTCACGCTCCACGACTTTCCGCGTATCAGAAAGATGCACAGGCCAGTACAGTACATCTGAACGATTATCAAAGGTGGTCAATTGCAGGAGTTCACACAGAAGATACTCCTTCTTTACCTCAAGATACCCCAAGTACCCGAAGCATACAGAGTTCAACATTAAAAATTACTCTTCTTCATGGGTCGATTCGAAGTTCATCCAGAATCAAGTCTGAATATTTCGTCTACAAAATCAAGATGGCAACTCAGTTTGACAGCCAGTTCTCGCCCTGTTCCAAGGGATTTTTCGAGAAATCACTCTTGAAGACGACGGTCTGAACAAATATTCTGTTTATCAGAAGTAAAAATAGTTCAAAATTCTATGTGGTTCCTAACAACAAGACAGTTCGAAATACTCGACTGCTAAAGCGGCTTTCTGCGCATCCTTAGTTATGCGTAAAAGACAAGACAGGACCTAGCACTCTTTCTATACAGAGTCGGTGTAAAAGAATCAGACGTGTCGAAGCTACACATATTCAGACTTCACAGCAAAGTATGGCAATAAGATCATATGCAAAGAAGAAAGAAGATTTTATTAAAGATTAAAAAAACATGATTACATGAGGAAAATCCAGTCTACAAGGGTTTTCTTCATTTTATGACCTTACATGAGGGAAATCCCGTCTACAAAGGGCTTCCTCATCATCGTCTGAAGATCGCACCCAGAATCTGTTCTACCGGGTTCTCACCTTGGTGAAGGTCTTCCTCTTCTTCCAAGACGGTTCATCGACATCCACAGTCGATGAACAAGAAGATGATCAGTGGCGGAAGGATACAAAAATGGGCATAGACCCATCCTCCAACAGAAGGAAAGCAGGGTAAATCTGCTTTCCTACAGACCACCGCCACTCGAGCCGGGACAGAGCTAGCCTATCTGCTCTCCTCCCCGGAGGTAACGGGAGAAGGTGCCACTTGCAAGCAGCGTGGTGAAGTACGATTCTTCTTCTCTCCCGAAGAACCACCATACAAAGTTGCTGATTATCCCAAGCAAAGGAGGCTATGATATCCTTCAATGATCCATCGTTGCAATGGACATTCGCTCGAAGACGCCATCTTTTTTGGCTCCGTACATGCTGGAAGAGCATGATCTCCTTCTTCCTCAAGTCGACCCGACGAACTCCGGCCATCATCTCTGTGTGGTGAAGGAAGTATGGGAAGAACAGGAGAACTCCTCAGCATTTTTATAGGCGAAAGAGATCACCGATCCCCAATAACTCCGCCATAAAGTCAGCCATAAAGTCAGCCTTACGTACACCACCCCACAAAGCCTGTCAGCAAGCGTTCGGAGATATCAAGCGCTACCTCACTAGCCCGCCAGTTCTGGTACCTCCTGTCATAGGAAAATTGTTCGTGCTATACGTTCGAGCAATAGATCATTCTCTGGGAGCTCTTCTCGCACAAAAGAACGATATGGGCCACGAGCAGGCTATTTACTACCTCAGCAGGATGATGGTCGGAGCCGAACACCGGTACAACCCTGTGGAGAAAGAATACTTGGCTCTGATGTTCGCTATTCAGAAAATGCGACACTATGTCATGGGCCAAACCATTCATATCATCTCCAGGATCAATCCCCTTCGGGTACTGATAAGCAAGCCAAGTGTCCTTAATTCCCGACTCGCGACTTGGGCAATATTATTAACGCCATATGACATGGTGTACGCCCCTCAGAAGTCCATCAAAGGGCAAGCATTGGCTGACTTTCTAGTTGCTCATCCCATCCCGGAGGCCTCCAAACTATGCGAGGACATTCCCGACGAAGTTGCAGAGTGTAATTCCGCAACGGAAGGCGATGCATGGCAACTGTTCTTCGATGGCGCCTCCAGAACTGGTCCTAGGGGAAACATGGTTTCAGGAGTAGGGATCGTCCTAGTCACTCCTGATAAGCTCGTCATCTATCGAGCATACTCTCTTAGCGAGCCTTGTTCCAACAATGTGGCGGAATACAACGCTCTACTCATCGGGCTCCAAGTCGCCAAAGAGCTGGGGGTCAAATCTCTGGAAGCCTTCGGTGATTCTCTGCTGATCGTCAATCAAGTCAGAGGAATATATGAAGTCCGGAATCCCAACCTCATCCCCTACCACCAAGCAATGGTCGAGATAGCCATGACATTCAAAGGATTCTTTCTTGAGCATGTACCTCGGTCTAGGAATCTGGAAGCTGATGCCCTAGCCAGTCTAGCTGCAGATTTAGCCACCCCTGTTAGAAGGCAGAATTCGGTAATCCTTCTTAATAGAGACCTATTCTGTGTGAAAAACAACTTTCACATCGAATACAGCTACACGATAGACACAGATCCTCGCAGAAGAGACTGGAGAAGTCCCTTTATAGATTTTGTAGCATACGGAATCTTGAAGATCCTAAAGAAGCAATATCTGTCAAAAGACGATTATTACGCTTCTACTTCGACGCATCATCACAATGCCTATAACGTCGGTCTTATGACGGGCTATTATTACGATGTCTCTCTGGTGATGAAGCACAGCGAATTATCCGTGAGGCTCACGATGGCGTGTTCGGCGCGCATCAACCCGGTCCTAAGCTACAGGATCATATCAGGAGAATGGGCTATTACTGGCCCACTATGATCGCAGACGCAATCCAGTATGCCAGACGATGCAGAGCCTGTCAGGTCCATACAGACTTTATACATCAACCGTCTGAACATCTACATCCTACGGTTGCATCCTGGCCTTTCGAAGCATGGGGTATGGATATCATTGGTCCGATTCACCCGTCTTCTTCCAGAGGTCACCGGTTCATACTGGCCATCACGGATTACTTCTCTAAATGGGCAGAGGCGATCCCTCTTGCTGAGGTAAAGACATCTAACGTGACCAGCTTCATCAAGCATCACATCATTTACCGCTTCGGGGTTCCCCGAAGGATAATCCATGACAATGGGCCTCAGTTCATCAGCCATACGTTTTACCGATTCTGCGATAAAAATCGGATACAAAATGTGGCCTCCACGGCATATTATCCAGCTGCTAATGGGTTGGTGGAAGCCTTCAACAAAACCATTATCAAACTCTTGAAGAAGTTCGTCTCTTCAAACAAGAGAGATTGGAATGAGAAGCTGGGAGAATGTATCTGGGCATACCGCACCACAGTACGAGCACCGACAGGTTGCACGCCATTCTCATTGGTCTACGGGAGTGAAGCAGTTCTTCCTATTGAAATTCAAATTCTGTCACTCAAGATAGCCATGGCTAACGAGTTAACTCAAGAAAAGAATGACCTGTTAAGGCTTCAAGAGCTAGAAGGATTAGACGAGAAATGCCTCCAAGCTCAACAGCTTATCGCACTCTACCAAGCACGCATTTCCAGAACTTTTAATCAAAAAGTAAAGGAAAGAGTGTTCAAAGCCGGCGAGCTAGTTTTAGCCGTAAGAAGGCCGATGATTCTTACTTACAGAAGTAAAGACAAATTCCAGCCCAAATGGGAAGGCCCTTACGTGATCGAGACAACGTTCTCAAACGGCGCTTACAGGTTAGCCCAGGATAATAGAGACCTGCCAATGGCTCCTATCAATAGCAAATTCCTGAAAAGGTACTATGCTTAAACCTCCTCTGCTCAAGTGGAATAAGGTGATCTCATTCTGACAAAACTACTTCCAAAACAAAACTAGCTGGATCATATTCTATCATATCCATATGACCTCTGAATAGATATGCTCTATAAAGCTTACCGAAAGTATATCACGTCCATACTACCTCTGATATCACTTTTACCCAAACCCGTCATTTATATTCCAAAATGATGGGTCCACAAAGTCAGATAAAAAGCCTCTTTATTATTCCCAGAAAAGAGCGAAAGTACATTTGAAAAGCAAGAGCAAAAGTACATCAAGAAGGGGGAGATGTCAGGTCACGAAGCTGTTGCGCCAGTACGGCCATCCTCTCAGCCCCGGAATCCAAGACATCAGCGCGGACCCGCTCCAACCGTGCCTCGCCATCTATCAGGAGGGACAATTCGGCTCTAGCCCGAAGGAGACCGGCACGGGCGACTCCTGCACTTGCCAAGTTCTGTTGTGCTGCGACCAGTCGGCCATTCACCACATCTAGACCTTCCGACGACTGAGAAGCCCACTCCTTTGCCTGAGCAAGCTTTGTCTCCAGTTTGCGGACCCTCGCTACATTGCCGTCATGCTCGGCCTGGCACTTCGTTTGAAGGGCAAGAGTCTCCTCCAAGACGACTTTTCCTTTATCCATCTCCTGCTGGTTAGTCTTGATGAATTTATTCAGACCTTCCCTCTTTTCAACAAGATGCGCAGTCAAGGAGTCATATCTGGCCTGGACCAGAGCTTCAATATTGCCTCGAGCTAGCAGCAGGTATTCGTTAATGGGTTGCTCCAAGCCATTAACCACCGCCTCCAGCGCGTCAGCTACCCCGGGGTCACCGAATTCCCGGATCGCCTTTATAGAGAACCGAGAGGACCTCTTCAACTGCGCAAAGTCCAGCTTCTTCGCCAACACCATTGACATCAGCGTTCTCAAAGTGGCGTAGAAGATCCCGGTGTACTGTTCGGACATCGCAACTAGGTCAGCATGAACGCGGGGAGTGTCCGCGATCGTGGCAACTTCCCCTCCAGGAATAACCACAGACAATGTCGCCACGGCCATCGCCTCAACAGGAGGTGCGACGAAAGAAGAATCGCCAACACCGGACGAAGTGATCGACGTGCTCAAAAGAGGCACTATTGCAATGACAGGCTCGTCCTCCTCTTGAGATATCGGAACCTCGTCGACAGGCAAACCAGCACCCGAAGAGGTCTCCTCTTCAAAATCAGGTACCTCTGTGTCACCACTAGGACCTGACACAGAGCCAAAGGGCACATCTACATCACCCTCTCTGAAAAGGTCTTCCCCTAAAAAGAAGACAAAAGGAAGTTAATATCAACGTAATATTAATTTTCCCAAAGAAGAGGCATAAAAGACGATATTTACCCATGGCCGACGGCATATACGTCGCATCTGCAGCCTGTACAGCTAAATCATTTCTTAATAATGTTAGGCGAGCTGTCATACCTGGAGAAAGGGGTCTGCGAACGGACACTGGCAAGTAGTCTTCCAGGTCCTCCTCAAAATCCAACCTAGGCTCATCGACTGTAATCTCGCTAGGTGCGCCCACAGGCGCGACAGAAGTCCCTCCCGATGCCGATCCGGCTAGAGGTAAACGAAACTTTATTATACTCAGCCCCGAAGGCGACCTTGTTCCACTACCTGAAGCAGTAGCAGCGACGGCGGCATCCAGCTGAGATTCTCCGGCACCACCAGCCGGAACTGTGGAAGATTCCTCTCTAAAAGGCGAGGAACCTCCAATCAAAGAATCGTCCCCAACACGAGAAGATGCAAGCTCACCTCCAGGAGCATCAATGCCAGGAATCCGGAGAGAATGATTTACCATCTTCTTCTTTCTCTTACGAGGGAAAGCTTCCTTGGAAGCAGGAGCCCTTCGCTTCCCAGAAACTACCAAAGCCCCTGCAGGCGGAGGTACTTCACCCCTAGGGACCGACACCAGAGGCTCATCCGGAGTAACAGACTCACCCTCATCGGAAGAAACCGAGGGGACTTCAACTCTTCCCCCAGGCTTGGAAGAGGGCACCCTAAAGCTTCCATGCATATCAAAATCGCGATGGAAGGTGTTCGTTGCCACATAGAACTGGGCATACGACTGCAGGATGCACAGCTCCGTAGAGAGTGTAATGACGGGCACAATAAAAATTGCCCCAGTGCAGTCCATAATAAAATATCGCCATCCCCTCGCTCCATCAATGAGTCCACCTCTGGACCTGAAGCTGGTGACGGCATTGCCCACGTGTAACTGATCATACCCAAACTGCCGGACGAACCGACTGGGCAAGTAGGGCTGGAGGAAGCAATGATCTTCGCTTCTGTATAGCAGATGGGATGGTCTAATACAAACCAACCAATTAAAAGCTTCGGGAGAAAGACTGGTCTTCTCTCTACCCGAATCCTCGAGCCTAATCCCCGATTGATTGCGATGTACAGGAGGGGCAGTGCAGAAAAGCTTTCAACTATGACTGAAGCCTAGTGCCCGCTGACAGTCTATAACTGTGTTCACATTCCAGGAAGACTTCTGGTAGTTCAACAAGAAACTACCCCCTGAACTACTGCCGGAACCGGGAGACATCACCCGGGGGTTATGGAGAATTAACCACCCCATCAAATACAGGTATGGTAATTCTATCCTGGAAAAGCTATCACGCCGAATTTCATCGACGAGCAGCCCGTCAATCATGGCCCTCAGGCCAGCTTGTATACGGCACACCATGGCAGGGAGCAAGCCCAGTCTTGCCCCGAACACCAGACGCACTGCAGGCCATAGCGTATTGCGGTGAATGCAGTCCGCAGTTGCGACGCCAGGCACTACTACTCGGCGCAGCCATATGGAAAGGAAGCCAGCCAGTTGAGCCTCCCTAGACAGAGGCCTGCGACAGCACCTCAAATAACTATAGGCCTTAGTGCCTTCAGGATACATTCCCGTCCCTTCGTCGAGGAACCGGTCCGGAGCCCCAACATCCACAATGAGATCGTCAACTACCTGAGCATTAAGCGCACTCAGGGGATTTACAGGCAGATCCTTGCCCTCCAATACCTTCTCCGGCTTAGCAGTCCTGGACCGGTGAAAGAAGAGGTAGGACGTCCATTTGCTGATGTGAGCCAAATCTGAGGGCTCATCATAAAAAGTAGTGCAGGCGAGGTAGTGGCACATCAGCTCCTGATAGACCTCCACTACTCGAGGGTCTGAACCCCCCAGCTCCCGGTTCGTGGGAACATACTCTTCGTATGGAGTATCCCCCCATCGGCAGTCTTGAGATCTCTGTCATCTCATGCAGGGCCAATCCCAACTCCCCCAGTGGAGTGGTGAAGGTCCCGGTAAGCGAAATATATTGCTCCATCAGTGCCAGAAATAGGTTAGGGTTAGGAGGTAACCCAACACTGGTCGCACTCACAGCTGCAAACAGACCGATGTTCTCCAACTCGGTCTGGAAATGCTTCAAAGCTCAATCAACCAAGCGAGCCCATCGAAGATTCAAAGGGGTGATCCACCCGCCACACCGAGGGTTCACCTTAGGGTATACTCCCCCACGCCCCATAAAATCATTACAGAAAGTCAGTAACTGGACCGGCTGGATCACCAAACTATCTCCACTCGGGACACTGCCCGGGTACAGCCCCCTGAACAGCGTTACAGAGCCAGAAGGGCGGCTGACAAACGACCCCTGGTCAGCTCCTCTCAGATAAAAGATCTTCCCTGGCTTGCCGTGAAGATCGGGGGTCGGCGTCCACGATATCTTCCTGGGATGCGTAGCATGAAAGAAGGCCGAGATGGGGTAGTCTCTCGGCATATTGGACAGATACAAGACCAAACCCTCGGCAGGGAAAACCCAGAGTTCTCTCTTGGGCTTTGTCTGGGACTGCTTGTCAATCATGTCCCCGAAGAGGAAAGCTGACTTCAGGTATTGCTCCCCGTCTACGTACGTTAGGGGCTCCCCGTTGATCAAATTCAGCAGCGTTCGCTCGCCTTGAGCCAATATCAGAATTGCCCTTCCTTTGGGATATTGGGGACCGGAGATAGGAAATGTCACGTGTGACAGATCCTCCAAATAGTTGGAGTGCAGCATCCCGGCGGCAGAGCCCATCACTTCAGCCAGCGGAGACTCACGCAAGTTAACTGCAAAAGCACAGAAGAAACACGCCAGTTCCTAACTAGACATTTCGGGACTTGCAGCATCCGCAAAAAGGAAAATCAACAGTCCGTGCTCTACGCCGAGACTGTGAAACTTGAGTTATTACGCTGGAATCCATTTTCTTAAACGTAAAATTCAAAATTGGCAGTATACGGTCTGTGCTTTACGCTAGATTAATTAAATTGAGTTATTACGCCAGGATTTTCATCCACAAGCCTAAAACTCAAATTTTAATAGTATACACCAAGTTTTCGGCGGTCAAAGCTTTTACGCTTGACTGCGGAAAAAATGGAGTTTTTACGCTGACACATTAGGAATATGGGCGTAAAAAGATGAAACGTCTCCGTGCATCATCTTCCTCAAAGAGGCTATCAGCACAGAAGATGACCTAGCATGGTCACGTTCAACGTGTGCGAAGGATTTTCAGTCATTCTCTTTTTTTTTCAAAAACTCTACCTTCCAGGCCCGGTGCACTACTCGTCGGCGGGATACTCCGCTCAGAATGAAGTTCGCTTTGTCCAACCAGAGACGCTCTCGCTTGGGCCAAAGAACGAGAAGAAGAATCAACCTTCTTTCCCTTAGCGGAGGAAGTTTGTTTCGAAGCCATTACTGGAAACTTTGAAGACTCGAAGAAGAAACGGAGAAGAACTCGAACAGTCGAAAGCTTTCTCTCACAGAAGACGGATGGAAAGTTTTTCCCTCAGAAACTTGGGATATATATAGAGTTCGGATGAACTCCTCGGACCCCGAACCAAATCTCCTAATTAATATTCGGTTATGATTGGGTCCCACGTCAGCCTATTTATTCAGAGAAGGCGGACAGTCAGCGAATTCGAAAAGTTTTTCGCGCAAAGCAAGTTCATGGTTCCTACGCTAAGGAGCTTTCTACGCTCGACAGCTATAGATCTACGGTTTTACGCTCGCAAGCTATAAGTTTATGGTTTTAAGCCCGGATGCCTTTGTGCTCGGTAGCTTTTATGCTCGAGAGGCTACAGACCTACGACTTCACGCTCAGCAGATACCAAATCGATAATCTCACGCTCGGTGGCGCTTAGTTTACGCTCGGAGGCGACGGATCCACGACTTCACGCTCGGAAGACTTTTTTTTTCAGAAGCAACAAATCTACAGTTCTACGCTAAGGAGCTTTGTACGCTCGACAGCTACGAATCTACGACTTTACGTTCGACAGCTACAAGTCGAGTTTTACGCCCGGATGCCTTTGTGCTCAGTAGCTTTTATGCTCGAGAGGCTACAAACCTACGACTTTATGCTCAGGAACCACAAGTCTATGATTTCATGCTCGATGGTGTTTAGTTTATGCTCAGAGGCTGCCAACTTATGGTTTCATGCTCCATGACTTCCCGCACATCTTAAAGATATGCAGGCCAGAATACGCGTACATCTGAACGATCCTCAAGGCGGTCAATTACAGGAGTTCACACAGAAGATACTCCTTCTTGACCTCAAGATATCCCAAGTACCCGAAGCATACAGAGTTCAAACATTAAAAAATTACTCTTCTTCATGGGTCGATTCGAATTTCATCCAGACTCCAGTCTGAATATTTCATCTACCAAGATGGCAAATCAGTTTGACAGCCATTTCTCGCCCTGTTCCAAAGGATTTTCGAGAAGTCATTCTTGAAGATGATGTCTGGACAAAGAAATTTTGTTATCAGAAGTAACAGTTCAGAATTCTACGCGGTTCCTCACTCCTAAAAAAGCAGGACAGTTCAAACACTCGAATGCTAAAGCGGCTTTCTACGCATCCCTAGTTATGCGTAAAAGACAGGACAGGACCCAGCACTCTTTCTAAACAGAGTCGGCGTAAAAAATTAGACGTGTCGAAGCTACACATATTCAGACTTCACAGCAACAAAGTATGACAAGATGATCATATGAAGAAGAAAGACGATTTTATTAAAATTAAAGTCATGATTACATATGAGGTAAATCCAGTCTACAAGGATTTTCTTTCTTCATTTTTATGACTACATATGAGGGAAATCCTGTCGACAAAGGGGTTCCTCATCGTCGGCAGAAGATCGCGTCCAGAATCTGTTCTGACAGGTTCTCGCATTGGTGGAGATCTTCCTTTTCTTCCAAGAAGATGATCAGTGGCGGGAGGATACAAAAATGGGCATAGACCCATCCTCCAACAGAAAGAAAGCAGGGTAAATCTTCTTACCTACAGACCACCGCCACTCAAGCCGGGACAGAGCTAGTCTGTCTGACTCTCGTCCCCGGAGGTAACGGGAGAAGGTGCCACTTGCAAGCAGCGTGGTGAAATACGATTCTTCATCTCTCCCGAAGAACCACCATACAAAGTTGATGATTATCCCGAGCAAAGGAAGCTATGATATCCTTCCATGATCCATCATTGCAGAGGACATTTGCTCGAAGACGTCGTCTTTTTCGGCTCCTTACATGCTGGAAGAGCATGATCTCCTTCTTCCTCAAGTCGACCCGACGAACTCCGGCCATCATCTCTGTATGATAAAGGAAGTGTGGGAAGAACAGGAGAACTCCTCAGCCTTTTTATAGGCGAGAGAGAGCACTGATCCCTAATAAATCTGCCATAAAGTCAACCTCGACCGTTTTAAAACTCCATTCAGAAACGTTTTGAGTTACGAGGAGCGGGTCATGCTTCATTCAAAGCGTTTTAAATTACGAGGAATTTAAAAGCTTTGAAGGGGGTCTTGTTGAAGCATGAAAAATACGCTGGATAGCTCTACGCAGCATATTGATGCAAAGCAGCGTAAACAGAGGACTTCGGAGCCTTCAAACGTGCAAACAGAGCTTCTCCGCCAAAGCACAGTAAGAAATACAGGCTCAAAGACCATCCACATAGGGCAGTATGTCCAGGCTGCTTCAGCGTAAACAGGGTGCTTCATCGCCTTTATGGCGTAAAACTCATCCCCTTTTAATGCAGCATTGAAATGTGCGAGGGAAGCTTCGTATTCCCTGCAATGAACTGTCAGATCCTGCAATGAACTTGACGTCTCAACTTCTGACAAAGGGATACTGCTCGACTACCCAGGCGACGGCTATAATGATGGCGCGGCACTGCAACCCAGGCTGTCATTTACTGCCATTTCCCTTGCGTAACCCGCTTTTACGTACACAGAGGAATACGCTGCCTAGTTTTACACAGGCAGATGAGAGCCCCTTACGCTCCACGAAAGACAAACCGCCTGCCACGTCAAAAGCTGTACTCCGTACGGGACTCGAGGCGCGTCTCTGTATTTAATGTACAGGGCGGTGACAGGCCCTCAAGGTACGTCTTTGCAATTAATGGGCCGAATACTGACAGATGTCTGAGGCACGTCTCTGCGTTTGATGCACAGAAGGGTGGCAGACCTTCAAAATATGTCTCTGCATTTAATGCGCAGGATGATGGCGGATCTCCACATTTAATGCAGGAGATTTGATTAAATGTCACCGGACCATCGTTTAGTGACATCCCCTTTGTGAGAGCTGCTTCTACGCATACAAGGGAATACGCTGCCTAGTTTTACACAGGCAAACATGATCTCCTTACGCTCCGTAGAAGACGAACAGACTGCCACGACTGCGGTTACTCTTCGCACAGGGTTCAAGGTGCGTATCTGCATTTAATGCGAGGAATGATGGCAAATCTTAAAGACAAGCATCTGCATTTAATGGACAGGATGGGGGCAGATCTCTGCATTTAATGCAAGAGATATGATTATCTCCAAGAGCCATAATTCCGGCTAAAACGTCCACATCATCACTCTGGCATATTACGCAGTGGCTTCTACGCCCATTCAGCTTCGGTGCCTGCTCGGCCTTCTGTGCCTACTCGGCTTCTACGCCTGCTCGGCCTTCGGTGCTTGCTCGGCCTTCTGTGCCTACTCGGCTTCTACGCCTGCTCGGCCTTTATGACCACTCGGCTTCTACGCCTATTCGGCTTCTATGCCGGTTTGATAATTATTTGGCTTCTATGCCATGGTGACAGACATTGGCTTCTATGCCAACCTCTTCTACACGAGGGATACCTACCTACGTGGCTTTTACGCCATGATCTTCGTAGCGATTATACGCATTTTGTCCCTTAGTTGGACCCGCGTTACATGCTCATTCAAAGGATCATCTATACGCAGGCTTTGGTTATTTTAATCGTTGTGTAAAAGGGTACTGTACTTTCCACTTCTCGGTTTTTATACCGATTGAGTGGTCACTGTCACTAAAAACTCTATAAATAGAGACCTCTATCGACAGAGGACGAGAGGAGAAAAAGGTCGAACGATCAGAAATAGGTCGACAAATCGGAGAAAAAGAGGAGAGAGAGAGAGAAGAGTCCAGAGCTTAGGCAAAGAGAAGGGATCGACGACTTTGGCATCGGGTATCCACCCTCTTCAGCAACTCTCGAAGCTACTACCTGTCTTCCACGGCACTTCTTCAACATCGAGTGGTCCAAGGGCTAAAGTGATCCACTGCAGATCAGACACCTATAGCAATATTCATCCAGATTAAATAAATTATACTTAAAAATCCTCGTGTAGGATCAAATTTGTACAATCTTGTTTGTAAACATAAAAGAAGGGCGAGTCTTCGTACAAGACCTCGTTTTCCGTATTCATCAAATCTTTTCTCGTTTATATTATCCAAAACATCTGCGTTTAATGCACCGGATGATGGTGGATCTCCACAATTAATGCTGGGGATTTGATTATATCTCCAAAAGCCGTAATTCTGGCTAAAGTATCCACATCCACTCGGCCTCTGTGCCCACTCGGCTTCTATGCCCACTCGGCTTCTATACCCACTCGGCTTCTATGCCCACCCGGCTTCTATGCCCACTCGGCTTCTACGCCTGCTCGGCTTCTATGTCCACTCAGCTTCTATGCCCCCGCGACTTCTACGCCTGCTCGGCTTCTATGCCCATCTGGCCTCTGGGCCCACTCGGCTTCTACGCCTACTCGGCTTCTATGCCTACTTGGCTGCTATGCCATAGTGACAGTTATTTGGCTTCTACGCCAACCTCTTCTACACAAGGGATAATTACCTACGTGGCTTCTACGCCGTGATCTTCGTAGCAGATATACGCGTTCTGTCCCTTAGTTGGACGCGCGTCACATGCTCACCCAGAAGGTCATCTATACGCAGGCATTGGTTATTTTAAACCGTCGTATAAAAGGGTGCTGTACTTTCCACTACTCGATTTTTACGCCGACTGAGTGGTCACTGTCACTAAAACTCTATAAATAGATACCTCTATCAACAGAGGACAAGGTCGAACAATCGGAAGCAGGTCAACAAATTGAGAGAGAGAGAGAGAGAAGAGCCCAGAGCTCAGGCAAAGAGAAGGGATCGACGACTCCGGCATCGGGCATCCACCCTCTTTAGCAACCCTCGAAGCGGCTTTCTGTCTTCCACGGTACTTCTTCAAAACATCGTGTGGTCCAAGGGCTAAAGTGATCGACCGCAGATCAGACACCTATAGCAATATTTACCCAGATTAAATAAATTATACTTAGACAGTCCTCGTGTAGGATCAAATCTGTACAATCTTGTTTATAAACATAAAAGAAGGGCGGGTCTTCGCATAAGACCTCGTTTTCCGCATTCATCAAATATTTTTTATTTATTATCCTAAACACCCGTCGATGGTCGCCTAGCTGGTGGGTTCGCCTGCTCCACTGCGGTTACTAGGCTGTTCCTCAAGTTCTCTGCCTCGTGACGCTGAGCCTCTTAATAAACCTGCTATTGTGCTTACATCATTGCGTAGAATATTTGGAACATCTGATGTCCATCTATAGCCTGTCCTAGTAGAAAAATGGGCATTGGTAGAGCAAACTGTGGCGGTTGTAGAATATCGTCTCGCCGGAATCTTGAGGCATGCCGACCTGCTTGATTGCTTTGTTGAGCGGATGGATATCCATCCAAAGGTGTCACTCCATCGTTGTAGGTGACATCAGCACATTATGGTGTACCTACGGGAGTCTCGTCATCAACTCTTGGATCCATTACTCTATATTAAAATAAACTATGAGAATCACACAGAGAAATTAAGACAGGATGCAAGTCAAAAAATTATTTTAAAGTCGATATTGAGGTCAAGAACAGATCAACAAGTGGATGAGATCCTATAACTTATCCTAATCGCAGGCTTGCTCGGTTCCTTAGTTGAAACCAAAGCAATATAATCATTGACCTGCATGGGCCACCACAAAAATTATGTCATGCCCCAGTCCCAAAATACCGAGGGACTAGCCACGTGGAAATGGCCAGCAGTACAACTCCAATGGGCAAACCCAATTTAATGGAACCGTTAGAGTGTACTTAAGCTGTAAAACAAATACAATGGTCTAAGATACATGTCATAGTCTAATTCTAATCTCATCCATAGAAAGTAAACACAATTCAATATGATAGACTAATCAATATAAAGAAATATAGTCCATCAACAAGTCTCAATAAAAATTATCTCGGAGAACAACCCGATAATAAGTTAATACAATAATCCAAGAGTCAAAATATAGAATAACTGGAAGCAGAAATAACTGAGTATATATCAGAATACTCAGAAAAAATCCTCTAGCACAACCTTGTCCTCTAGTGCCAGTACTGCTCTTGCGTCAGCTCATGTCCCGTAAATCTCAGGGTATTCCTCTTCTGTTGTACCTGGGGACATAATCCGGATCCAGGTCCTCAGGGGACATAGCAAGGTACAAGAATAACTCAAGCCAAATAAAATACAGTATATAAAATAGATCTCAGGACAAGCTATGTAACCAGCCATGTGATATATAAATGAGAGCATCACTAATACTTAGGCTGAGACCACTACAAGCTCTGTGTCGGGGAGCCGGTAGCAGTAATATCACATAATGGGCCAAGCTTTGGAACAGAGACTAAAGTACCGCAATAATAAATATATATGTATATAATTCGCTATAGCCTGTATGTCTTTTCCCACCCAATGTAATCACACATCTCATGTCCATGATGTCTCATGTCCATAACACGCAAGATTATGACCTCTAGCTAGTACCGCGAGTTATAATGATATCTATGTATATGCAAGTCTTATGTCACGAATCATGTAAGCCTATACAGAATCACCATGAATAACTCAGGAAAGATTCTATCACATGAACTGTGTCAAGTGTTCTATGGTATGTCATACTTGATAAAGCAAGCACGTAAAATATATAGGATCGTGGTATCAACTCTCTAAGTGACGTTACACGACTCCGCATACGGCGTCGACACCCGAATCTTGTTCGGATGCTAAGCAATGTCTCACGGTCCTAGGTTGAGTAGGTACATCATAGAAATAACTCAAGCAAATAATATTTAAGAAACTACTGTAAGTTTGGCAAGATACACTTGGTTGGGTTCTGAACTCCTTCAGTTGCTCCTGTAATAACGAAATCTCCAAGTACGCCTCCAGAATCTGAAATAAACATTACCATCACTCTCAAAATACATGAAATAGTTAGGATTGACTACCCATAAGTTCAATTTGGACACAGGGACAGAACTGACAGTTTCTGGTCAAAGCGGGGTCCATATGTGCCCACTTCGCACCGAAAAATGTGTCAGAGATAAAGTTCTCCAAATTCTTCAAACTTAGTGTCTACGAGTCCAGAATGATGATACGAGCCCAACGGAATGTCCAGAACTGGACTCCGATAAGCCGGTCATAAAATTGCCCGTCAAGTGGAACCGTGGGGCCCACAAAAATGGGGTTTCGTCAACGTTCTCAGAATTGAACCAAACTTAGCGTAACGCTACGAATCTGATGGCGCAAGTTTTTCTGTAAAATGACAAGCACACACGAAATTATTACGAGTGTCAGAATAGGCCGACACTGGACTTTTTGACGGATACGCGTTGATTCCGATGTGCACGTACATCTAAATCAACTTCTGCAAAATCTTACACGTTCGTGTTGATGATACGCGTCTTTCGATATAATTTGCACATGACGAAGTTAGCTCATTTAGCGGGACGTACCCCGTTTCAAAAAAAATTGGGTTTAGAAAACCAAGTTTTTTGTTAACTTCAACCACGAATAATACACAGCATATAACAAATTAAAATAAAATAATTAATGGGATTAAATTTTGGTTATGTTATTTAAATTATTGTTCAAGTGAAATTTAAATATATTAACTAGGTTGGATAAAAATGGCCATGAACATGGGAGTTTGGGACAATTTTTGAACTACAAATTGGGTCATTTTTTTCTATTTTGTATCATGAATTGCAACCTACACAGGACACGATACCCCAAACTAATTATACAGGGTTCGAGAGGGTCATGTGGTCTTCGTATAGGATTTGACAGATCGATATTTGGATAACTGTGCACAGAGATACGAGAGTAGGAAGAAGGGTACCTTGCTGCTCGAATTCAGAGGGCTGTGCGGTGGCTACTTCGCGGCGGTGGTGTGCGACGGTCCGGGGTCGTCATCGACGGTGGCTCATCGAAAATGGGAGAGGGTTGGATGGTGGACGAGAGGGTGGGTCTGGGTGTTTATATAGGGGTCGAAGGTGGACGTTACAAGGAGATGAAAAAGGGGGGTCGGCCGCCGATTTCGGAAGAGGAAGGGGGAGAGTCTGCTGCAATTTTTGGGAGATGAAGGGGCGGGTCGGGTTCGGGTCTACGGGTACGGGTCGGGTAGGATCCTATTAGTTTGGTATGGGTTGGTTTGGTCTAGTTCGGTTTGGTTCAGTTTGGTTTGGTTTGGTTTGGTTTGGTTCGGGTTAGCTTAAGTTGGTTTATTTAAAAATAATACATTTTAGCTATTTAAAAATAGTTTTTGAGTCGAATAAATTTTAGAAAAATTACACAATATCCTATTATTAATTATATACTCAAAAATATAATTTTATAATATTTTAATAATTAATTTAATACACAAAAATATAAATCCCTAAAGAACATTTATTATAATTAATTAAAAATTATAGAAAAATCTCCAAAAACTTAAAAATTCATAATTAAAATTTTAAATTTTGGGTGTTTACACAAGGGACCAGGGTACCGCATGAACTCAAGGGAGATAAAGCATTCGTTGCAGTCTTTTCAAGCTTCTTCCTATTTTAAAGTATTCCAAGATTTCTAGTTGTTGCTTTCAAGTTTTCAAGAATGTAATAAAGGGGCATAATATATTAGATAAGAATATTATTTTATGTCAGCCAATTAGTCTTTTCTTTATGCGAAAGCTATGTAAGCCGTTCAGGCATTTCCATTTCAGTACTAAAAAAATTGTACTCTATTTCAATGAATCAATAATAAAATATTTTTCTTCATATACAAATGTGTATTTCATAATCTGTTGTTGTATTAAGGAACTGTTTACAAAAGATTTTGACACGTATGCACGTTCTTGCCTTGTACAAGTATAACCCCAGACTTGTACGGTATCAAGCCCTAGCGAGGACGAACGGTTCTACGAAACCGAATGCGAGGACAAATCGGTTCTGCGGAACCGGGGCATGACAAGTTGGTATCAGAGCCAGGTTTAAAGTTCCTCGAATTTCAAAAATTGGTTTTCAAGTGAAAGTTTTCAAACAATAACGATTTTCTCAGATGATTTGCTTTTCGATAGCGTTGCATGAAATAATGTCCCATACAATAAGCCCATAAATATTTTATGAGTGCTAATGGAAATTATTTCTTTTGCAGATGACTAAGGGTGATAACTCTAAGGCGACATCGTCGTCTAACCCAATGGAGAAAGTAATAAAAATGTTAGAGGCGCAAAAGAAGCAAAGCGATGTACATCACAAGTTGATTGAGGCACAACATCGTAAGCTTCAAGCGCAGCTAACGAACCTGTTTCAGGCGTAATTTGATACGCAACAGCAGCAAGTGGATAACTTGACTCAACTGGTCACTTCTCTGACCGACAATAACAATGAGACCGCAGTGGTTGCTGCTAAAGAGACAGTAGTAGTCAAAGCAGAGAAAACTGAACAGCCTCCAAGAAGGCGACCAACGTTCAAGTTTTCTGAATTCAAAAGCTGTAATCCGCCTGAGTTCGATGGCAGGGCAGAACCAGAGGAAGTGATGGGCTTCCTAAAGACCTTGGAGGGAATCTTTCGTATGTTGGATGTTCAAGGCACAAAGAGAGGGGACTGTGCAGATGTGCAGTTGTGCAGCTCCATCTCAAAGCAGAGGATTGGTAGGAGTCCAAGAGACAAGCGCTTTGTGGTGCCAACCAGGAAGCCAAATTCTCTTAGGAGGCATTTAATTAGGCATTTATCGCATATTTTATCCCACCAGCTGTCCGACACAAGAAGAAAAAGGATTTCATAGTGCTCGAACAGGACAATATGTCCGTCGATGACTATGAGACAGAGTTCTTAAAGCAATCCAAGTTCGGTGGCTACATGATACCGAACGATGAGGCAAAACCGCTATGGTTTATTGAGGGTCTGAATGAACGCCTGCAGTGTGACGTTTTCAACCGTAAGTGTGCGACGTACAGGGAAGCCTATAAAGCGGCTCTCGAGATGGAGAAATTTTATCCTCGAAGGACGATACTGAACAGTCATGGGAACAACTACAAATGACCCATTGCAGCAAGCTGATCTGATGCCTCCAAGCGTCAGAACACAAATGACAATCGGGGTCCCTATCAGCGACTGTATTGTAACAAGTGCAAGCAAGTTAGATATTGTCAAGATGAGTGTCGGGCAGGATGCTTTAAGTATGGCAGACTGGATCACAAGGTTGTGTGGTGCAATAGTGGAGAAGAAATCAGAATCGCGACCAGCAGTACAATCAGAATCCTGGGCAAGCGCCACGAGATCCACAGGCAGCGGTTGTGAATGCTCAAAACCTACGACCAGGTGGATATGGTAGAGTGTTTGTACTGACTCAAGAAGAAGTGCTTGCCTCAAACACTGTCATTACAGGTATATTGCTTTATAGAAAAAATACATGCTCGTGTACTATTTGATTCTAGTGCTACATATAGCTTCATATCATTTGCATTTGCTAATGAACACAAATTTTGTAAGACACTATTAAATATGAATCTTAGTGTCAGCACTCCGTCCGGAGTAGATTTGCCTGCTAGTTTGATTTGCAGGGATGGTTATATTTGCATTTGGGGAAAGTACGTGTCCTTGGATGCACTAGTCCTGGACATCTCATATTACGACATCACCATGGGCATAGATTGGCTCGGGGCTTGCAATGCGACAATTGCATGTGTGGAGAAGAGAGTTGTGTTTCGTATTCCTGGTGAGACAGAGTTCTCTTTTTTGTGTGGTCCGACGGCTAAGACAATGATGGTGGTATCGGCAGTGACGGCAAGGCGTATACTATATTCGGGGTGTGAAGGGTACATTGTTTCTGTACGGGACACTCGGATGAAGGGCGCAGACTCGGGTGAAACCAAAGTCGTGGAAGAATTCCCCGATGTATTTTCGGACGAGATACCTGAAATGCCTCCGGATCAAGAAATTGAGTTCAGTATTGACACATTTTCGGATACTTGCCCGATATCAAAAGCATCGTATCGGATGGCTCCTGCCGAATTAAAAGAACTAAAGTCACAACTACAAGAGTTACTAGACCGTGACTACATTTGCCCCAGTGTTTCACCTTAGGGGCTCTAGTGCTAATTGTGAAGAAAAAATATGGCACAATGGGTCTTTGCATAGATTATTGAGAATTGAACAAAGTGATAGTCCGTAACAAGTATCCTCTACCGAGAATCGACGATTTGTTTGACCAGCTCCAGGGTGCAACAATATTTTCGAAGATTGATCTTCGTTCAGGTTATCACCAATTGAAGATTAAACCAGAGGATGTTCCGAAGTCGGCATTTCGTACGAGATATGGACACTACGAGTTCTTGGTTATGCCTTTTGGTTTGACCAATGCTCCAACGACTTTCATGGATATGATGAACCGAGTATTCCGACATTTCTTAGACAAGTTCATCGTCGTATTCATCTATGATAACTTAATCTACTCGAGAGATAGAGAAACTCACGTTGATCATTTAAGGACCATACTGCAGACACTTCATGAAAACAAGTTATATGCGAAGTTAAGCAAGTGCAATTTTTGGATGAGCAGTGTATCTTTTCTTGGGCATATTATTACAGCATATGGTGTATCAGTTGACCCAAAGAAAATTGAAGCAGTGGTAGACTGAAAACAGCCCACATCGGCTAGTAAGATCAGAAGGTCACGACCCGCACCCGGTTTAGGGGCACGAGTGCGCGGGTACGTTCAGCCTACGCCGCAGCATCGGTGGTAGAACGCTATCTAGGTCAAGTAACTATCTAATCCATCTCACAAGAATACCCAACTCCATAAGGAGACATGGATATCATAAAATAATGCTGGATATACTCAATCACATAAACTAAAGCACGATGAGATATCAAGGCAAGCAAGAAATACAAGACAAGTCTAACGACAAAATAGTCATACCTGTAATCAGTAACATCCAATCCCCAAGTGTCAGAAATAAGTCCACTAAGGTCACAGTCTGGAAAATATTTTCCAGTCAGGAAGGAGCAAAGTACATCTCTAAATAGCAGTTCTATATTCATGATATAAACTATGTAGCAGTTCTAGATGGAAATATATGAGATGCATGTGTAGGAACAAGAAATGTACAAAAAGGAAATACTGGAAATATTGTAAGTAAATGTAGGAAAAGAAACAATATGTCAACGAGCAAGAATCCTATGACTAAGTGTGTGAGTACTAGCTTTAACATGTGATCGGCTTGGGAACTTGATCAGGCTGGTTACATATGATTAGCTATAATTCATGTAAGGTCAGGCTAACCGTTGGTTAGCTATGATGCATGTAGAGGTCAGGTTAATCACACGTAACAGCTATGAAGCATGTAAATGGTCAGGCCGTACCCGACGTGAGATGTGGGGTGAGCTATGATTCATATAAAGTTGGGTATGATCACATATCTACACTAAAATACTCTCCACCCCCGACTGGTATAGTAGATCCAATCATGGTACGCTATGGCACGGGATTCCCTAGGGAGGTAGCAAATCTCCCCGGGTCTCTGTGTCTGTACATGCACAAGATAACAAGGAACAAGTCTTGTACAAGCTACATCATGAATAAGGAATAATATCTCATGACGAGATCCGTGTATACCAATCCGTGTAACCAACGTGTCAAGAGCATGGACATCTACACTAGATACAGTGAACATAGGAGATATCATAAATTAGAAACTAATCAGAGAATGTACTCGCCTTGGGTCCTTAGCTGTCAATACCAATGTCCTGTCCCAGAGTATCGTCTGGAGAATCCGACAGTCCTATAAACATATAATAATATCACTTGTATCAGATGCTACACTAACACACAATAGAAATACACTGGCCTCAGGGCTATGCCAGGCATGGCTCTAGTCAACTAGGATCATCTAGTAGGGATACGTATATAAAACACATTTACACTCAGAGTATATACCAATAAAAACGTATATAATATATATAAGTGCCTATCAGTAATTTGTACAAAATACGTATACGTGTATATACACTAAATAGATGTATATAAATATATATTTATATACCAAAATACATATTTGTATATATATATCAATCAAATATTTATATATATATATATATATATATATATAAAACTAATCAGAGAATGTACATAATGCTACACTTCTCAAGGTGATCCCAAATGAAGTAGCAGTTAGTTCCAATGAGTCCGGAGCAGTCCAAATAGCTAGAAACTATATAAAGAAGTCCAAGATCGGAGTTCGGCACGAAAATGGAGATAAGGACACCAGGCCCGCAATACATAGAGAAAACATACGGGGTTAACAAGTTTAGCTAATAAGAGAAAGGGTCGTTTGTTTGTTATTAAGGTAACACCTTAATTTATGAAAATCCTTTCGAAATTATTTTGAACAATAATTGTTAAAACTTTTCTTTCAAACATAATTACAATTAAAAGTTTATTTATATAAAAATCTAGAAATTATGTAAAAACCAATATATTTTTACATCTATAGTAAAATCGGTTACCAGTCCAAATAAACAAATTTTGAACTAATTTTATTATTGAAACTATTTCTTAAATAATAATATAAACCCCAACAAATTATTATATTTTTACATAATCAAAAACCCTTATAATTATTACGCAACTACTAATTACATAAAAACTAACTAATTGCATAAAAACTAACTAATTACATATTAATATAACCAATCCTTATATATAATACATAACTAAATTTTACACATAATAACTAAATTCATACATTATGAACAATAAAACTAATTATATTCTAATTAAATAAACTAATTACATAAAATTACTAAACTAATTATATTAAAACCGAAACTTTAACTCTACACAGAAAAGAGGGAAGAGGGAAGAGGGAAGAAGGAAGTCGGGCTCACGTTGGGTTTACCGGCGTCGACGGAGGAGTCTCGTCGAGGTCACGCGGTGGGGTTCGCCGGGGTCGGACCGGGCAAGGCGTCGGCGGTCAAACGCTCTGCTGTGGCGGCGGCGGTCGAGCGTTCGTCTCGGGGCGGCGGCGGTCGAGTGGATCTGCTGTGGCGGCGGCTGTCGAAGCTCGGCGGTGGTCGACGGATCCGAGGCGGCCACGGCTCGACGAGGGTGAGGAGGTCCGAGGCGGCCACGGCTCGACGAGGTTAAATCTAGGGTTAGGGTTTGCTCTGTGGATGTGTCGGGGTGTGTTGGGTCGTGTCCGAAGCTGGACACGGCGGATTTGATGTACTGTGGTGTGGGAGCGGACGTGTCCGGGTGTTGGACACAGGGATTTGATGTACTGTACACTGGTGGATGTGTCCAGATGGTGTCGGACACAATCTCATGTAATATTGTAATAACTGGGCACAGGAAATGAATGGATACGATAGGACACCCGGGGTCGGACCCGAGGCCAACACGGCTGACACGGTAATGCTGGACACACGGACACGAGCACACAAACAATGGTGATGGCTTGTGGGAATTTGTGAGGGCTAGCTAATAATTTTGGGGATTAGGGTTTCTTGGGAATGGTGTGGATGAGAGACTTTAAATAGGGAGAGAGGGTGTGGGATGAAGGGTGAGGATTGGTTCAAATAATGAATGGCCAAGATTAGATATGAATGAGTTTTTCATGTGGGAATGAGGGTGTGAATGAGAGATGGTAAACTTGTAAATTTTAAAAGAAAAGATTATAATTTAAGAAAAGATTTTAAGAGGCTTCCAAGGCTAACTGATTTCCAATTAGCTACTAATTAAACCCATATTTCAAAACCTTAAAAAGTATGTAATTTATTTATTTACTATCCCAAATGGATATGAAAATTTATTATGAAAACAACTAGTCCTTCAAATAATTTTTGTTAAACAAATAATTTTATGATTTCAAGCCAATAAATATTCGAAGCTAGAGTATTATATATATTATTATTTATCTATTTAATTTATAATAAATCGACATTTAGGAAAAATAATTTTTATAAAAGATTTTAAATTACCTTCTAAAATCAAACATTGTTCAAAATCTAATACAAAATTCAAGGAGAAAATATTTTATAAACTTGATATTTAAAATAAATTAAAAATCTAATTATATCGGAAATTTGAAAATCGGAGGTTACAAGTCTATCCACCTTAGAAAAATTTCGTCCTCGAAATTTAAGGTTCTCAATAATTGCCTTTACTCATCATATTATTTCTATCAAATTTAAATTTCAAACCAAATAATCATGAAGTAATTCCATATTGTTATTTCGCAACCTTTCAAAAATTCTATAACATCATATTCCGAAAAATCTTCAAGTTTAAAATCAAATTCAAATTTTTATCATAATCTCCTCCAAAATTTAAGTTCGTATCTAAATACTCAAGGATTTTAATATCCAATCCTCCAATTGAAATCCAATCAATGCATATTTATAAAATTAAAAAAAATATGTATCCCAAAATTTAAATTTTAAACACTTATCCATCAATCATCTTACTCCTCTAACTCAAATTCAATTGATGCTTATTCAAATCTAAATCCTCATCCCGAGAATTGAATTAGACACTATTCCATTAACGATTTTTATTTTCCTGATTTCCTTTTTCCTCAAATACTCAACGATGCGATACTTTCAGAATCTTCAATGCAACATTCATAATATAAAATTTTAAATTTCTATCTTGCAATCAAATAGATATAATGATAATTCCCTAAATTTTCTCAAATTTTTAATAACCAATCATATCAAGACCTTCCTAAAATTAATAAATCCTCAAATTTTTGCTCTATGAATTTCTTAATTCTCCATTTAAGTTAATGTTTGTCCTCGAATTTCAATCATACCTCAATTTTCGTAAAATCAATGATCCATCAACTCTGTTATAACAACCCCTAAATTCTTTATTTAAATTAATGCTTATTCACAAATTTAATCATCTTGTCCCTTTTTGTCAGTCATAACCTTGTCATAGATCTTTGCTATGGTCAAAACCCTAATGATCATGGTTTAAGGAAGTTCTACCTACAGCCATGCAATCTAAGAAAAATATATATATATCATGTATCTTTTGTCATGATATTTCAGTCTCTGTCAGGGTGTACTACTAGTTATATTCTAACAAGAAAATCATGAATACGAACTACAGCACTAGGGAAATCAATCAATCAAGAGACGGGAACATTAGGAAAAAGAAGAACCTGCTAACATCTTACCTGTAGTATCTACTATCTCTAACAAACACTTAACTCTAGCACATTCACTAACTAATTCCTATTCCTGTACACTGGTACCCATATCAACTAATCATTAATCCACAAGATCCATGAATATATCCGTATTGCACACACCTGTCTATTAATACCAAAATCTGATACCAAGAACCTCTAACACGATTATAGGTCCATTGGTGCATGTAAAGTTTGATACCTCTATCTTTTTAGGTACCCCTGTTCTACTTCAGTACACCCACTGCTAGTTCTCGTTCCTACTACAATTGTCCATACTATTCGTTCTTACCACTCAAGTGCACACCAAGTGTAACACACCATACTAAGTGCTAAACCCATTTTAATACAACTCTAGATGGACACCCAAGTCAGTCTGCGGTGCCATCTCAATCATGCTCAAGTCACTAGATCCTTACACATGTATATCGTCTACTCATATATTAATATTCATATCTCTCATCTACCATAAAATTAATCCTCAAAATAATCGTCAAGGTTTAACTTCTCGATCAACTTAAAAATAAATTGCATATACCTCCTCAAAGTCAGATACTCAACATTGAAATAAAAATTTTAATCACTTCTAAAATCTTTGTAGCCTTGACCATGTTTATTGAATCAATATTTGAAATCCTAAAAATTTTTTAATGACACAATCTCATCTCCTCAATAATTCTCAAAGTTTAAAATTTATTTCCACTTTTTTAATTTATAATCCACAAATTTACATATAAGTGCTCACGGTCTCTAATACTCGAGGTGCACTCAATACCTCTATTGTCTACAACTGTGTACTAAATTTGTACTGCTCGAATCACTTGCACTATTACCTCCAATGATCAAAGTTATCATCACCTGTATTTTCTTTTATGATTTTTAATTTATGTCAACTGGTATATTATCTAATTATCATCACACAGAGTGCTTACTGTTATTAACGTTATTCTCGACTAATCCTCGATATAGAATCATTAGCACTCTTGGTATTATATCACTAGCTTCATTAATGGATCATCTCATCAAGCTCATTATAACTCATGATTACAGGTATCTACTATAACACTCATGTTTCTTTACTCTCATGGGCAGGTATATGGTTCCTCATCTCGATGGTTGTATAGGTATTTCCTTTTAACCTTTCTTAGCCTGTTACGCTAATCTGTGATACGCTTCACCATCTTCATTACCAATTTCGATATTTCTCTACTCATGACACCTCATTATAACTCCTCATGCATATAAACTTTTTTACCTTTAACACGCCCGATATCAATCATCAGATTGGACGTTATGCTCCATTAATCCTTAACACAATTCCTTGATACCTAATTGTTTACATAGATCACTCAATTACATAATCATGATTATCCAGGACGGGTATATTGGCTCTGACACTAACTCTGAGAACTATCACTGATACTCTATACTCTCCTTCTACTTTCAGTCTCTAATGACACTTATCCCAGAACCATTGGTACAAGGTACTACGCTAAGGGCTAACTCTAGATTAAAGCCTACTGCTCACATGTCCAACTAGGAAACACTTATAACTCACTAACAACACTCAACCAATACTAACACTCAAGACACAGCCATAATTACAAGTCACTAATTATCATACTTAATAAGGAATCCTCAAAGAATAGGAGCTCAAAAAGTCTGGATTGATGACTGAAGGTGGTTCTACTGCTAGCAACCAAAAGAAACGATGGAATAAAGTCTTGTATAACAGTAATAGGTAAGTGTTGAGATGATACTTTAAGAACCATTTTAAGATACAACCTGATAATCATACACGTCTGTCTAAAATCATGACACTCAGAATCCTTGCCACGCCAGTAAGCATAGATGCGATAAACGACAGGTTCCGTAACTAAGGTATGCAACTCTATAATCATGTCATCTAGAATCTTCGCCACGCCAACCGGTATGGCTGCGAGAAATTCTAAATTTCATAACTAAAGTATGTACATCCAAGTCAGGTTCCTACGTTCTCATCATGACAGCTAATATGGCTACGATAAACTCTAGGTTCCATAACCAAAGTAGACATTTTACCTTTCTCACTGTCCTCATCAACATATGTCATCAGATAATACCGTAAAGTTCAGTTCGTAAAATTTATCTCGATATGAAATCAAAACTCAACAACGATACCAAGAATTAAATTTAACAACTGGTCAACAAGAATCAAACACAATATCAACAAGTGAGAACGGACAAAAACAAGGGGGAAGGATTTAAATTGGAATTTATAATGAGATTCTCAAGGGTCGTCCCAGAAATCTCTTAAAAATTATGATTGAGTATCCTCTCTCATCCTAGTATCCTATGTCCTATATTCTATAGCAGGCACGTAGTAGTACAACTATGATGTCGCACTACTACGATATCGCACAACTAGCGAAGTATGACCTGCATGGGCCACCACGAAAAATGTGTCACGACCCGCACCCGGTTTAGGGGCACGAGTGCGCGGGTACGTCCAGCCTACGCCGCAGCATCGGCGGTAGAACGCTGTCTAGGTCAAGTAACTATCTAATCCATCTCACAAGAATACCCAACTCCATAAGGAGACGTGGATATCATAAAATAATGCTGGATATACTCAATCACATAAACTAAAGCACGATGAGATATCAAGGCAAGCAAGAAATACAAGACAAGTCTAACGACAAAATAGTCATACCTGTAATCAGTAACATCCAATCCCCAAGTGTCAGAAACAAGTCCACTAAGGTCACAGTCTGGAAAATATTTTCCAGTCAGGAAGGAGCAAAGTACATCTCTAAATAGCAGTTCTATATTCATGATATAAACTATGTAGCAGTTCTAGATGGAAATATACGAGATGCATGTGTAGGAACGAGAAATGTACAAAAAGGAAATACTGGAAATACTGTAAGTAAATGCAGGAAAAGAAACAATATGTCAACGAGCAAGAATCCTATGACTAAGTGTGTGAGTACTAGCTTTAACATGTGATCGGCTTGGGAACTTGATCAGGCTGGTTACATGTGATTAGCTATGATTCATGTAAGGTCAGGCTAACCGTTGGTTAGCTATGATGCATGTAGAGGTCAGGCTAATCACACGTAACAGCTATGAAGCATGTAAATGGTCAGGCCGCACCCGACGTGAGATATGGGGTGAGCTATGATTCATGTAAAGTTGGGTATGATCACATATCTACACTAAAATACTCTCCACCCCCGACTGGTATAGTAGATCCAATCATGGTACGCTATGGCACGGGATTCCCTAGGGAGGTAGCAAATCTCCCCGGGTCTCTGTGTCTGTACATGCACAAGATAACAAGGAACAAGTCTTGTACAAGCTACACCATGAATAAGAAATAACATCTCATGACAAGATCTGTGTATACCAATCCGTGTAACCAACATGTCAAGAGCATGGACATCTACACTAGATACAGTGAACATAGGAGATATCATAAATTAGAAACTAATCAGAGAATGTACTCGCCTTGGGTCCTTAGCTGTCAATACCAATGTCCTGTCCCAGAGTATCGTCTGGAGAATCCGACAGTCCTATAAACATATAATAATATCACTTGTATCAGATGCTACACTAACACACAATAGAAATACACTGGCCTCAGGGCTATGCCAGGCATGGCTCTAGTCAACTAGGGTCATCTAGTAGGGATACGTATATAAATACACATTTACACTCAGAGTATATACCAATAAAAATGTATATAATATATATAAGTGCCTATCAGTAATTTGTACAAAATACGTAGTGTATATACACTAAATAGATGTATATAAATATATATATTTATATACCAAAATATATATTTGTATATATATATCAATCAAATATTTATATATATATATATATAACTAATCAGAGAATGTACATAATGCCACACTTCTCAAGGTGATCCCAAATGAAGTAGCAGTTAGTTCCAATGAGTCCGGAGCAGTCCAAATAGCTAAAAACTATATAAAGAAGTCCAAGATCGGAGTTCAGCACGAAAATGGAGATAAGGACACCAGGCCCACAATACATAGAGAAAACATACGGGGTTAACAAGTTTAGCTAATAAGAGAAAGGGTCGTTTGTTTGTTATTAAGGTAACACCTTAATTTATGAAAATCCTTTCAAAATTATTTTGAACAATAATTGTTAAAACTTTTCTTTCAAACATAATTACAATTAAAAGTTTATTTATATAAAATCTAGAATTTATGTAAAAACCAATATATTTTTACATCTATAGTAAAATCGGTTACCAGTCCAAATAAACAAATTTTGAACTAATTTTATTATTGAAACTATTTCTTAAAAAATAATATAAACTCCAACAAATTATTATATTTTTACATAATCAAAAACCCTTATAATTATTATGCAACTACTAATTACATAAAAACTAACTAATTGCATAAAAACTAACTAATTACATATTAATATAACCAATCCTTATATATAATACATAACTAAATTTTACACATAATAACTAAATTCATACATTATAAACAATAAAATTAATTATATTCTAATTAACTAAACTAATTACATAAATTTACTAAACTAATTATATTAAAACCGAAACTTTAACTCTACACAGAAAAAAGGGAAGAGGAAAGAAGGAAGTGTCACGCCCCAGTCCCAAAATACCGTGGGACTAGACACGTGGCAATGGCCAGCAGTACGCACCGATGGACCAACTCAATATAATGGATCCATCAGGGCATACTTAAGCTGTAAAACAAGTCTACGACAATCACGGCACAACTAATCTCATCCACACAAGATATAAAATATGATCCACAAAATAAATAAGGAATGTAAATCATCAGCAAGTCTCACAAAGTACTTCGGGGAACAACCCGATAAATATCTAGTACAATGGTTCATCAGACCAGAAAGTAAATGACTGAAATACATAATAAAAACTTGAGCATGAACATGGATGCTCAAAAGAAATCTTCAACTAAGACCTCGTCCTCGGGTGGTGGTACAGCTCCTGGATCAGCTCCTGCTCCAGTCCCGTAAACCTCGGGATAAGCCTCGTCTGTAAAATCTGGGGACAAAATCCGGATCCAGGTCCTCAGGGGACATAACAAGGTACAAGAAAGCTCATGCCAAAATAAATACAGTGCAGCAAATAATGAATAAATAGGGCAAGTAAGTAACCATCTATGTGAAAATGCAAGATGAGAGCAGCACTAAAACTCAGGCTGAAGCCACTACAAGCTCTGTGTCGGGGAGCCGGTAGCGGTAATAAACACGTAATGTGCCTAGCTCTGCTACGAGAGTCTGAGACCTCACAATAGTAGTAGATAGATATATGAAATAGCCTGTAGCCTGTGTGTCTCTTCCCACCCAATGTAACCACGCATATCATGACCATAACGTCTCATGTCCATGTCAAGCGCGATCATAGCTAATACATCAAGTCATAAAGTATCTAAGAGTATAATGTCCATGTCCTGTATCCTATACAGAATTACCACGAATATCTCGGGAAAATCCTGTCTCATGAATAGTGTCAAGTGTCCTGGGTCATATGGTACTTGGTAAGACAAGTACGAAAATAAGGTATCACGAATGTCCATCTCTAGATGACCGTACCCAACACTGCGTACAGTGTCGGCACCCGACTGATAATCGGACGCTAAGTATGTCGCACGGTCCTAGGTTGAGCATGCACATCACTATAATAAAGCAAGGGAAATATATAACAATACTGTAGAGTTTGGCAAGGTACACTTGCCTGATGTTGGAATATCAACAATCGTCCCTGGATCAGTGGAACCGGTAGGGACTACTCCAAAAGCTGTAATAAACATCACCAATAGTCTCAGAAGATATCAAACTGCTAGAAATGCCTGTCCTTACATCCAATTTGGACACAGGGGCAAAAAGGTCATTTTCGGATTAAAGCGGGTTCCATATGTGGGCCACTTTGCACCGAAAAGCGTGTCAGGATCAAAGGTCTCCAAATTACTCCAATTCAGTGTCTACAAGTCAGGAACGATGATACGAACCCAACGGAACTTCCAGAATTGGATTCCGATGAGCCGATCTCAAAATCACCTGTCAAGTGGAGCCTGTGGGGCCCACGATACGTGATTTTGTCAACGTTCTCGGAATCGGATCAAACTTGGGTCACAGGACCAGCGTATTGCTACGAGTCCGATGGCATAAGTTTCGTCTCGATCCGACGTGTGTACATGAAGTTACAGCACGTTCCAGAAAGGACGGATACGGGGCGTCGTCGGCGGATACGCGTTGATTCCGGGGTGCACGCACCTCTGAATCGACTTCTGCAAAATTTCATACGACCGTATCAACGTCGCGCACAGTTCGGTAAAGACCGCGTGCGACCAAGTCGTTCCGTTTGGCGGGGCGGACTCAGTTCCGGGGTGAAACAGGGCATTATTTTTCCTGTTTTTGGATCGCGGTGTACGATCACCACAGGACGCGATACGCCGAGCGAGTTGCACGGGCACCGAGAGGGTTACACAGTCTATGCACAGCAACTGACGGAATTAGAAACGGAGATACGCATTGGGAGAAATTGGTACCTGAACAGGACTCCGTGAACGCTGAAATTCACGTGTCCGAGAGTCCAATCTGTGTCCCGGTCGTATCCTGTGTTTGCTGCTCCCGTCTCGTGTCCGCTGAGACGCTGTGCCCGGTCACGGCTCAGGGGGTTGCTGGAGAGTTGTCGGCCTACGACTGTCCCGGTCGGCGAGGGGCGGCTCGTGGACGGCGTTGCCGAGTCGGCCTGGGCGATGGGGAAGGTCGGCCGATCGGGGTCGGGGACTCCGCAGAGGGGATCGAGATCGGGCTCAGGGTCTTGGGGTGTCGACGAGTCGGGTCGACAAGGGGGTGCTCGGGGTCGTCGGTTCAGCGGCGGATCGAAGAGTCGGGGCTTGCTGTGAAGCGGCGGCGGGGTTGGTCGGTTCAGCGGTGGATCGAAGTGGACACGCGGCTCTGGGGGGGATGGACACGGGGCGCTGGGGGGATGGACACGGGGCGCTGGGGTGAAACTAGGGTTTCGGTGGGGTGAAACTAGGGTTTCGGTGACGGCTGGTAGTTGGAGAAGAGGGCAGCACGGATGTCGAGGCAGCCCCTTTATAGCTGCTACAGGAACTCCGGCAGCTAGGGTTTCCCCTGCGGGTTTCTGGTTGGTTTGGTTCGGGTTCGGGTTCGGTTCACAATTCTATAGCTTTTGGTCCTCGATTCGTTGCTCCGGTGTCCAATAAATTCACCGAAAAATGCCACGCGTCCGGTTCTCCATTATACACAATAAATTTTTATTTCCAAAATATTTTAGCACCCATAAACTGCCTGTAAAATTCTTTAACTCATAAACACCTCGGTTCTTCATCCAAAATGCCGAAAACATCCGGGAAAATTATATTAAAAATTATCTGAAAAAATAGGGTGTTTACAATCTTCCCTCCTTAAAAGGATTGTGTCCTCGCAATCAAAGAATAAGCTACTCAAGAAAGAGTTATGAAAAATACAAGGTGGCCTAGTTTATAACTGCCTCTTCGAACAAGTGGGGGTAACGCTGGCGCATACTGTCTTCTCGTTCCCAAGTTGATTCTCCAGGTGAATGGTGTTTCCAAGCTACACGAACCAATCTGATCGTTTGTCCCCGTAATGTCTTCTCACTGACGTCGAGGATACCAACTGGTTGTTCTTCATATCTCAAGCTCGGTCCTACGGCGATCTCTGAATGATCGACTATGTGACTTGGGTCGGTCACGTACCTTCGCAGCTGTGAGACGTGGAATACGTCATGCACTCCCTCTAAAGATGGAGGTAATGCAAGCTGATAAGCCACCTCACCAACACGCTCGAGGATGTCAAATGGCCCAATATACCTTGGGCTCAGCTTACCTCTGCTCCCGAATCTGATAGTACCACGAGTGGGCGAAATCCTCAAGAACACGTGATCTCCTTCTTTGAACTCTAGGGGACGTCTGCGTGTATCAGCCCAATGCTTCTGTCTGTCCTGAGCTGCTCGTAGATGATTCTGAATCTGCTTCACCTTCTCCACTGTCTGTGTTACCAATTCTGGACCCAGTATTTGACGTTCACCGAAGTCACTCCAGCATATAGGTGACCTGCACTTCCTTCCGTATAGAGCTTCAAATGGTGCCATCTGGATGCTGGCCTGATAACTGTTATTGTAGGAGAACTCTTCTAAGTGCAAATAATCTTCCCAAGATCCTCCAAAGTCTAGCATACATAATCTCAATATGTCCTCCAATATCTGAATGGTGTGCTCCGATTGGCCATCTGTCTGCGGGTGGTATGCCGTGCTGAATTTGAGTCTAGTGCCCAGACTATCTTGCATGCTTCTCCGGAAATGAGATGTAAATCTCGAATCTCGATCCGATACGATACTAACAGGCACTCCATGTAATTTGATAATTTGTCGCATATACATGTCAGCTAGTACCTCTGTGGACTGTCCAACTCTAAATGGCAAGAAGTGTGCCGATTTAGTGAGTCTATCCACAATAACCCATACTGCATCTCTTCCGCTGGGGCTCCTCGGAAATCCGGTGACAAAATCCATCGTGATGTGCTCCCACTTCCATTCTGGTATTGGGAGCGGCTGTAACATACCTGCAGTCCTCTGATGCTCTGCCTTCACTTGCTGGCAGACTAAGCATTTGGCCACAAATCTTGCGATCTCTCTTTTTATTCCATGCCACCAGTAATACTGTCTCAAGTCTCGGTACATCTTGGTTCCTCCTGGGTGAACAGAGTACATAGAGCTATGTGCTTCCGTCATCAACTCCTGTCTCAATTCTCCATTTGGAACATACAGAAGATTTCCAAACCTCAATGTCCCGTCTTCGTGTATGCGAAGTCCTGTCTGCATGCCTGCTTCTGTCCTTTCTTTGAGTCTTCGGAATCTAGCATCGGTGGGCAATGCCTCCTTAATCTTCTCCACGAGTGATGACTGAATCTCAAGGTTAGCCATCAAGCCATTCTGTTCCGGTATAACCACTTCTATCTGTAGCTCCTGTAAATCTTTCAATAACTCGGGCTGCATCGTCAAGAAATAAGCCGTAGGCTTCCTGCTGAGTGCGTCTGCAACTACATTTGCCTTTCCCGGATGATACTGCAGATCGATGTCAAAATCTACCATCAATTCTAGCCAGCGTCTCTGCCTCATGTTAAGCTCCTTCTGAGTATACACATACTTCAGACTCTTGTGATCAGTAAAGATTTCTACCCTCTTTCCATAAAGATAGTGCCTCCATATCTTCAATGCAAATATAACGGCTGCTAACTCCAGATCGTGTGTTGGGTAGTTCTTCTCGTGGACCTTCAACTGTCTCGATGCGTAAGCAATAACTTTGCCATGTTGCATCAGAACACATCCTAGTCCACTGCCTGATGCATCACTGTAAACAACAAAACCTCCTGACCCTGAAGGAAGAGTCAAGACCGGTGCTGTTGTTAATCTTCTCTTCAGTTCTTCGAAGGCCTTCTGGCAGTCTTCTGTCCATATAAACTCCTGGTCTTTGTGTGTTAGCTTCGTCATTGGTTCTGCAATCCTTGAGAAATTTTCTACAAACCTTCGGTAATAACCCGCAAGTCCGAGAAAACTTCTCACCTCTGCAACTGATGTGGGTGTAGGCCAAGTCTCTATTGCCGCAACTTTCTCTGGATCCACTGAAATTCCTTCTCCTGATATGATGTGTCCCAAGAAAGGTACTTTGTCCATACAGAACTCACACTTACTGAGCTTGGCGTATAACTTTTCCTGCCTCAAGGTCTCTAACACGATTCTGAGATGCTCCTCGTGCTCTTCATGGTTCTTGGAATATATGAGAATGTCGTCAATGAACACCACTACAAATTTATCCAAGAATTGATGAAAGACTCTGTTCATTAAGCTCATAAACACTGCTGGTGCGTTGGTTAAACCAAACGGCATTACCAAGAACTCATAATGCCCATACTTCGTCCTGAAAGCTGTCTTCGGGATGTCCTCCTTCCTCACCTTGATCTGATGATAGCCGGATCTAAGGTCAATCTTCGAGAATACCCTTGCACCACTCAATTGATCGAATAGATCATCAATGCATGGTAAGGGATACCTGTTCTTGATGGTCACAGCATTTAGTGCCCGGTAATCAATGCACAACCGTGCTGTTCTGTCCTTCTTCGGCACAAATAAGATGGGTGCTCTCCAAGGTGAAACACTGGGCCGAATGAAACCCTTCTCCAAAAGATCATCCACCTGTTCTTTCAACTCCACTAACTCCTTAGGTGCTAGCCGATAAACTGATGAAGTGATTGGCTCTGCTCCTGGAGTTAAGTCTATTGTGAATTCTATTTCCCGATCAGGCGGTAAACCTGGAAGATCATCAGGAAATACATCCACAAATTCTGATATGACTCTTGGGTAACCTGTCTCCCCTTCTACAGATAATACCCTAAGAGTAGGCTGAACTCCTTGCTCTACTGCTCCTCGAAGAAACTCAAATTCTGGGTGTCCTAGCGGTCTAAATATAACCCGCCCAAGTCGGCAATCAAGAGTCGCATGGTACTGACTTAACCAATCCATACCAAGTACGATATCATAATCCGGTATAGAAAATATCAGCTCGCATTTCTCGGCCACAAACGACTATAGAACATGATCTACAGACGTCACTAACCGGAATAATTCCACCTCCCGTAAGAATCCTCTTCATCTTCGGAAGGGGTGCGGTAGCTACTCTATGGGTGGCTACAAAGCTAGCTGCTATAAATGAATGCAATGCTCCAGAATCAAATAATGCTACCGCTGGTAATGAAGCTACTAGAATAGTACCTGCGATGACCTCGCCTGCTGTAGCCTCCTCCTCAACCGCTAAAGTGAATGCCTGCCCTCGCCCCTGTGCTGGACCTCTCTGCTGCTGCTGAGCCTGCTGGAATAGGGCTGCCTGTGGGGCCAGTGGTGGTCTCTGCTGGTTTCCTCCTGGGGCTGGTGGTCTGACTCCACCAACTCATGTCTGCTGTGCTCCTACTGCTGGATAAGTTGGTCGAGGTGCAGGTAGAGCTAGTCTGGGTGCTTCTCCTCTATGGTGAGTGCAGTCTCTGGATAGATGCTGGTTTGATCCGCAAAGCAGGCATAGTCCCAACTTCCGCCTGCACTCTCTCTCAATGTGTCCTACCTTGCCGCAATGATGACAAGTAGGAAGGGATATGGCCCTGTGTGCTGCTCTATCTGGCGTACTCCTCTGGAATCGTTTTGTAGAATCTCCATGTGCTGCCTTGGTTGGTGCGGAGGTATTTGGCCTCTTCAGATTCGATTCCCTTCTAGTGACGCGCTCCATGCGTCGTGCTGCTGCTAGAACATCAGTATAATTTGTAGGTGCCACAGAGCCAATCAATCTCTGAAGCTCGAACTTCAACCCGTCAAAGAACTTTTCCGCTTTCTCTTCCTCCATCGAAATCAATGTTGGAGCGAAGCGACTCAGACGAATAAATTCAGAATTGTATTCTTCCACTGTCATGCTGCCCTGGATGAGGCGGTTGAACTTGTCCCTGAGCTCTGACCGTACAACTGCCGGGATGTACATCTCTTGGAAAAGTCTGGAGAACTCTTCCCATGTGACTCTGTCCTGTCCAAGTCTCCTTTCTTCTGCTAACCACCAGTGGTGCGCATTATCAGTTAACTGCATTCTGACTGCAGTCATCCACTTCTCTCTTGGAAGTTCAGCGGCTTCCAGCTGATGCTGAATGTTGGTGAGCCACTCATGAACTTCCGTTGGCCCTTCTTTACCAGAAAATGTGCGAGGCTTGAGATGACGGAAGTCGGTGATAGATCCCGTCGATGTCCGCCTCGCTGCTGGATTAGCCTGCTCCAATGCGGATACCAGGCTGGTCCTCAGATACTCGGCCTCCTGCCGATGGGCCTCCTGCTGAATCTGTTGCTGTGCTTGCATCATAGCATACATCATCTGGAATATTTGTTGGCCGTCCATGGCTTGTCTTGGCGGGAATACTGGCATCTGGGGAGTGAACTGTGGTGGAGGTGGGATGTCATCTCTCCGGAACCTTGGATTAGGCTGTCCGATTTGATCACTCTGCGATGCTTGTCCACCATCCCCTGGTGTCACTCCGTCTCCATAATTAACCACAGCGTCGTGTGGCGTATCCAAGGGAATATCATCTCTGTTCCCGGAATTCATTGCTCTGCAATCAAAATATAAACTGTAAGAACGCACAGAGGAATCAATACAGGATGCAGTTCAAGTAAAAATTTCAAGTCGATATAGAGTTCAACGATGGATTAAATAATGGATGAGAACCTAGAACTTATCCTATCTTTAGGTCAGGCTGGTTCGGTCCCTAAGTTGAAACCGAACAATTTGGAAATGGGGTGGTGACAAGCCTATCCTCCTTAGAAAATTTCATCCTCAAAATTTAAAGTCAATCACACTCCTCTAGGTCAAACCCCCAACAATCACAGTCAAGAGATTCTACCTAAACAACATGCAAGATCAGGGTCCTACTGGTCGTGTTATTACAGTCTCAATCGGGGTCACTACACTATCTACCACAGTACAAAGAAAATCTAACAGGTACTAATGAAGCACACCACAGGAATGGAAAAGGACAGGAAGAAGAAACAAGAGACAGACCTGCTAACCCGACATCCGTAGCATCGGCCTCCTCGACCGTCAACGCATAAGCCCTGCCCTGCTGGGGTGTATCCCTCTGCTGGTGCGGGGCATGATGCTGTGCCACAGATGGCCTAGCTCCAACTCTCTGATCCTGTGCTCCACCCAATGGAGGTGCAGTAGGGCAATCTCGCATCTGGTGAGCAGCGGATCCACAGAACAAACACACCTTCAGCCTCCTCCTACAAACATCCCAAGTGTGTCCTGCCTTCCTGCAGTAGGCACAAGTGGGTACCCTCTGATCCTGACCCTGCTGCGCTGCCTTCTGCACATAGGAACGCTTAGCTGGTCCCGTACTGCCACTCGCACTGCCTGAATCATCCCTGCCTCTCTTGGACTTGAGCTCCAAGTCATCCTCTGCTCTCTGAGCATCTCCTACTATCTGCTCAAAAGTTGCCTCGCGATCGCTCCTGGTCAAAGACTTGACCGCCATAACCAAGCCCTTGCGAAACTTCCTCGCCTTGGCTGCCTCACTCAAGCCATCTATAAATCTGCCCAGACGGCAGAACTCTGCTGCGTACTCGTCCACCGTCATGCTCCCTTGGACGAGTGCCTCGAACTGGCTCTCCAAAGCACTGAGCGCCACATCTGGGAAAAACTTCTCCTTAAAAAGCCTCTTGAAGGCCTCCCAAGTAAGCCCTGGCGCTGCAATCCTCGTATCTGTGCGATACCACGTCAAAGCGAGGTCGAACATCTGACTGCCCACTGCCTCTATCTGCATGCTGTCTGGAATCTGCGCCAGCCTGAAGATCCCCTCGATCTGCTCTATCCAGTCATCCGCGTACAGGATCCCTTCTGTACCACGGAACTCCTTGGGCCGCATCCTTTGGAAGTCGATAATACTGCCTGGCCTCAGATGTTGAATCTGATCTGCCTGTGGCTGAATCTGTGCCACCCTATCCACTGCTGTCATGGCCACCTGGTGGGCGTTCTCAATGCCCAGCCTCATCACATCCACCTGACGGTGCTGCGCGTCCATCATCTCCCTGAAGAACGCAAACAACTGCGTGGCATCTACTGGAGCAGGAAGTGGTGGAGGAACCACCGGAACGACTGGGGTAGTCCTCGGATCGACAGGTGAAGGAGGATCCCCGAAAGAAGCAGATGCTCCCTCAACCGCAGGAGTGGTGAGTGGAGCGGTAGCAGCTGCCTGAATACGAGCTGGACGAGAGGTAGCAGACCTCTCCGAGGCAACTGCTGGAACGGTACGATGGGATCGTGTCTTCAGAGGCATCCTGAACACAGATCAAAAGAAGTCAATACGGCGCAAGATACGATATCATCAAAGAAGGATAGTAATATTTCAAAAGAAACAATTTTAGAATAATTAGATTTGAATTGTTCCTAGTCGTGATTGAGTACACTCTCATCCTAGATCCTAGATCCTAGATCCTATAGCAGGCTCACAGCAGTACAACTAAGTTGTTGTACCACCACGACATCGCACTAATTGCGAATCGAGACATGTATGGGGCCGCCACCAAAAACGTGTCACGACCCACACCCGGAAAATCGGGCATGAGTCGTGGGTACGTCCAGCCTACGCCGCAGCATCGGCGGTAGAACGCTGTCTAGATCAACTATCTAGATAATAATCTCACACAAAAATTGGGCATGACCTCTCCAAAAGGAGGGCAACCACACAAACAAAATAAACCTGTCAGAACTCAACTCCAAACGGAGGAGCAAATATCAAATGATAATCACAATATACTCAATCACGAATCTAAGCACGATAAGATAACACAGAGATCTAACAACTATAAAGTCTAACCAACAACAACTACTACAACAACCTCAACATCAATAATAATAATACAACATCCAAAATAATATACAAGCAAGGTCTCAAACCAAAACCGGAGACAAATCCGGTACTAAAAGCTAATAAAACAATAACAAGGTCCTAGTGATCCCGGCTACCAACCCGGAAATCACCCCTAAGCTAGAGGGTCCATGTCTGCACCATCGACAGGCTCAGGTCCATAAAACGTCGGACACCAATCCTCCGGATACTCTGAAAAATATGTCCAGTCAGGACTGGAGCAAGTACACCTCTAACAGCAGTTCTATTTAAATGATAAAAACTATAAAATAGTTATAGCAAGTAGCAAGAAGAATGAAGCAAGTATGAAACAAGGAAATATGTATAACTGGTGCATAAAGGTAAAGATGCATGGATATCAGAGCAAGATAGTAAAAACTACAAGATACAGGAAATCTAAGCTAAGATCAAGTCCGTGCACATGAACGTGTAGTGAGTCCAGCATGAAAAACATATAGTGAGTCAAGTCCAGAAACATGTAAGTGAGACCAACAAGAATGCAAGTGAGTCCAGACTATAAAGAATGAACTCGGTGTCTTTGAAATACTTGTTTCGACATATAAACGGCTAGGGGTAAGTACGGCTCACCGCGCACTGGGTGCGCGGCTGCTATCATTCCAAATTAGACCAGAGGGAGTGATTCCTGATGATGCCAGATAGGAATGTTTACATGTCTACTCGAGTATTTCCCCGCCCCGACTAATACAAGTGGATCCAAGACCCGACACGCAAATCAAGATGAGTCCAGCCTGAACATGAGTGATGCCTGTAGGTGATGCCAGTAGTGATTCCAGTAGTGATTCCAGAATAGAGGCCAGAAACATGAAATGTATGTGTCGCAAGTAAATGAATCCAGAAATATCAATCAGTGTCCCATGTTGTGCCAGAATAATCAGATGATACTATACTAGAAGCTGAATCATAATAATCATCAAATAATAAAAACTATCAGAGAATGTACTCGCCTGACGTCCTGAGCAACTGGCGATCCGAACCGGTGTCGCAAGGACCTAATGCGAAAAGCAAGGTTAAACAGGGTTCTAATGAGTTAAACAGATATAAAATAACTAAAAATAGGCTTCTAGGGTCGTTCTAGGTCAAACGGGTCAAACCGGTGAAATCTGGGTCAAAAAGTCAACTCTGGGTCCAAAAAGTCAACTCTGGGTCAAAACTAGGTCAAAAGTTGACTTTGGCGGTCAACCGAGTCAACTACGGTCAAGTCTGGGTCAAACTAGGGTGCTCCTGAAATTCTAGGTCAAACCGAGCTCATTAAGCTAGAAAACTCACAAACTCGCCTCCTTGAGATACCGGGATACCCTCGGTATCCGATACCTCAACCTAGGCTACGCACCCCGCCTATACCCTCTAAAACCTATGCTAGCACGCGTAAATATATACACATAAGCATATAAAAATCACTCCAATATTATTTCTAGGCTATTGCTCAAAAACCCCGCTCGAAACCCAATACCTTGGTTATCTTAAGGTATCGAGATACCTCGGTATCTCAAGGTATTGAGATACCGCTCTAAACTCAACCCGACTACCCCTCTAGCTAACTTACTATGCATAAATATATATATATATCTAGCTATATTCTAGGCTAAAATATAGATATCTAATACATATAGGCATATACCTATATATCTTCATATATACACATACCTTATGTATCTTACCTTACCTATACATATATATATATATCTATATCTAGGTATCTAACTATCTATCTAGCTATGTATATCTATATATATATATATAGATCTATATATCTAGCTATCCCTCTACCTATCCATCTACCTATCTAGTATCTATATAGTATCTATCTATTTATCTCTAACTATCTAGGTATCCATTTACCTATATCTAATCTATCTATTTAATCTATCTATCCAACTATCTATCTAAATATCTAACTATCTATTAATCTCTCTAACAATCTATCTAACTAATCTATCTTTCTATCGAGATATCTAGATACCTACCTACTAGATCTCTACCTATCTAACTATCAATCTAATACCTATTATCCATCTATCTATCATTCTATCTAACTATCATCTATCTACCTAACTATCTAGATATATGTATCTATATCTATCTACTTATCCATTTATATATATATATATATACCTCTCTCTCTCTCTCCCTCGCATACTGCTGCTACTAGCGCTGCTACATGGCTGAATTGCTGCCTTGCTGCTGTTGCTGCTGCTGCAGCGCTGCGCTCGAGCGAGCTGCTGCCGCGGTGCTGCTGCGCGCTGGAACTGCTGCTGCTGCTGCTGCAGGCCGCGCTGCAGCGAGCTGCTGCCGCGGTGCACTGCCGCTGCTGCCGCGCGCTCTGCTGCAGCCTGCTGCTGATGCTGCAGCGCTGCCTCGCTCGAGCGAGCTGCTGCCGCGGCGCTGCCTCGCTCTGCTGGCTGCTGCAGCGGCTGTGTGCAGTCCGCTGCCTCGCTCTGCTGCACCCAAACACAAGCACACACACACACACGACCACACACACACAATCACACAAACACATCTCAACACACACACACACATAATTATATACATATATCTATATATATATAAACACACATATATCTATATATATACAAACACACATCTATATATACATATACACACTCACACACTCAAACACAAATATATATCTATATATCCTCACTCACACACACTCACTCACACTAGCACACACCCTCACACACACACTCTCACACACACTAGCACACACTCTCACAAACACACAACCACACAACCACACACATAACACTCATACATATATATATATAAATATATATACATATATACATAAACTCATATATATATACCTATAAACACTCACTCACACTCACACACACTCACCTACACACTCACACAAGCACTCACTCACACACTCACCTACACACTCACACAAGCACTCCCTAACACGCTCACAAACACATAACCACACATATATATATATATATATATAAATATATATATAAAAACACACACACAATATATATATACACATATATATAAACAAACACAACACAACGCACACCACGCCCACAACGCCCACCAACGCACGCCCAACGACCCCGACACGTCCAAACACCTAAAAATATATAAAATATAGCCCGAGAACTCTAGCACACACTCCCCGATACTAACCTAACGCGCGCACAAGCCCGAAACGAGGAACCCAAGTCGAAATGGCCATTCGGTCATTTCGACGAACACGTGGTGCGCGGCTCGGAAAACCTCCTGAAACGCACACCAAACGAACTCGGAATTGGCCCAAAATTTACCCACGTGCTCTACACGATGTCTAGATCCTAGAAAATGTGCTCCCGTGTCGATTCTAGGCCCGTGGCAGAAATGCACACGCACTTAGAATCGGCGACGACGAAAAGCCCCAATTTCGCCCGAAATGCCCGTTTCTCCGCGACGCGGCTTCCCGTGTCCGAACGGAGACACGCACTCACCCTCAAGACACCCGACAACGTCTACCTAGGTCCGTCTAACCTAGGGCATCACCCAAAATTGGGCCAAATTCGGATTTTACCCGAAATTGACACAAAACCTAGTGTTAAAGTCTCCAAACACTACCCAACTAGTTCCAACTTTCTCCCACGGGTAGCCTAAGGGTCTAGGAAGGTTCTAAAATACTAATTACACTATAAAAGAGTAATTACAAGGGGAAAATTAGGGTTTACCTCTTGGGAGTTGGAATCCCAAGCCAAAATCTCTAAAATGCTCCAAATCCTCCAAACCAAGCTTCCAAGCTCCCAATCCAAGCTCCAACACCAAATCTAGGCTCTACCCACCTAGGTTAGGGAAAAATGTAAGGTTAGGGTTCAAGTAAGAAGAAGAAATGGAAAGAGGAAGGAAGAAAAATAAGAAAACTTACTTTGGAAGAAGGAAGAAAGAAGAAAAAAGAAGTGGAGAAGAAGGAGAAGTGAAAAAGAAGAGGAAAATGAAAATGGGGGAGTGGGAGCTGCTGTGTTCGGGTGTGGGGGCTGTGGGAATCCGGCCAAGCACCTAATTAAAGGGTTTACAAGTTCCAAAATACCCAAAATGCCCTCCCGTAACTCGGTTTTGGGTTTCGGGGTCCAAAAACACTCAAACTAACTCCAAATCTCTCCCACTAACCTTCTAAAAATATAATAAATATTTCTAAGCCCCAAAATAATTCTCACAAGGGTGTGGGCTGGGTCGGACATGGGTCCACTAGGGTCTGACATGGGTCCAGGCTAGCCAAAATCCTAAAACAATCAAATAAAAAATAATAATAAAATAATGCAATCACTAATTAATTATAAATACAATTAATTATAAATAATACACAATTAACCCAAATTAAAAATAAAAAAAATACCCGGCTCTGGAAATGGGGTGGTGACAAATGGCCAACAGTATGCACCGATGGACCAACTCAATATAATGGATCCATCAGGGCATACTTAAGCTGTAAAACAAGTCTACGACAATCACGGCACAACTAATCTCATCCACACAAGATATAAAATATGATCCACAAAATAAATAAGGAATGTAAATCATCAGCAAGTCTCACAAAGTACTTCGGGGAACAACCCGATAAATATCTAGTACAATGGTTCATCAGACCAGAAAGTAAATGACTGAAATACATAATAAAAAATTGAGCATGAACATGGGTGCTCAAGAGAAATCTTCAGCTAAGACCTCGTCCTCGGGTGGTGGTACAGCTCCTGGATCAGCTCCTGCTCCAGTCCCGTAAACCTCGGGATAAGCCTCGTCTGTAAAATCTGGGGACAAAATCCGGATCCAGGTCCTCAGGGGACATAGCAAGGTACAAGAAAGCTCATGCCAAAATAAATACAGTGCAGCAAATAATGAATAAATAGGGCAAGTAAGTAACCATCTATGTGAAAATGCAAGATGAGAGCAGCACTAAAACTCAAACTGAAGCCACTACAAGCTCTGTGTCGGGGAGCCGGTAGCGGTAATAAACACGTAATGTGCCTAGCTCTGCTACGAGAGTCTGAGGCCTCACAATAGTAGTAGATAGATATATGAAACAGCCTGTAGCCTGTGTGTCTCTCCCCACCCAATGTAACCACGCATATCATGACCATAACGTCTCATGTCCATGTCAAGCGCGATCATAGCTAATGCATCAAGTCATAAAGTATCTAAGAGTATAATGTCCATGTCCTGTATCCTATACAGAATTACCACGAATATCTCAAGAAAATCATGTCTCATGAATAGTGTCAAGTGTCCTGGGTCATATGGTACTTGGTAAGACAAGTACGAAAATAAGGTGTCACGAATGTCCATCTCTAGATGACCGTACCCAACACTGCATACAGTGTCGGCACCCGACTGATAATCGGACGCTAAGTACGTCGCACGGTCCTAGGTTGAGCATGCACATCACTATAATAAAGCAAGGAAAATATATAACAATACTGTAGAGTTTGGCAAGGTACACTTGCCTGATGTTGGAATATCAACAATCGTCCCTGGATCAGTGGAACCGGTAGGGACTACTCCAAAAGCTGTAATAAATATCACCAATAGTCTCAGAAGATATCAAACTGCTAGAAATGCATGTCCTTACGTCAAATTTGGACACAGGGGCAAAAAGGTCATTTTCGGATTAAAGCGGGTTCCATATGTGGGCCACTTTGCACCGAAAATCGTGTCAGGGTCAAAGGTCTCCAAATTACTCCAACTCAGTGTCTACAAGTCAGGAACGATGATACGAACCCAACAGAACTTCTAGAATTGGATTCCGATGAGCCGATCTCAAAATCACCTGTCAAGTGGAGCCTGTGGGGCCCACGATATGTGATTTTGTCAACGTTCTCGGAATCGGACCAAACTTGGGTCACAGGACCAGCGTATTGCTATAAGTCCGATGGCGTAAGTTTCGTCTCGATCCGACATGTGTACACGAAGTTACAGCGTATTCCAGAAAGGACGGATACGGGGTGTCGTCGGCGGATACGCGTTGATTCCGGGGTGCACGCACCTCCGAATCGACTTCTGCGAAATTCCACACGACCGTATCAACGTCGCGCACAGTTCGGTAAAGACCGCGTACGACCAAGTCATTCCGTTTGGCGGGGCGGACTCAGTTCCGGGGTGAAATAGGACATTGTTTTTCCTGTTTTTGGATCGCGGTGTGCGATCACCACAGGACGCGATGCGCCGAGCGAGTTGCACGGGCACCGAGAGGGGTACACAGTCTATGCACAGCAACTGACGGAATTGGAAACGGAGATGCGCATTGGGAGAAATCGGTACCTGAACAGGGCTCCGTGAATGCTGAAATTCACGTGTCCGAGAGTCCAATCTGTGTCCCGGTCGTGTCCTGTGTTTGCTGCTCCCGTCTCGTGTCCGCTGAGACGCTGTGCCCGGTCACGGCTCAGGGGGTTGCTGGAGAGTTGTCGGCCTGCGACTGTCCTGGTCGGCGAGGGGCGGCTCGTGGACGGCATTGCCGAGTCGGCCTGGGCGATGGGGAAGGTCGGCCGATCGGGGTCGGGGACTCCGCAGAGGGGATCGGGATCGGGCTCAGGGTCTTGGGGTGTCGACGAGTCGGGTCGACAAGGGGGTGCTCGGGGTCGTCGGTTCAGCGGCGGATCGAAGAGTCGGGGCTTGCTGTGAAGCGGCGGCGGGGTTGGTCGGTTCAGCGGCGGATCGAAGTGGACACGCGGCTCTGGGGGAGATGGACACGGGGCACTGGGGGGATGGACACGGGGCGCTGGGGTGAAACTAGGGTTTCGGTGGGGTGAAACTAGGGTTTCGGTGACGGCTGGTAGTTGGAGAAGAGGGCAGCACGAATGTCGAGGCAGCCCCTTTATAGCTGCTACAGGAACTCCGGCAGCTAGGGTTTCCCCTGCGGGTTTCGGGTTGGTTTGGTTCGGGTTCGGGTTCGGTTCACAATTCTATAGCTTTTGGTCCTCGATTCGTTGCTCCGGTGTCCAATAAATTCACTGAAAAATGCCACGCGTCCGGTTCTCCATTATACACAATAAATTTTTATTTCCAGAATATTTTAGCACCCATAAACTGCCTGTAAAATTCTTTAACTCATAAATACCTCGGTTCTTCATCCAAAATGTCGAAAACATCCGGGAAAATTATATTAAAAATTATCTGAAAAAAATAGGGTGTTTACAGGAAGTCGGGCTCACGTTGGGTTTTCCGACGTCGACGGAGGAGTCTCGTCGAGGTCACGCGGTGGGGTTCGCCGGGGTCGGACCGGGCAAGGCGTCGGCGGTCGAACGCTCTGCTGTGGCGGCGGCGGTCGAGCGTTCGTCTCGGGGCGGCGGCGGTCGAGTGGATCTGCTGTGGCGGCGGCGGTCGAAGCTCGGCGGTGGTCGACGGATCCGAGGCGGCCACGGCTCGACGAGGGTGAGGAGGTCCGAGGCGGCCACGGCTCGACGAGGTTAAATCTAGGGTTAGGGTTTGCTCTGTGGATGTGTCGGGGTGTGTTGGGTCGTGTCCGAAGCTGGACACGACAGATTTGATGTACTATGGTGTGGGAGCGGACGTGTCCGGGTGTTGGACACAGGGATTTGATGTATTGTACAGTGGTGGATGTGTCCAGATGGTGTCGGACACAATCTCATATAATATTGTAATAACTGGACACAGGAAATGAATGGATACGATAGGACACCCGGGGTCGGACCCGAGGCCAACACGGCTGACACGGTAATACTGGACACACGGACACGAGCACACAAACAATGGTGATGGCTTGTGGGAATTTGTGAGGGCTAGCTAATAATTTTGGGGATTAGGGTTTCTTGGGAATGGTGTGGGTGAGAGACTTTAAATAGGGAGAGAGGGTGTGGGATGAAGGGTGGGGATTGGTCCAAATAATGAATGGCCAAGATTAGATATGAATGAGTTTTTCATGTGGGAATGAGGGTGTGAATGGGAGATGGTAAACTTGTAAATTTTAAAAGAAAAGATTATAATTTAAAAAAATATTTTAAGAGGCTTCCAAGGCTAACTGATTTCCAATTAGCTACTAATTAAACCCATATTTCAAAACCTTAAAATGTATGTAATTTATTTAATTACTATCCCAAATGGATATGAAAATTTATTATGAAAACAACTAGTCCTTCAAATAATTTTTATTAAACAAATAATTTTATGATTTCAAGCCAATAAATATTCGAAGCTAGAGTATTATATATATATTATTATTTATCTATTTAATTTATAATAAATCGACATTTAGGAAAAATAATTTTTATAAAAGATTTTAAATTACCTTCTAAAATCAAACATTGTTCAAAATCTAATACAAAATTCAAGGAGAAAATATTTTATAAACTTGATATTTAAAATAAATTAAAAATCTAATTATTTCGGAAATTTGGAAATCGGAGGTTACACAGTGGTAGACTGAAAACAGCCCACATCGGCTAGTAAGATCAGAAGTTTCCTTGGCTTGGCTGGCTACTATCGAATATTTGTAAAGAACTTCGCGAAGATTGTGTCGCCTCTGACTCGCCTCACCTAGAACGGAGTAGTATTCAAATGGATAGATGACTGTGAGAGCAGTTTTCAAGAACTGAAGCAGCGGCTTGTCTCGTCTCCAATTCTTACTCTTCCAGAAGGACCTGAGGGATTTCAGATATACAACGATGCTTTTCAGATCGGATTAGGATGTGTTCTTACGCAGTGTGGGAAAGTAATTGTGTATGACTCAAGATAGCTTAAACAGCATGAAAAGAATTACCCGATGCATGATTTGGAACTTGCAGCAATTGTGTTCGCGTTAAAATTGTGGCGACACTATCTTTATGGAATGTCCTGCAAGATCTTCACGGATCATAAGAGCCTTAAGTACATATTCACGCAAAAGGAATTAAACTTGAGGCAACAGCGATGGCTGAAATTGATAAAGGATTATGACTTGACAATTGCTTATACGTCCGAAAAAGCAAACGTTGCGGCCGATGCATTGAGTCAAAAATTTGTCGGATCGTTATCTGTGTCAAGCAGGCTAATTTGAGAGTTGGAAGAAATGGGCATCGATTAAAGAGTCCAAAATCAGAGGGTGCAGCTAGCTCAACTTTAGCTAGAGCCGAGCTTGCTAGAAAAGATTAAGTCTACGCAAAAGGATGACCTATTCATGCGGAAGATATGCGAGATTTCAACAGGGAAGGCAACCAAATTCGTGGAACATGAAGACGACATGTTGCGGATTAAAGAAAGATTGTGTGTACCCAAGGATGATGAACTCAGGAAAGAAATACTAACTGAGGCTCATTATGCTAAGTATACCTTGCATCTAGGAAGAACCAAAATGTACAAGGATCTACGCACAATATTTTGGTGGTATGGCATGAAAAGAGATGTGGCATTGTTTGTTTCACGGTGTTTGGATTGTCAATGTGTGAAAGCAGAACACCAGCGACCCGGCAGAGAGTTGTAGAACCTCGTCATTCCGGAATGGAAGTGGAAGGATATCTCAATGTATTTCATAGTGGACTTACCAAAGACGCAAAGAGAAAATAATATGATTTGGGTCATCGTAGATAGACTGACCAAGTCGAGTCATTTCATAGCAATCAAAATTACATTGGGCGCTGATCGTTTGGCTCAAATCTAATTAGATAAGATTATCCGGTTACATGGAGTGCCAGTCTCAATTGTGTCAGATAGGGATGAACGATTCTTGTCTCATTTCTAGAATAGCCTTCAGGTGGCAATGAATAACAATTTGCATTTTAGCTCGGCATACCATCTGCAGACTGGTGGAGAAACCGAGAGAGTGAACCAAATCCTTAAAGACATGTTGCGAATGTGTGTGCTAGATTTGAAGGCAAATTAGGATACCCATCTATCGCTGGCAGAGTTTGCTTATAACAGTAGTTATCAAGCGAGTATTCAGATGGCCTCGTATGAGACACTTTATGGAGCAAGTATCGATTGCCGATATGTTGGAAGGAAATCGGCGAACGGCAAGTGCTCAGACAGAAACTTATTGAACAGGCCGTCGAGAAAGTTCGCATGGGTCGAGAAAATCTTTGAGTTCTCAAAGCCGTATAAAAGTTACGCGGATGTACATCGGCGACCCTTGGAATTCATTGAGGGTGATCATGTGTTCATAAAGGTGATACCTATGCGAGGTGTAATGCAGTTCAGCGTCAAGGGGAAGCTGAGTCCACGATTTGTTAGACCCTTCGAGATTCTACAGAGGGTGGCGTTAGTGGCTTATCGACTTGCACTACCTACAGCTTTGGCAGAAGTGCACGATGTCTTCCATGTTTCCCAACTAAGGAGATACGTACATGACCCGAGTCACGTAGTGAACTCCGATCAACTTGAGCTGAGTGCGACCTATCTTACTCAGAAGAACCTGTTTAGATCCTGGAAAGGAAGGAAAAGACCCTACGGAATCGATTAGTGGCTCTAGTTCGTGTGCTGTGGCGGAATCATGCAATCGAGGAATTGACTTGGGAGCTTGAGGAAGAGATGCAGAAGCAATACCCTTCCTTATTCGATAATCTAAAGGTAGATCCTCTGTTTCAAGTTTCGAGGACGAATTTTTTTCTTAGTGATATATTTTGTAGTGCCCCACTCCTAGTGGTTCACTATATAAGGCTTGTGCTCGATTGACTCAGGCGGAATCGAGTATGGAAAAACTTTACGGCGGAATCGATCACGGACAATGCAATGAACTTTTCCAATTGATGGATCGGCTTCTGTTAGAACGAGTCTAATAGTTTTCGTTGGACCTTTGGTTGACTTTCTTGGATTTTTGCTTGGTTTTGATAAATGCATTTTCGTGATTAATTTTTGACGATTGATTGTTTAGCCATTTTTCATCGATTGCATGCATTCATTCTAGAGAACTCCGAGAGAAAAGAAGATGGTAGTCTAACCAAATATTAGTGCCAATGCAGATAGACACGTGACCGGAGCCTGAGCGAGCAAGCGTCCTCTTCTCTTGACATTCTCTTTTTGGTGAGCAGTTATGTCCCTTCTTCTCTACTCCTTTATGCCAATAATCAATAAGTTCTCTTGTAACCTTGCTAAGTCCAATGATCGATAAATCCACTAATGTCACAAGTTTAATACCACTATTGTTGATCAATGAATTGCATTGATAAGAGAAAAGTTCATTTATATAACACAGGGAGGGATACAAACATCATGCCGTGGCTTGGTACTACGAGATAGAGGTAAATTGGAGTCTACGGACTACAAATAGAGAAACTGAATAAGTATGCTGAAACGAGAATGAATGATTGTACATGTAATTGTATATAAATACTTTGACACCTTACACTGCTATTTATGCTTATCGTATAGTCGTAGATGCATTGTATGGTCATGGACAACTTGTGCACAAGGTAGTAAATTTTCTCAAACGAAACCTGGGGCACTGGGGATCGTTCGGCCTGGGAAAAATAGTAGCACTTTGGTAACGCCGGGTATAAGCGAGAAATTTATTGAGGCTTGATACCTGCTTTGAATGGTGCATCGCACGCCCATTGAAGTCCTATATGGCATATCCATCGTGGTGCTACACCAAAAATGATCCAGTGGGAATGAATTCATGCTAATGATGTCTTATGCAGGGACGGTAAGAACAATCATATAAGAACAATCATATAAGTAATACAGGAACGGCTATTGGCCGGGGTAAGATTCATATATTACAAAAGATTATATTTTTCACTGCTTAACTGTTGCTTATCTAACTGTTGTCTATTAAAATGTTGCATATATAATGTTGCCTATTAAACTGCTGTTTTAATTCAGAAGTGTTGGTTTAGGTGAGTAGGCCAGTTCTGCTCACCAGTACAAGTTAAGTACTGACCCACGTCTTTGTGGGCAACCCAGGTGACCAGGGTACCGTGGGCGCTCAAGGGAGATAAAGTTTTCGTTACAGTCTTTTCAAGCTTATTCATATTTTAAAGTATTCCAAGATTTCTAATTGCTGCTTTCAAGTTTTCAAGAATATAATAAAGGGACATAATGTATGGGACAAGAACATTATTTCATGTCAGCCTATTAGTATTTTCTTTATGCAAAAGTTATGTAAGCCGTTCAGGCATGTCCATTTAAGTACTGAGATCTGTTGCAATAAATCAATAAAGAAATATTTTTCTTCCAATACAAATGTGTGTTTCATAATATGTTGTTGTGTTGTGGAACTGTTTACAAATTTTTTTGACACATGTGCACGTTTTTGTTTTGTACAAGTGTAATTCTAGACTTGTACGACATCATGTCCTAGCGAGGACGAACGGTTCTGCGGTGCGAGAACGAATCGGTTCTGCGGAACCGTGACAGACACTGGGCTTTTGATAAGGGCACTATCAATTTTACTTGGGGCTAGCCCAGGATTGGGGCTAGCCCACTATAGAGCAACCTTTACTCATACTAGCCCAAGTATTTACTTGGGGGTAGCCCAAGTTTTGAAAACATCCATTCTTATTATTCTGGAAACCTAGCTCCCCCCCCGACCGGAGCTTTCCCCCCTCCCGCCGACCCCCTCCCGCCGGCCGATCTCCGCTGTCCTCCTCCTCCTTGTCGATGGCTCCCAAAGTCTCGAAAGAACCAAGGTAGAATTCATCATTCTCCTTGTGCTATTATATTTGAAAAAATGTCCAAAAATTATAAGAAATCCTCTTGCATGTTAAAAATTTTGAGTTATTTTCTTTCAAATGAGGGCATACTAGTCCTTGGCGGAGTCTAGGATGTAGTTTAGACATATAAGTCGTTTGGAACATGATTTTAGGGTGTACAATGTCGAGACTGCTCGACGTTGTCGAGCAGTATCGAGCGGGACTGTAGGAAATTCTACAGTCCTAAAAGATTAGGACTGTTGATAAATCTGCAGTCCTGTATACTTACAGGACTGTAGAAATGGCTACAGTCCTGAAAAAAATTCAATTATTATGTTAAAATATAAATTAATTTTTGTCTGTATATATTAATTTTTGTCTTATAGTCATGAAGAAATGAGAAGACGCCCTACTGCGTCGATGCGTAAGGAACGCACAGTTTCACAAGGCGTCACTATCCGCGAGGCCGAGACACGCCCTGAAGTGAGGAAACGTCCAATGACGAAGAAGATTGCCACAAAGAGACGTGCTCCTCCTAGTTCTTCCGGTTCTTCTTCCTCCTCCGATGAGGACATGCCAAATGTTCCAAATCGGCCTACTGATGGTTCAGGACCTTCTCAGCCTGCAGATAGTCCTGTCGAGAGTCTTCCACAAACTCTCGGAAACCGGCCTACTGATGGTTCGGGACCTTCTGAGCAGGCAGATAGTCCAGTCGACACTCGTCCAAACGGTTGCTCTATGTTACCGTCGATCGAAAACTATATTGCATACCAAATATGGAACAATCCGGTAAGTACATTACGTTATGAAAATTTTATATATAGTTGTAAGTTCAAAGTTTATTTTACATGGAGGTTTCATTTTATCCAATTATTGACTTTTCATAAGAGTGGTCGTATGTTGACGGTGATCAACCACGGAAAAAAATTGAATACATGGAGGTATGAATTATTGGGAGATGATGTGAAGGCAAAAATCAGTCCCACCGGTCTACAATATTTGGGTAGCTACTCATATACGACGGTGGATAATGCCCTGATTTCAGCATTTGTAGAACGGTGGCATCCAGAGACCAACACTTTCCATCTACCCAATGGGGAGTTGACGATTACCCTTGATGACGTCCATCATATATTGGGACTTAGGGTTGATGGTAGTCCCATGCAAAATCATACTTTTGATGAATCGAGCATCGACTATTACGACAATATTGTTGATCATGTATCAGGGTGTCTGGGAGTTGATTCCACTAGTTTTACTAGTCTTCGAGAATTCAAGAAGTCCTACGGACTTCCTCTAAAATATTTGGAGCAGATATTCGCTGAGCCGGCCCCCAAATTTGATAATAGCGATAATGTGGCCCGCGGTTATATGCAGTTCATCTTAGGGGCTGTCGGCATTACCGATAAGTCTGGAACGTCCATAAATGCAAAATATCTCATCGATTTGGACAACATTGAAACGGTGGACGAAATTTCTTGGGAAAGCGGTATACTGGCATACCTTTACCGCGAGCTTGGTACGGCATCCCGTGTGGGTTCGAAGACAATTTCCGGATGCCAGACTCTACTCCATGTATAGATATATCTTTGTCAACTTGTTTACATAAATTTAAATTGTGTTGTTTATTTTTGGACTAATATATTTCCGGTAACGTGAAGGCATGGATATACGAGCACTTTCCAATCCTGCAGCGGGCGAAGCTGAGCCTAGGGTATGACGAGAACCTGCCTAGAATGTGCCGATGGAAGCCTACTAAAGAAGATGCCAAACGTACTCACACATTGGCCGCTCTACGGCATGCACTCGAAGATATGACGAAAGAAGAGGTGAATGTAGACCTAATTTTGTACTTATTTGGTATTAATTTACTACGTTATGCTAAATGACATTATGTTAAATTTTATGTGGTGCAGATTGTATGGGATCCATACCGTGATTTGCGACAGACTACCCGTCCGTTGCAACCAGTCGCCTTATATCACGGTCTTATCAGTTGTCATGAAATCAAGGAGGCTTATATGCCGGATAGAGTGCTACGTCAGTTTGGCTACGTACAAACTGTCCCAAGGCAAACTTTGCAAATGATAACTCCTCCGTGCGGTACAAAACCGCTAAACTACATACCTGTACAATTCAACTGGGTATCGGCCTTCTTCACCGAGTGGCAACGCCACGTCATTAGAGATACCGACCGGCTAGCAGCAGTCAATATGGCGGAGTGCAGCGACGACTACCTCGCCTACTACGCCGGTGTCGGACTACCGACCTTGTTCCAGCACGGAGGGGATATTGTGCGTGTACCGTCAGATCTTCCTCCCAAATTGGTCTTATATACTGCACTGGTCAAGATGGTGAGCCTACTTGTAGACCTTAAGTTTGATATTTGTAACTTTGTCTAACAAATTTTTTCATTTTTCATGAATAGGCAAGGAAAGTTAAGAAGTTGGGAAGAAGCCTCGTCAGTTGCCAGGGTTCCAATTATATGACAATCAATGACGAACTCCAAAAAATCGACAACGCCGAAGAATATCCTTTTTTGGATACTAGAGAGCAACGCACGAAGAGGCGCCATGACGTTTGAACAATCATTTTGTGTTATAAAATTGTAAACGTTGTAAAACTTTAAACTATAATTTTAGTTGTAAACGTTGTAAAAGTTTGATTGAATATCACTTTTGACGATATTGAGGATTTGAGTTGTAAAACTTTAAACTATAATTTTGTCTACTTGTGACAGTTTGTGTTTATTTTGCCTTGTTGTTACTATTTTGATCTGTATACTGTGCATATTGGTCAGTGGATTAACTGTATATTCAATCCTAGTGTAAACTAGGACTGTCCAAAATTGACAGTGAGTAAACTTTAGGACTGTCACATTTTTGACAGTCCTAGTGTAAACTAGGACTGTCAAAATTGTGACAGTCCTAAAGTTATATATATGTCAAAATTGACAGTAGGTAAACTTTAGGACTGTCACAATTTTGACAGTCCTAGTTTACACTAGGACTGTCAAAATTGTGACAGTCCTAAAGTTATATATTTACTCAAAATTGACAGTGAGAAAACTTTAGGACTGTCACAATTTTGACAGTCCTAGTGTAAACTAGGACTGTCAAAATTGTGACAGTCCTAAAGTTATATATTTACTCAAAATTGACAGTGGGTAAACTTTAGGACTCACACAATTTTGACAGTCCTAGTGTAAACTAGGACTGTCAAAATTGTGACAGTCCTAAAGTTATATATATGTCAAAATTGACAGTGGGTAAACTTTAGGACTGTCACAATTTTGACAGTCCTAGTTTACACTAGGACTGTCAAAATTGTGACAGTCCTAAAGTTATATATTTACTCAAAATTTACAGTGAGTAAACTTTAGGACTGTCACATTTTTGACAGTCCTAGTGTAAACTAGGACTGTCAAAATTGTGACAGTCCTAAAGTTATATATATGTCAAAATTGACAGTGGGTAAACTTTAGGACTGTCATAATTTTGACAGTCCTAGTTTACACTTGGACTGTCAAAATTGTGACAGTCCTAGTATCCTGGCAGTTTTCCATAATGACAGTCCTAAGTTATTAGTACCAATGCGCAATATACAATCAAAATCTTCATAACTCTTTTCATTACACAACATACAACATATGGTTCAATATACACTTGTTCAAACATGGATCAAAAAATTATACATTTTCAGTTGGGGCAGTATCAATCGATTAAAATATCAAAGTAGTCGTCCGACATGATTTTTGGATCCTCCATCTTCATCATCTTCTTATAGGCCGCCATTGCATCCATGTAGGGTGTCGTCCATGCGATCGCTTCCTCAGGTGCGTGTTTATACCAAAGCGTAGAAGGTGGCGGAATAAGAGAATGAGCGATCAACCTTGGGATGACGAAGTGTTGTCCCACAAGCCCAATGCAACATAGATTGGATACTCGGTGTTCGGCCGGGGGGGCACACATTGGAAAGAAAGTATTGTTAATACCATGTGAGATAATTACAATAGGTAACTTATACCTATTAGACAAGACGTAAGCAGCAGGCGGGACATCCATGTAATGCTCTGGTCCGGTAACTATTTCCGTACAAGGTATGCCTGCCAACAAATTCCCAACAATTTTTTCGCCAAGTATCTGGCTATAGAAGGCTAGTCGCGACTCCAACTCCTTGTACAGCTCTGCCCTAACCTGTCGCCATCCTGCTTCCACTGAATAGCCTAGTTGTCTTGCTAGTGCATGGTATCCACAGTGGCCATCCGCAGGAATATCATCAATAGACCAAATGAAGTTCCGTATCTCAGGTAGGAATTTTTCAATGTATAGACTATAAGAAACAGAAAAGTTTTCAACACCCTCCGCCGTGCCTGCATCTATCATTTTCTGTTTCTTCCCCCTTCGAATAGTTAGCTTAGGAGTTCGAACAACGGACTTTGCCTCCAAACTGCGTTCGATATGTTCAAATAAGGATGGATCTCTTTTAGTTGACTCCTCCTCCTTCTTTTTGGCTCTACTCTTTCTTGAGTGTGGTCTTCCCTTAGGAGTTCGAACAACGGATGGCTCTTGCAATCGAGTAGTTGCCGGGACTGCAACCTCATGGATTTTAAACTCAATGGATCTTCTCTCCGGTTTCGTTGCGCCACACCACCTTGCGTAAAGTAGTTTAACTTGGGGCAACGCAAAGAAATCATCTTGCACATCCACCGCCGGCATTATCGACAGCTGTCGCCAACGTTGATCAACAACATCTATTGGAATAGGTATAGATTCACGACGGTATTCGTTGATTTCATGTGCACACGAAAGTTCGAGTGAATGTCGATATGAACAACCGCAAACCTCGGGATCATAACCCACCGACTTCGACCTTCGAATCTCCTCAAGCAATAACCCCAAGGCCTTGTGAGATACCACATGAGTTAAACCATCCAAGAGGTGTTCTTGCTTGTATTCATGCTTTGCAATATTGAGGCTCATCTCAAATGATGCTACAATATCGTTCACCGTGGCAATAGTCATCAAATGAATCGATTACCAAACAGAGACAAAATTACCGATCGATGAGCGTAGATATCTTTTCAAACATGAGTGTGCCCCTTCGACCCGGTTCGTAGTGATCGTGCCATAATGCTTCACCATGTTAGTCCATGCTAAGACGAATTGCTCTTTATGTGGTCCTAGCCAAGTATCTTTGATATAAGATATGCATGTCGGGTTACTTGGCTCCCACTTTTGTTGGAACATGTACCATACTGCGTCGTAACTGTCTGTAGTACTTGCTCGCCATACAAGACTTCAATCACTGTAGAATTCTTCGAAGCGAAGCATGTCAATTTTACCGTCCACAGTTTCAAATTTTTTCTTGCATTGAGCATGGATATTTCTATTTATATGCCAAGTGCATAGTAGTCTATGCGCATGAGGAAATACAATATCTATAGCATTTATCAACGCATATTCTCTGTCAGTAACAAAAACAGACGGCTCTTTGTAACCTGTGTAAAGGAATTGTAGTTTCCTCAACGCCCATGTATAATCCTCTACTGTCTCACTCTTCATAAAACAAAAAGCGACTGTAAATATTTTTCCCGTAGACGTAAACCCGACAACATGCAAAAGAGGCATCTTGAACTTGTTGGTCTTATATGTACAATCAAGGACCAACACGTCTGCGAAGGACCGAGCCATATGTGTGCAATCGGGATGAGCCCAAAACAATGAAAGGAGTTCATCAGTTTGTGGATGTCTTCTATGGTACTCCACGTAGTGATGCTCCCCAAGCAACTTCAATACTTGCTGCATCGCCATTCTTCCTTTCATACTATTGCATTTCGCTCTGGCCAAACTATTATAGATCGTCCTCATGGTGGACTTGTTCCCATCTTGTTTTTGTCGCACAGCAGAATATATTTGTTTCGGTGCAACTCCTGAAAGGAACATTTCTTCAACCAACTTTTTCTCATCCTCCTTCAACCGTGCCACGTAGGCATGACCCGTAAGTGTCCCTGGAATAGGATGATTGTGTCTTCCATTCTTAACTTCGATTGTCCACTTCACATCTTCAACTTTTACAATCAACACCTTCAATGGACAACCACATTTTCTATTTTTCTTAGGGATTTCTTTTTCAACAACACCCTTCTTTTTATGATGCCTAAACACACCTCCTCTTTCGCATCCAAGCTCAAGATATTTTCGGCCCGGCCGAGATCGGATGGATCTTGCAATGACAATAACTACGTTATGTCGTCTCCCAACTTCTTTGCACCACTCTAATGCTTCTTCATGGCTTGCAAACTCAATATCCGTTGAGAAAATATCATCCACATCAACACCAACAGCAGGATGTACCACAATATCTGAACAAGCTTGGTCCTATAACCAATATAAAATAATATAAAAATTAATAACTTCATATAATTATCCAGGACTGTCACTATTTTGACAGTCCTACTTTTACGTAGGACTGTCGAATTTATGACAGTCCTATATTTATATAGGACTGTGGAATATTTAACAGTCCTATATTTATATAGGACTGTCTAATGTTTACAGTCCTAACTCGTGACTGTCAAATTAGGGTTGTCGTTTTACGTACCGTACGTGCTTCGGAACAACCAACTTGTACTTCGGAACGTCCGGAGTGCATAATTAATGAATTGGACGATCCGACTTCGTCATCGAACATTTTTTCATGCATTGTTCCTACATTAATCAAAATAAACTAAATCTTTTTCGCACATTTGCAAAACTTATTCAACGTAGGTTGTCGAAGACATACCGGAAGAATATTCCTTGGGATATCACCAAAGTAAAATACTCCTCCAACCACAACTAGCTATTTCCAAATTTAGGTTTGGGCTTGGTGGAATGAGGGTTTCTTAAGTCTAGGTGGAATGCCAAAAATAGAAACCCATTTGACTTTTATACTTTGGTGTGGGGTAACCCCAACTAACTATCAGAGTGGCAAACTTGTAATTTTGGAAAATGGACTGTCAAATTTTTGACAGTCCAAACAATTTGTAGGACTGTCAACATTTTCACAGTCCTACAAATTGGGTAGGACTGTCAAAATTTTGACAGTCCGTCCAAGTGGTAGGACTGTCAAAATTTTGACAGTCCGGATTATAACTGTGGGCTAGCCCCGACTAACTTTCATGATGGCAAACTTGTAATTTTTTGTAAATTTCCAATGGGCTAGCCCAGAGTCAAATGTGCAGTGTCCTTATAAATGGGACTGTCACAATTTTGACAGTCCTATCTATCTGTAGGACTGTCAAAATTTTGACAGTCCTTCCAAGTGGTAGGACTGTCAAAATTTTGACAGTCCTGAGTATTACAGTGGACTAGTCCCGAGTAACTTTCATGATGGCAAACTTGTAATTTTTTCTAATTTGGAAATGGGGTAGCCTGTGCAGTGCCCTTATAATTTACCCAGACACTGTAAGCCCAAATCCCCGTGTCCAAAAAAATTCGTGATTTTCCATTCTCTGGAAAACCCTAAGGTAACCTAGATCTGCTATCTAATCTAGGGTTTCCAAAATAATTTGGGTGGAATCATAAAAAAAAAGGATAGATTTTATTGACTTCACCAGCTTCTGACTAATTGCTATAGGGATGTCCGCCCAACTCCTGTTCTAGGAGGACTCGGACATATGATGGGAAACTAGGGTTTCGGTATGCCTTGAAATTATCCACTAACTTGTTGAAATTTCTCCTTGGTAATTTTGTTATGTTTTAGTATGTTCTGTTCACTACAAGATGTTTTCATTGTTGTAGAGACCAAATTCAGCATCGCCATCCCCGATTGGACCTACGCTTGCATCGATGCATATCCCCATGTGTATGACATGTTCGATGAAATGCTTGATTAGTTTAATGAAATACCACGGACCTTAATTTGATGTTGTTTCTCCAGCGCATCCACTGCTGGGAGTACCAGCAGCACTCGTCAATCGCCGGGTCACGCCCTCGACCCGACCCGACCCGACAATGCCTGCCGCCTTGGCTACAAGCTGAATAAATGTTGTGGTCAAAGTTGTACTCTGGGGCACACATTTCTCATGTTGTAGCCCCTGGCCCCCATCTGAATAAATGTTGTTCAAATCTGATTTGATTCTAAATATTTATTTTGTTAGAAATAGTTGTTTTTTTTTCCAGTTAATTTGATGGATGAGAAAGTTTTTTTTTTTATGAAGAAAGTTGTATGTGTATGACTTTTATTTCTTTTCTATTAGAAGAAATTCAATGATTGCCTAGATTAGTAAGTTAATGAGATTGTGATTGAGGAGAGAAGTTGCTCCATGTTTTGTTCTTGTTAACTTTGATATGGGAAAGGGATATTGACAGTATGTAAATTTTACCTCTTTATGAATTTCTTCGTTTAGGCGTTGCGTTGGAGATTCAAAGGTTCGGCACTGTGGCTGCAGTCATAGAACCGATTACACCAGCAGTCAAATAAACCACACGCAGCTTCTGATCAATGGGAAGTTTGTGGATTTAGGTGTGACCACCTCCACTTCCCACCAGACCTATTTTGGGTGAACGATGAATGCAAACTGAACTTCTTGGAGCTGAAGGCAAAGTTGACTCATCGATTCATAATCTATAAGATCGATGAGAAGATCAAGCAGGTCATAGTCGAGAAGTTTGGAGGGCCGACCCTTGGCTATGAGGATTTCACCGCCAGCCTCCCCGAGAATGAATGCCGAAACGCCATCTACGACTTCGATTTTGTCACCGAGGAGAACTGCCAGAAGAGCAATATCTTCTTCATAGCATGGTGAAGAACTATAGCTCCCTCTATACTAATACAAACATAGTGGGCCTGACATGGCTCAAGCATTTGCTTCTTCTCAATTTCTTGAGCATATATTTTAATCATATCAAGAAGTGAATTCTCTAAACATATTAGTCAATGTGTTTGGTCATATTGATTATAAGCACACACCATCTGTTTGAAGTAATGACTGAAAGAACATTTTCTTGTTGTTTAGATTAACAGTTCTATTTATCGATTATAACAAATGGTAGGTATGATACTTTATATTTGATATCATTAAGTGCTAAAATGACCCTTTTTATACACAGTAGAAGCATATGAATTTGAGATACGAGGTTATTTTATCTATCGATATATGTGCCTAGTTCTTTTAGATGATAATAACACTTAGTGTTCAATTGACTATATATAACGTAGCAAGAGAAGCAGAAAAATATGATAAGTGAGATGGTTGGGAAGTTGACCAATGTGTGCTGGGACAAGTGCATCACGGGGTCCCAAGTAGCAAGTTCAGCTCCAGTGAGACCACTTGCCTCACCAACAATGCTCAGCGATACATGAACATGGGCATGATCATTATGAAGTGCTTCCAGTCCATGTAGTGAGAACCATAGCTCCACACCACTGCTCGAGGTTTAAGTTGATATGCATCTTGTACTCTTTATCTTGACCGGTTTATGCATTTTCTTCTATTTTAGTCCCTAGTTATAATTCTATATGTGGATCATCAATGCAATGTTATGAGAGGTCGATAAAAGTGATGTTAAGATTGTTTATGTATTCATTATCTTGGTATGGGTTAGAGAAAGCCATTTTTTTCCAACTAAACTGCTTGAATCAACCAAATTTATAGCAGATTAGACCAACTGCCATGACTAAGTATAAGCAAATTGAAGACTAATTTGTTAACACGAGAAAGCTGGTTAGAAGCATATAATAAGTTTGACTTTTTGTTAATACACAAATGAACGTCTATGTTATTATAGAATGAAAACCATAACTTCCAAGTGTCAGCAACAAACTTCGAATGTTTGCCTAAAAAAACTTTGTTATAATTTTTTTGTTACTTTCTTAGTCTCTTACTGACAATTTCCATTTTCCACCCCCCAAAAATTAACTAATAGAAGAATGTATCAGTGAATAGCTATAGAAACTTAGGGATTACCCCCTGATTTTGCAGGCCTTAGAAACTGATCCATAAGTTACATAGTTTGACAGGCCACATAAACCAGTTTGTTACTAATCTGAGGAGACCTATAGGTTTATCCATAATATCCAGTTCTTGTCCTCATGGATAATTGGCTCCTTATAAAACATTCCTGCAATTGTGAATCTGAACTCCTTCTCTACTACCGGCAGCTCACTCCAGGTAATTAAAGTGTAGCCTAAACTGGTTTAGCGTGATATATTTCATATTTGAGCTCATATCACATGCCAGGATCATTCCCTTTTCTTTTATTTACTTCTGCTTCTATACATATTCTAGGTTTCTTTTCTTTTTTTTAAGTGCTTCTATATTTATTTCCTTTGATGCTGGACCTAGATTCTCAACTTAAGGAACTGATTCCAGGACATCAGGTACACTTTCTTGCTTCTATAAATATTCTAGTACTCTTTATCTAGCTATATGATTATGTGGAACTGGCACTTTATCTACTCGGAATATCTTCTTCTTTTTTTATTTGTCCTTTAACAATCAGCCATGGATAGCTTTAGGAGAACTCTAGAACCCACCTGACATGGACTAATAAGTGGAAGACATACCAACATGCTCAGCCTCTGCACTGATAGTGCCATCAGCTTGCAGTGGAGGTAGTGGCACTTTCTCTTGCTGCTGCAATTGGCAGTTTTCTGATTCAGGAGGCAGTGGATATTCCAATTTCCGGAAATCTACTTCTAATGCAAATATGCATAGGCCTAGTAGTAAGTGGGAGGTATGCCAGAATGCTGAAGCTCTGTACTGATAGTGCCAACACCTGGCACTCTCTTGTTGCAACTGGCAGTTTTTGATCCACTGGGATCAAGTGGCTACGCCACTGATTGCAGTTATCTTAGGATGCTGAGAATCGCATTGATCCAAATGTTTATTTCATGTCAAAACCTTTATTAGTTTATTTGACATTGCTTAAATTATTGTTGCAAATGCCAATTAGAGAGGCGTGCCATGTTGCTATTCAAAGGAACCATCCTAGCAAGCATAAGCTCTAGAAACATGCTCAAGCACGATAGCAGACAAAAGGACAGGGACTCATTCTTGTTCTGATAGTATATCGTTATACCATAATATCTCTATTTTGTGAAGAATTCTTGATTTTCTCCTAGGCATGTGATAACAATCTGAATCATCAAATGACCCAGTGTTTTTCTAGAAAATATGTAGGACCTATACCATAGTTTGCATTATTGACCGACATCGATACCGATATGGTTTGGCATATCCTGATACATGTTAAGGTTGGAATTTAAAGTTTAAACATAGGTGGAATGCTCACATTTGCATTTCTTTAACAAGATACTCAGATACATTATTCTTGTTGGTGGACTATTTCAAGTGCCAATAAGAAAAGGATAGACTATATTTCTTTTCATTGTTGTTGAAGTTTTATTTCCTAGAGAGTAGAGTCTCACTGCTACTTTCTTTTTCAATTAAGCATCACAAAAAGTTCCCTATTATCCTTATTATATCATGTATATACACAGGTGTATATATGATATGTTATGTTTAAGCTAACACTAAATTAACTCATATGACCTTCCTGATAGAGATAATTAGGCTGAAAGTCCTCATTAAGCTAATAAATGATGTATTCGAAATAGTAAAATGAATCTTTGTTTTATTTATGCAGGGTCGGTCATTGCAAATGACATTGATGGATAAGTTAGGAAGGAAGGTGCTACTTATAGTGAGATACTTTGATTATTCTATATTTCGACACTGATAACAAGCTCAGGTATATCTTTGATTATTCTAAGTTAGGAATGACTTGATATCTTTGATTATTCAATATTTTGACACTGATAACCACCTTAGGTTTATAGCATGAGTTTGTGCATTCTTTCCTTGGCTAACTACTTTATGTTTCCAATGAAAAACTCTTTAATTCAAAGTTTGTATGGTGTATCTTTTTTTTTAAAATAAATACATTAACTCCCTATGTTTCATGGGTATTACGGGGACTACCCCTATTTTGAAACTAATTACACGGGCTACCCCTCTCCTTTATTAAAAATATAAAACATATCGGTGGTTAGTGTTATAACTCTCTATAGAAAATATAAAACATAGGGGTGATCCGTGTAATTAGTTTCGAAATAGGGGTGGTTACTGTAATAAACATGAAACATAGGGATAGTCAACGTAAAATGCCCTTTTTCTACAGTTTTTTTTATTACAGTAAGGACATGATACCTGATTTTTTTCTTCATTGTATTCCAGCAAGTTTCATATTTATTATTCTTCTTACATTCTTCAACACAACTACTAGTAAATTTCTTACAAATCCAACTATATTACATCAAATTAAGCATACATAAGAAATCACATAAAAAGTATAGTTATAATCAATATACACAACCAGCCAATAAAACCCGATAGCGCCTTTTATTAGCAACATGAAACTCTGATGAGAAATTTATACAAATTATAAGAAAAAGTTTGTCCTTTGGCGGCAGCTCAACGGTACTTAAGAACCCATGCAAGAAGCCAAATAGTCATCTCTTCCTACTAATCAAAATATAAGAACAAACATTAAACCATAACAAGTACCAATAACAAGAAAAGGGAGCCAAGTTGCAAGATAATCTAAACTTTTAATTAAAAATAACAACAAGAAAGTAAAACACAGATGAAAAATTAAGCCAGATTGTACTAAATATTTTTTTGGGATGAATCAACAGCTAAAACCTATATTTAAGCAAAATCCAGATGAAACATTAAGCTAAATTGTACCGAAAATCTTTTTTGGGGGACAAATAAAAATCTACAAACCTATATTTCACAGACCCAATAGCAATTACTAGTAGCAAAAGAGAACCCTTGTGAGAAATCAAACCAAGCTGCAAGAAAAATAGAGTTTTACTTAAAATAACAAAAAAGAAGAAGCACAATCTAGATGAGAAATTTTGTACCAAAACCTATTTCTTTTCGACTTGTAACAAGAAAAAAATTCATCTTTAACCATTAAGCACAACAATCATTGCTAACACAACATAACCCACATGAGAAACTGACCGTCGGTCAGGTAACTGTAAGTAATTTTATAATAGGGTAGTTCTTTGGCACTTGTATCAAGACATGTTTATTTTTGGAATCTGAACATATTATTTCCAATCATATTCATTTCAAGCTAGCATATCTCTATATCTGTAATTAAACTGATTTTATTGGACATTTATTATACCTGTTGAGATAGCTTCTTTGCTTGTATGACAGATGTACCTGTGAGCTGTCAAATTCTATACAGGTATTTAAATCTCTAATCTAAGGTCTTCTAGAATTGTGCTTTGATAACTCTCATGTGACCCAGGTATCAGAGAATTATACTAAAAAAGATGAAGAGGTGTAAACATATTTAGTCTTTAGTTGTATATAAATGAAAATTTTTGTTATCATGTGTCTTACTTCATGTGATTGATGATTTTTTCACATTTGATACCTGGTGAACTTATGTTTACAAATGCTTATATATCACAAGTTCAATGTAAGCAAGACGATTTGCTTGGGTGTGACACTAAGTACTATGATTTAGCCTTAATACTTCTTTAATATACGGATCATGATAGATTTGTTGGAATCTCAATATAGAATCTTAATTTACAGTCTTTATAGATCTTGTGAAGCTAAATAAGCAGGCATAGTTAGCATTACAGTATCTTAGAACCATTGATTACAAAAATTATAGGAGTGTTTGCATACCTCAGCTTTAACTTTATTATGCTCAAGAACTGCTTGGTACAAAAATCTCATTTGTGGTCCATAGTTGAGCTCTAATTAGGACATTGTTGATTAAGTCATGCAAGCTCTAAATTTTTTACGGTGATAACTTACCTTCATTAGTCTGTCGAGGGGTTGTTGATGTAGTTAAAGTGGATTATCTTCTACAGGGACAATGCTGCTGCGCTGGATCTCTTACTTTTGTACACGAACGTGTTTATGATGAGTTAGTAGAGAAAGCATTAGCGCATGCTCTCAAAGGCATCGTTGGTGACGACCCTTTTAGAAAGGGTGTAGAACAAGGGCCTCAGGTACATTACAGCCTATATCCTAATGATATATTGAACTCAATAACATATATTCGCCAATAAATTTTGCAGGTTTCTAACTGTACATTTGTTGATAAGAGTAATAGCATTGGACTTTTCTAGTGGAAACATGGTATCAGGCCTTGGTATTATTGAAATCAACATGGTATCAATCAAATCCATGAAAGAAAATAATAGAAAGGTGTGTCCAACAGGCACCAGAAATTAGTGCTCAAATATCCCAATATCCAATCATGCGAATTTAATCCATACAAGTATCCATACTTCAAAGCATCCAAACATGAGATGTAACATCATCATCCAAGTCTTCTCACGTGAGTACGGGGTCGGCTACTTCCAGATAGTTGTGATAAACTGGAATACTTGTATACATTATAAATCTTACTCCATCCGTACTAATCCAAAGTAACATCTTTTTTAGGAGATTAACCATTATGGAGCTGGTGGACTGTGGGCAGAGCTTGTTAGCAATAGAGAGAAGCTTAATGTAGACCAGAGCATACATAAATAGTAATGAGTAATGTACCCGTCTCTTATTCCTTGTACAATCTTGAATACATGTTTTGAAGCTGGAGGCCTTAGCTCTCCTTCGGACTTTTGAGTTCTCAGTGCTACTAGAAATTCAATTGAACTCAAAACTGGTAACCGTGTCAGTGTAACTCCAGACCTTTCTAAAGCTCCCTCATCAGAAGTTTTACCTATCAATTATACTAATCTTGCGAAGGCAATCATTATGTGTATCCATCTTTATTTTCACATAATATAAAAGTAGCTAGCATCTGTATGTACATCTCAGCATGCAATTTTAACTTTGCATTTCGTAATATATAGTTTAGTAATATGGAGTTATTTTGATTTTTCTAGGTAACAAGGTGGCAGTTTTCGACTAAACTTGCTGGTCTGGGGAAGGCTCTCAAATGGTAGTATGTTTGAGTGAATGGTTGTGGAAGAGTTGACCGTGTACAAGCACTTGCAGTTCAAGGAGGAGCTCTCAGATGGGATGTTAGTGCTATGAATTTTAACTTGTTTTATTTTGTTAAACTCGGTAGTATAGTAAAATGTTGCATTTGATGAATAAAAGATTATTTTGTAAATTATATATTGTTGTACTCATAATGTTAATTGGAGTGTAGTTTAATTACTCATTGGGAAGTTGGTTGAATACAAATGCATGGCAAATATATTCAAATTATTATTTTTAAATGGCTAAACCTATACCGACGTTTTTGTTAAAACGTTGAAAAATTATTTGAAAAATGTTGGCAAAGCAAATCCAACTTTTGTGCAAAAGGTGGGAAAATAAGTCTACTTTCCGACGTTTATGTTAAAATGTTGGAAACAATTCATCTATTACTGCACAATTGTCGACGTTTATTAAACGTTGTTGCAAACGTCGGTGTTACCTATACCGACGTTTATCTAAAATTACGTAAATTTTCGACTGCGGCAACGACGACGTTTGTCGAAAACGTTGAAGAAACGTCGGGAATTCCTATGCCAACGTTTTTGACCTTTTTCTTGACATTTATAAAATGTTGAAAAAAATCAATTTTCTTGTAGTGGTAACTTGCTGTTATAAACATAAAATTATTAAACTGTAGATATAGAATTGTGTAATTTAGAACTGTTTTTATCATATCAATCGGATTATTAACTTGCTGCTATATATGTGGACCTTTGTACTTTTGTAGTATATTAGCCCATGGAGTATAATTATAGCACTTTGTTTTAGATGTAAAATATAATATTGTGGTTAAGTTATCATATGGAATATAGTACTACTATTTTGTATATGATAACCATTATATTGTGTTTCAGAGATAGAAACATGGAAGGGTTTGGGGACATTGGATCACCAAGGTAGAATTCCTAGACTGGGAAGAATGATGCGAGTAATGGCTCGAGAAACGTGGTATATGCTGAGTGGAGAGTTGTACAGTTATTTTAGTTTTTGTATCATGCATATGCTCTATAGTTTAACTATTCACGTATTTGAATGGTCATAGACAACTTGTGCACAAGTTTTATATGTTCCTCAAACGATCATTAGGGTACCGTGATCGTATCGGCCTAGGGGACTGTCACATCCCGATCTCCCGCAGGATCGGTCGTCCCCGTTAGGCGCCAATCACCGCGCCAGTGCTCCTGCGGAACGATCATTCCCATCAGGACATGATGTCGAACGAGCACAAGCTGCGCCCGCGCAAGGCCATGATCTGAACAGACGATAAAATGACTAAGCCACAGAGTCGCACAAATAGCCTCCAACGTAGCGGATACTTGAACGACACGAGTAAACGGCCGTTCGATAACTAGTTCTCAAAGTCGATATAGCGGAAGCATAGAATAAACACAAGTATGACACATAATCAAGCTAAATCTATCGAGCGATATCAGACTCAATCCAAATTTTTCATGCGCGCTATCTCGTTCGCGTCATTATTCCAAGTGCACTAACTCCGATCACATCCTCGATTATTCTGTCTCAACTCAAGTTTCAATTTGTTTAATTCAATTTGAAATCGCTTGTACGTTCTACTAAGTTTTCTCGACCCAGATATTAATTCCAATATTCTGAATTCCTATTCGATATAAGCCTTATCACTTGTTCAACACATTCTAACTCGTTCGAGTCAAATTTCGCACGATTCCTTCGAATTTGCTTACTTGCTAGGCATTACTTATACTAAGGCCTTACACAATCACGTCGTTTGCTACTAGACTCGTTTGCCATCCTGAAATCCTCTATTCGCTCGAATATTTCTAAGACGATCAATACACCACTCAGAAATCGAGTCATCCAAATAAATCTCCAATTGCGTTCGCATCACTCATATATCCAATTCGTTCCTTAGAACTCCAGCACGATCCCTATGTGTCGCCTCAATAAATCTTAGTCTCGTATATTCCTCTAACGGTAGTCATCTATACAACTATGTCCTGATTCGTAACTTATTGACACGAATAACCGTCCGAACCATTCCTCAAAATCCAAGCAACATACACTTTATTCGCCTTAGCGATAATCTGATAACGTTTCTATCGGTTGTCATTCTAAGTTTGACTTATCCTTATCTGAACGATGTCCCAATCTCGCTCGCAAACTTGCTCGCACCAAAGGGTCTTAGCGCGCGTTACTCAACACAACTTAGCCGAAAGGCTGTATGCATAGCTAACCGTCTGAACGATATTATATCTCGTCCACTAACCCGCTTGGTAATCACGTATAAATATTCGAGTTCGCACATAACTTGCAAATTTTAAGCACGAGTATATTTCCACGAAGTCTGACACAGTTCGGCACAAAGGTCTCGCATCGCAATCTCGTTCAAGCAATCATATTCACGTGCACTTTTCGAAAATATTTGGACTCATTGTATGGAACATTCCGTTGGAACATTGAGAGAGAGCATCTTGTACATAACCCACGAACGAGCTTTCGAAACTGAGAGAATCGATACGAAGTCCAAGGACATAAAGCCGCGTTCTAATACCAATATGTTGCATCATGTCTTGATGAGAACGATCGTCCCACGGGAGCACTGGACGGTGATTCGCGCCTAGTGGGGACGGTCGATCTTACGGGAGATCGGGATGTGACGGTGATGTAGTACTAGTACGGGTAGTTGTGCTAACGTACTTGTAATGTCCAGCTCCGCTTGGTTCAATGAGATGGTTCCTTGGCTCGAAGTGCCATTTAGACTTGGACTCGTTCAGAGATCTTCTCGATCGAGGAAGAGTATTTTTCAGGTGGGTGGTTTCAATGATCGATCATATCTTTCCTTTGTCTTGACACTTAATAATTGATGTTGCTAGTTTATATTTTGATGCCATGAGATAAAAATGTTAAGTAAAAGAACCCACATGGATAAGATAGTAATCTCACTCTGTATCATGTTTTTTTATAACATGAAACCTTAATCTTAAACTTGTGTAAAGTAGAACTACTTATCTTAGCACATAAACTATCTATCTTACTACTATATAATGGAATTTTGTACTCTTGTCGTATCTTATCACATAGGTTATAACACTGTTGTTGCCATATTCTTTATAGTTAGGCTGCATACTAATGTCAATCGGTCTATTGAAATGTTGTAGAGACAAGTGCACGATCTACTTATATTTTATGAAGGCTAACACTTATCTTCTATAGAGACACCCTTGTGACACATTGCTTTTAATTTTATAATTGATATCATTATAATGACAGGAAAGGATGGTAAGTATTGGGTAAGATCAACTTTGTTGTGTGATACGTTTATCGCTACTCTTATAATGAGGCTTGAAAACGACTCAAAATTAAGCCATCTAAGTCGTAAGTAAATACTCAACTAACTATTTTTTTTTAAAACAACTAATTATTTAACTACATAATATTATTTATTTACAACTAAATAATTCTAACTCAAGTAGTTAAGATGGGAGGTATTTTTATTGGTTGCTTTAGTTCAATTTCTAGGAACGACAGTATTTATAATTTCATATTAAAAAAAAATTAACAATATTTTTACGCACGTGCAATGCACATGCACATTACTAGTGCTTATATAGACACATGTATTTTACGCCATGTAACTAATCCTAAGAAAAGATTAGAAAGACAACATAAGTTTGTTTGCACTCACTTAATCAACGTATTAGTTTTAATTGAGTTGGCTAGAGGCCACTCACCAGTATATTCTCCAATATACTGACCCCCACCATATCTTTGCAGGTGCGGAGTTTGCTTAGACGTGCTAAGGCATTGGAGTTCGGTAGGCAACTTGAAGCGTTGCGCTGGATATGTAAGCCCTAAGTTTATAAAAGACATAATGTATGTAACATCGTTGTTGTATAGTTTGAGTTGTAAGCCTTGTGGCATGTTTTATTGTAATGAGAGAAAGAGAGAGAGAGAGAGAGAGAGTAATTATAATCGACTTGTTCCTGGCTTCGAGCAGTTGTAATTTTACTGTAATATCAATGAGGAATTTTTTTTTGTTTTTGTTTTTATATATCTTGCGTTGATTTGACTTTTCTGTTTAGTATTTTTACTACGATGACTTTGTATCTTAGATGTTCTATCGTTCATTTTCGTGCTTGCATTGTACAAGTACAATATAGATTTGTACTTTACCACACCCAGTGACGACTTTCAGTTGGACAGGGCCGAGACTTGACAATATTATCAGAAGTCTTACAGAGGTCTGCCCACAACCTCGATAGAAAAGGTTCTGCATCTGTATGTTGACATCTTCTCGATTGAGCCCCAACCCTCGCCACTTTGCCACTTTTGCAATTGCTGGTTAGGCCGAATAGCCAACCCAGGCCATGTAGCTCTCGAAGAACTTGGCCTCTGTCCTCCTTCAGATCGACTCACAGTATTCTTTCCCAGTATTCTTCTAACAATTGTAGACCGTCCATCCTTATGAAATGTCTCGCCTACTCTAGGTGGTATCGTCGAACTCTCCCCCGTTTGTTGGGAGAAAGAATTAAGACTAGGACCGTACGAATACCAATTGGATGCTATAGAACTATTTGAATAATTTTATATTATAGAATCACTTTATGTTACATGGATTGAATTGTAATTGAGTGGTTAAAATTAAAAGATATTGATCCCACCATCTTTTAATCTCAACCATCCAATCCAAATTCAATCCATGTAACATATGGTGGTTTCACAATATGAAATCATCCGGATGATTTTAGACATATATATATGTATATATATATATATATATATATATATATATATATGAGATTCATTTTAAGGAAACTTGCGGGCGGTGAACATACGTATGTTTTTCTTCTAAATTTATTTCTCTTTAAAAGAATTTAAAATTTTCTTTAAAAGATAAATCTATTCCTATCTTAAAAAACAAATCTTATCCAACATTTTTTTTAATAGAGATAGAATTTTTTTTTAAATGGAGATAGACAGTATTGTTTTTTTTCTTTTCAAATAGAGGAGGATTTAAAAAAAAATTTAAAAATAATCTATCTTTCAAAACAAATATAAAAAATAATCCATCTTTAAAAATAAATTTACATTTAAAACTAATAAAATTTTATTTTTATTTTTATTTAAGTTTTAATGTAAAGTTAATATTAATATTGTTATTAATTTAAATGTTAATTATAATTATAATTTTAATGTTAATTTTAATATTAATTTTAGTGTTAATTTTAATTTTAACATTAACAATTCAAACTAAAAATTAACATTAAAATTAAAATTAAAATTAGCACTAAAATTAAAATTATATTAATATTAACATTAACACTAAATTTAATATTAATAATAACTTTAAAATTAACATTAAAACTAATATTAAAAAAATAACATTAATATCAAATTTAATATTAAAATTTAAATTAACATTAACATTAATGTTAAAATCAACATTAACATTAAAATTAATAAATCGGTGGATAGAACTTCAAAAAAAATAAATCTATCGCTATTTTGATATGTTTTAAAAATAGATATAGATTTTTTTTTTTTTTTTAATATAGATAGATTTATTTTTTAATTTTTTTTATGATAGAGATATATGTGTATTTAAGAGAAGAGATTTTTAAAAAAAATTAAAAAGAAATTTTTGAAGAGAAACATACGTATGTTTTCTATTCATGTCTATTCCCTGTTCCAGTAAGCTATCAGACTCGCAACATATTACAGTAGATCTTAAGAGATCATCGATCAGAGATAATAATATCTTTATTTAGTTATAGTTGGCAGAATTATTATAAATTTGTTACAAGCTAACTGCAACACTTGTGTATTTATTGAAATGCATAGGTTTTAGCATGGCACTATGTAGCAGAAAACCATTACATCAGTGATGATATACATTAATACTTCAAAACTCATGTGTCAAAAAGAAAAAATATATATATTATGTAAAAAGAAGAAGGACAACAAAAATTTCCGACCTGCCGGATTCGAACCAGCGACCTAAGGATGTCTGACTACTCCAACTACAGTCCTCCGCTCTACCAACTGAGCTAAGGTCGGTTATTGTTACTAGTAAATTATTTTAATCATAAGTTACTATGTCATCAGTTTTGAGTCAAGTATAGGGTTCCAAGTCCAAATACAAATTTCCCTTTGAGTATGATTTATGTGGTTCCGGATCTGGGCTCTCTCTTGTCATTATCATATTAGGTAGGAACGCCACGTAGACTAATAAAAACTGTTGAAGAGTCAAAAACTGTCAATTCTTTAACGATGCATCATTGTGCTTCGTACTGACCACATTCTTAAAGACGAGCCTCAGATATTGTTGAACCCGTTATGGTAGGGGAAGGCTTAGATAACTCATAAAACTGTCAATTTTTTAATGATGAGTCGAAAACTGTCAACTCTGTAACGATGATGTTTCGTTGTGCTTCGTATCTGACCACATTCTTAAACACGCTCAGGTATAGCTAAACCTTTTGGCAAATTACAAGGACACTACAACTTTTACTTGAGGCTAGTCCAGGATTGGGACTAGCTCATTAATGAGCAAAGTTTACTCACACTAGCCCATTAGTTTACTCATATTAGCCCACTTTGAAACCCTTCTCTCAAACCCTCTCCACCCCACCTGAGCCCTCCCCCCTCCCGCCGTCCTCCTCCGCCTCATCCCCCGTCCTCCACCACAGCCTCCCGTCGTCGTCACCGTCAAAACCAAAAAAGAAAATAAAAAAATAGAAGAACTGTCAAAATTTGACATATATGTTGATTTTTAGGACTGTCAAAATTTTGACAGTGACAGTCCTAAAAATTCAACATATATTTTTAGGACTGTCAAACTTTTGACAGTCCTACCAATTGGAAGGACTGTCAAAATTTTGACAGTCCTAAAAATGTATGTTGAATTTTTAGGACTGTCAAAATTTTGACAGTCCTACCAATTGGTAGGACTGTCAAAATTTTGACAGTCCTAAATTTTTTGACATTGACAGTCTAAAAATCATGATCTAAAAATTTTGACTGTCAAAATTTGACATATATGTTGATTTTTAGGACTGTCAAAATTTTGACAGTCCTACCAATTGGAAGTACTGTCAAAATTTTGACAGTCCTAAAAATTCAACATATATTTTTAGGACTGTCAAACTTTTGACAGTCCTTCCAATTGGTAGGACTGTCAAAAGTTTGACAGTCCTAAAAATATATGTTGAATTTTTAGGACTGTCAAAATTTTGACAGTCCTTCCCATTGGTAGAACTGTCAAAATTTTGACAGTCCTAAATTATTTTTTCTCTTAATTTATTTTTGTTAATTGTTGGGGGGGGGGGGGGGGGCAATTTCAAAATATCCTTAAAATTTCTATCCTTAAAATTTGTTAAAGTATTCTGTTATTTAAAATAGTAAATTTATTATTGGTACATTAAATATTTTGTAAAAAAAATTACCAAAAGTAAAATTTGGAGGTCGAAATATCGTTTTTTTGCGATTCTAAAAATTTGGGAAGTCCGTCAAACGGTTTATCTCGAAGTACTTTTCCATACGGTCATTTTGGCACAAACTGGAGCTTGTTTCGATCTCCCAGTCAAAAGTTATGATACTTTAAAGTTTTATATTTTATATTTTTGCCTGTAATATGTACGTCTTACTTCGGATGAAAATTCTCTCTACACGAATTGTGTTACTCTCGTCGAAAACATACAAATAGACCTATTGTGTGACGAAAAACGATTTGAAAATAAATAGTTATGGCCGTCTGAAGTCTGATCGACGGCAGACGTAATATTCGTACGGTAGATTTTTTTTTTTTGGGTTCAATGATAACATATTTTATTTTGGATGTTAAACTAAATAAAAAAAAATCATAATCCAAAACTAACTAAATAGAAATAAACTTAAAAAAAAATCCTGACAATTAAAATGAGGACTGTCAAAATTTTGACAGTCCTCATTGTTTGTGGGACTGTCAAAATCCTAACAGTCCTAGTTTTATATAAAATTTTCAGTGGGTTAAAATTAGGACTGTCAAAATTTTGACAGTCCACATAGCTTGTGGGACTGTCAAAATTATGACAGTCCAAACAATTTGTAGGACTGTCAAAATTTAGACAGTCCTTTCAAGTGGTAGGACTGTCAAAATTTTGACAGTCCTGATTATAACAATTTGGGCTAGCCCCAAGTAACTTTTAGGATGGCAAACTTGTAATCTTTTTTAAATTTTCAATGGGCTAGCCCCGAGTAAAATGTGCAGTGCCCTTATAATTACCCAACCCTTTTTGGTTGGAGAAGACTTAGATGACGGTACTGGAGTCCGAGAGCAGCCAATAAACAAATTATACAACTAACTTTATTATGCATCAAAGTAGAAGGTTAGATTACATCCATAGGTGCGACTGATATGTCGAACTCGGGTGACTTTTTGGCTATCGGAAAGAGACATAAGATCCTGGCTGGATGGCAGAAGATCAGTGGATCGGATCACGGAGGGGTATTATTTCTTCTATTTATAAATGGTAGGAGTTCGAAGACGGTGGACCAAAAAGATATGCAACGCAGCATACACAAAGTCCCGAACGTTACGTCGGATATTTAAAAAAAAAGGCTAATTCTATAGGCACTCCAAAATTGTTTAGGACAATTGTTTAGGACAACCCATTACTTCATTACAGTCCAAATTTTTATAACTTTTACTTAGTACAACCCAAAATTAACTCAGGACAGCCCAACCCCTCCTCCTCTCTCCCATCCCAAACCCTAACCTGCCAGAGGAGGAGGAGAAGGAGGAGGCGGCTGGAGGCGGAAGCTACATGAGGAGTAGGAGGCGGCGGGAGGCAGAGGCTAGAGGAGGAGGAGGCGGTAGGAGGCGGAGGCTGGCGGAGGAGGAGGCGGAGGCCGCTCGTCCCAACTGTTGTTGTTGTTGTTGCTGTTGTTACTACTACTGCCGTCGCCTGGCCTCACCGTCGTCCGCTCCCCCCCCCCCCCCCCCCCCCCCCCCCCCCCCCCCGCCTACTGTCGTCCGTCTGCATGAGCTTCTTCTTCCTCTTCTTCTTCTTCTTCTTCTTCTTCTATCCTCCACCGTCGTCCATCCTAAATAATTTTTTTATGGACTGTCTAAAAATTGACGGTCCTTCCAATAGGAAATACTGTCAATATTTTTTTAAAGTCCTAATTATTTATGACTATCACAAATGTTGACAGTCCTTCCAATTGGAAGGACTGTCAACATTTTTGACAGTCATAATTATTACTAGTATATATATATATATATATATATATATATATATATATATATATATAAGGAGGGGATATTGTATCAAGGTCATTGCAACAATTATTTGCACCGAGCAATCTCAGCCACACATTTTTTTTGAAATGTGTAGTTATAAAGCTTACTGACGTGGCACATACTTTATGGGATAATTTATAACCACAATGATTGAAATAAATGTGTGGTTGAGATTATTTGGTGTAATAATTATTATAATAATTTAAAGCAATATATATATATATATAAAGAGAGAGAGGTGGGGGATCGGGATCCCACTCTTATGTATTCTTAAAAATTTCATGATCACATTCGTTGGATCATGTTTAACTAATCTAATCTTAGCCGTTAATTTTTATCACCCAAATCAATGATTAAGATTAGATGATTTAAACAAGATTAAACGATTGTGATCATGAAAATAAACGTGGGAATACCGATCCCTCATATATATATATATATAGGGTAAACGGAATATGAGCCATAGACTCATATTCCTACATGAACCATGCACACGTGGACCAATAGGAATGGATTCATACATTCCATGTGCACTAGTATACTCAATTCCTATTGGTCCACATGTGCATTGGCTCATATAGGAATATGAGCATATGGCTCATATCCCTTTTTTCCATATATATATATATATATATATATATATATATATATATATATATGTATATGTGTGTGTGTGTGTGTGCGCGCGCGCAAAGGGAAACGCAGGCACTTGTTAATTAATTTCTTCCACTTCCAAACTGGAGCTGGAACACCCGAACACCCGAGCCGCATGTCTCTCCACTAACCACTAGACTGGAAGGTCATTATTGACAATAGTATATATATATATATATATATATATATATATATATATACGAGGGATCGGAATTTTCGACCGTTGGATCTTATTTAAATCATCTAATCTTAACCATTGATTTGAATAAGAGTTCACAATTATACTCTTACAATGAGCCTTGAAAACAGCTCAAAATTGAAAATTCTAACTCAAGTGATTAATGTGGGATGTACTTTTTTTGGTTGCTTGAGCTCAATTTCTAGAAAGTACATTATTTATAATACTTTAATATTTTAATTTTTTTAACAATTTTTTTACGCACGTAAATTATACTTGTACTTTGCTAGTATATATAAGGATTCCTGCTCTTATATTACAATAGCTATATACTCTGCAACATATTACAATATAATCTTAAAAGATCAATAAGAGATAATAATATCTTTATTTGTTTATAGTTGGCAGAATCAAAATATAAATGGGTTACCAGCTAACTGCAACTCTTTTGTTATGTAGCAGAAAACCATTAAATTTATAATATACATTAATACTTCAAAACTCACGTGACATTAATATCGTACTTTATGGAAAAATAATAATTTAGAAGAGTATACCAAAAAATTGAAACTATGTAAAAGAAACAACAATCAAAACATTCCGACCTGCCGGATTCGAACCAGCGACCTAAGGATGCCTGACGGATTACAACTACAGTCCTCCGCTCTACCAACTGAGCTAAGGTCGGTTTTTGATAAATTTTCTTTAATAATATATTTATTCCTTATTTATTAAGTCCAAATACAAATTTCAGTTGATTTATGTGGTTCCGGATATTGGATCACTCGTCATTATTATCATTAGCTAGGAACGCCACATTTGACTCATAAAAACTGTCAATTTCGTTAATGATTAGGGATGGCAAATTTTCTCGAATTCGATGAGGAACCAGTTATTTTTAATTTTTTTCGACAAAAACAGTTTTGGGAATTTAAAAATAGGAAAAGAGATCGGAGATAGGGATTAAAATAAATCTCCGGTCGGTTCGGAGACGGATATGTATATTGTATTTCCCGCTCCGATAAATTTTCGACCTCGATTATTTATACTATACGTACAATCATTTAGACATTAATATATTATTTAATTACAAGTTTGCCACTCCGTAGTCTATACTATAGTCTATAGTCCATAATATATACATGTATCAACTTCAAATCTCCAATTGTTGTCTGATAGACTATATGCAGCTATTGTAAGACAATTTATTCCCAAAATTGGTAACGATGACGAGAAAATTCGGACCCAGAAGTGTTAACGGGGATGGAGACGAAAAAATTCGGACCCGAAAGTGTTAATGGGCACGGGGACGGAGATGGGGATACAAATTTAAATTCGAACGAAAATGGGGACGGAGATGGAGATTCAAATATTATTAGGGGACGGAGATGGGGGATATGGTTCCCGTCCCCGACTCGTCTCGTTGCCATCCCTATTAATGATGCATCATTCCTAAGGACAAGGGTCAGATATAGCTGAACTATTACAGAAAATTTGCTCTGCCAATAATATAATTAAATATAATAGAAAGAACCAAAAAGAATTCGAGAAATTTGCATTGTCGAAATATTTTGACAGATAAGATGGCGAAAAAACACAAACGTTGGATATTCGACAACAAAGCTGGCAAAAAAAAAACACAAATGACGGATTTTTGCCAGCAAAGCTGGTGAAAATTTGGATTGCCCAAATTTTGCCAACTACGTTGACGAAAATCTGACGGTTATGTTATTTTTTGATAATGATTGCCGGCTCGAAAACAGGATCCCACGTGACACCGACGGGGCCACGTGGTGGTTCCAGATCGGTCTCCAAAAAACTTATAGCTTCCCTCTAGCTTGGTAATCCGGACCCGACCATTAGGGGGAGGCCACGTGTCACATTCTCCCCCCACTGCCCCACCCTCCCCCCGTTCGGCTTGTGTAGCAACATTTTTTTTTCCAGTCCATTTTTGTTCACCCACAAATACTAGGATGTTTGTTCACCCTCCAATAGAAAATGTACACGTGACATCTTCATCCAAACAAAACCATCTTGCAAGTGGTTTTGTTCACCAACCAAGATGTGTTGGACTTTGAAAATGTCACGTGTGCATTTTCTATTGGAAGGTGAACAAACATTCTAGTATTTGTGGGTGAACAAAATTGATTTTTTTTTTTTTTTTTTTTTTTTTTTTTTTGTGCAGTTTGGGCCGGTCTGAGAGATGGTTAATATGGTGGGTCGGTCTGACAGATGGTTTAATAGGGTTGGTGGGGATGGTGGTTGAGGAGTTATTGTAGATTGGGTTGTATAAGTGCATGGGAGGAGTAACCAAGTGAATGAGAAGAACAGCCAGAGAAGAGTGGTGCTGGAGTGAGAGTGGAGAACCAGAAGAGAGGAGAGTGGAGGAGCAAATTTTCAGTAAGTTTTTTTCTTATTTTATTTTATGATTTGGCCGAAAACATGGGTTCTTTTTTATACAGCATGTATCTAAACTTATTATTATTATTATTTTATATACACCATTTAAAAATACATGTATCATGCATCCATTTAAAAAAATCGTTGCACATGTAAAATAATAGAACATCATGTATACCAAAAAAAAAATTCCGGATAATCAAATACATTTTTTGCCCAGCTCGGATTGACTGAGAAGCAATGGACAGAATAACATCAAGAAAATAATTTTAAGACAAATAAATTATTTGTTGGAGAATGGTGAAATGAGTTTTTTAAAAAAAAAGAAAAAAAAGAAAACGAAGAAAAAAGAATAGTGATCACTTTCTTTAGCTTCACCTACTTGGCTACTTAGTTTAAAGACACATAAATATAGTATTGTTTGGTGCACTAATCATGAAAAAGAAAGTAGAGTTTAAGAGATGGCCAACACCTTGACTAAATTCTCAAGAATCTTACCCATAATGTTAATGTCTATTCTGTATCTAAATTCTAACATTAATCCTAAAATCCTAAAAATATGCGTTTTGACAACCATTATTTTGCAGATGGGTAACCCAAACGATGAACGTATTTCGAGAGAGCCTTCCACAGATTTGATTATCCAATTTGAGGAGTTTCGATTCCAACATCGGCCCATAGATGATTCTGATTTTCGTGACTATTATGAACGTGTAGTTGGGATGGTACTTTTTTTTTTATAAAAATGTTTGTTTCCATAGTACTTATTTATATGAATTTGATTCTACTTAATATTTCAGCTTCCAAATTTGATTCTCGCATACCAAAATCATCCAGTAACAGATCCGTTGAGTATAGCGGTAAAATCATTTTTGGATGATATGCAAGCATTTTCGGCTTCCCTGAACCCTCCATTATATATTCCGTCATATAATTCTCAAGGCCTTGTTAGACGACGACAAGCATGCCCCCGTAGGAAGTATACTTCTGTTTGGCATCAGGCTGATAGTCCGCCTCAGCAAGATGACAAGGTCCCTTATCACCAGGCTGGCGAGGGAACTTCTCAGTGGGCTGGTCAGGGAACTTCTCAGTGGACTGGTGAGCCCACTTCTCAGTGGGCTTGTGATGGCACTTCCCAACAGGCTGACGAGGAGACTTCTCAGTGGGATAACGTATTCTCTCCCGGACAACTATACGCAGATCATGACGACTCCATCAGCACCGATACCAACCGAACATGAGGATACCCAAGGAGGGGGTGGTGATGCGGCATCGGAGAATATACGTGAAAAGAGAGACCGACTCAATCTAAGGGAGATTGATCGTCCGGACTATTGGCAATTAGACAGGAGAGGTCGATAAAATTTATGTACCATTATATTAGAAATAATGTTATATCAATATCAAATTTCTTTCACAACAACTTTCTGTTATTTCAATGAAAATGAGAAATCTATTTTGAGTTGATATGGTGCGATGCCAAAAATCCTAAAGTAGATCTCTCTATCTTATTTTCTTCTCCGCTTCTGACGTTGACGTCTTCAACAACATTTTCTTCTCCGCGCGCTTCCAACGGTCTCGAGTACAAAAGTCAAGCATCGAGATCCAACGACATATACTAGTCATTCCAAACCGGGTATTCTTGATTATTATTCTTGTCTTTCTATTAAAATTATTTGTGATAAATTTATAATACTGATTGTTCACATTTCAATTAAAGCTTCTACACCCAATTTTTTTAAATCTATAATTTTATAAAAATTATCTCTCATTTGTATCATCGTCCCACGTCAGTAAGGCTTAGATGACGGTTGTAGTGGTACTCAAGTCTGTGAGTAGCCAATAAACAAATTATACAAATAACCTTATCATGCAAAAATGTATAAGGTTAGATTCCGGCCATAGCTTGAAGCAAGTCCGGCTCGGGAGATTGAATTGTCTTAGCCGGATCTAATTTTGGTTGTATCTTTATCCGGCCTCATCCACAACCCTAATCTCTTACACGTCATGCTGGACCTGAAGGGTTGTCCTAATCAGAGGAGGTTATCTAAGTCCAAAGTTTTGTCTAGTTACCCCTGGGCCAGGCCTGTGTAGAAGTTGACTAGTAGTTTGTTCATCAGCAATTTGCAACATATGTAAAACTAAGAAGTTGGCAGGACTTTTCTGTAAAGTCTGCTTAATGCTCATCAGCATGCATCAAATAGGAGGTTCAACATGCGACATATATATACTCACAAAAAAAAACGATATATATATCAATCACACCATATTGATACACTAAGTACAGTGAAGATCAATAGCTAGCTTGTTGGAGTATGTGGGATTTCTAACATATGTGAAAAATATTTCGGAGTAGGATTGAGTATTTCTACATATAATAAAAATATCTCAATTTATTTGGATTGGATATTCCTAAATATAATAGGAATATCTCAATGGATTTTGATTGGATATTCCTACATATAATAGGAATATGTCAATGAATTTGGATTGGATATACCTATCTATAATAGGAATACTATGTAACACCATATTTTTTTAAAAATTTAAAAAAAAATAATTTTCTGGATTTTCGGTAATTTTTATTTAATTATTAAAAATTGTCCTTCAGGGATTAATATTTTTATGTATTAAATTAAGTATTAAAATATTACAAAAATTATATTTTTGGGTGTATTATTAATTATTGGATGTTGTGTAATTTTTCTGAAATTTATTGGGCTCAAAAATTATTTTTAAATAGCTAAAAATCAGGATTTTAATTGAACCAGACTCGAACCGGACTGAACCGGGTTGAACCGGACTGAACCGGACCAACCCAACCCAAACCAACCCAACCCAGCTAAACTAAACCCAACCCTAAACCTAACGAGTCGGGTCCTACCCGACCCGACCCGCTAGCCCGTTTTCCCTCACCCCCATTCCCCACGATCCCCTGTTTCCCCCGACCCGTCGCGCAACCGCCCCGCCTCAGCCCACGACCCCACGACCCCGACTCCGCGGCCACGTACCCCCCCCCCGCTCCGGCCTCCCCTCTCCACCGCCTCCCCTTCCCTTTATAAACCCCCCTGAGCCCCATCACCGCCACCGCCATCTCCCCTTCTCTCCACTACCGCCACCCTCTCCACCCGATCTCCGTCGCCGCCGAGTTCCCCGACCACCGCCAACCCCGATGACGTTGACGCCGCCAGCAGCCGCAGCACAGCAACCCGCCTCCACCGCAGCTCCGCCGCCGGCGAGCTCCGTCACCCCGTAGTCGCCGCACAGTCCTGTCACAAACAGCATACGCCATCGAGGTAACCGTCTTCCCGCGCGTGTAACTCCCTGTACGAAGATCCAATTTTCGTTCTGTCGAATCCTGTGCGAAGACCGCCTGACCCTCTCAAAATCCGTGCAACTCGTTCGGGTATCGCGTCCTGTGTCGGTCGCAAACTGCGATGTAAAAATGGTGTTGTAGATTGTGATTCAGAATAATTCTCAATTTCTGAAAATTCAGAATTTGTCCCGAACACCCCAGTTCACGACCGTTTTACGTGCAACCTGTTAACTATTTCTAAAAACTACTTGAATAGTAATTTAGATCGTATAACCTAGTTTTAAAATCATATTTTTGTTCAATTTATGGTGTTGTAGATTGTGATTTCGCGGGTAAAAATGGCCAAAAACTTGGTTATTTAAAACCCAATTTTTTTCGGAACTGGGTGCGCCCCGCTAAAGGAGGTGACTTGGTCGTATGTCAACTTCACCGAAAGGTGCACGCCGTTAATAAGACGTGTGGAATTTCGCAAAAGTTAATTTGGATGTGCATGCACACCGGAATCAACGCATATCCGTCGACAACGTCCCGTATCAGCCCTATTCTGAAACTCGTTGTAATTTCATGTGTGCTCGTCATTTTGAAACAAAACTTACACCATCGGATTCGTAGAATTTTTCTGGTCCTGTGACCCAAGTTTGGTTCGATTCTGAGAGCGTTGACAAAATCCCGTATCGTGGGCCCCACGGCTCCACTTGACCGGCGATTTTGTGATCGGCTCATCAAAATCTAGTTCTGGATATTCCGTTGGGTTCGTATCATTATTTTGGACTTATAGACACTAAGTTTGACAAATTTGGAAAATATTATCTCTAGCACATTTTTTGGTGCGAAGTGGGCCACATGTGGACCCCACTTTGACCAGAAACTGTCACTTTTGCCCCTGTGTTCAAATTGGACTTATGGACAGGCAATTTTAGCTATTTGATGTCTTATGAGCATGATGGTAATGTTTGTTTTATCATCCAGAGGCGTTCCTGAAGATTTTGCTGTTACCGGAGCAACTGTTGGAATCCAAACCCCAGGCAAGTATACCTTACCAAACTTGTAGTAGTTATCTGATATTGTTTCTTGAGTTGTTCATATATATATATATATATATATATATATATATATATATATATATATATATATATACTTCTGTGATATACATAGTCAACCCAGGACCGTGAGACATTGCTTAATGTCCGAATAATATTCGGGTATCGACGCCGTACGCAGAGTCGTGTAACGTCACTAGAGACTGATATCGCGACCCTATATATATCTTCGTGCTTGCATTATCAAGTATGTCATACCATAGGACACTTGACACTGTTCGTGAGACAGAATTTTTCTGTGATATTCATGGTGATTATGTATAGGCTACAGGATTCGTGACATAGATATTACATATGCATAGCTATCATTATGACTTGTTGCATCAGTTAGAGGTCTTGATCTTACGTGACATGGATATGAGACGTCGTGGACATGAGACATGTGATTACATTGGGTGGGAAGAGACACACAGGCTACTGGTTGATTATATTATTACGGTATCGTAGCCACGCCGAGCTAGGCTCCGACATGATATCACTGCTACCGGCTCCTCGACACAGAGCTTGTAGTTGTCTCAGCCTGAGTTCTAGTGATGCTCTCACTTGCATATCACATAGCTGGTTATATAGTTTACCCTATTGTTATTATTTTATTTATTATTACACTGCATTTATTCTGGCTTGAGTTATTCTTGTACCTTACTATGTCCCCTGAGGACCTGGAATCCGGATTATGTTCCCAGGTTTAGCAGAGGAGATCTACCCCGAGGTATACGGGACAGGAGCAGACATTAGAGCAATACCATTACCAGAGGACGAAGTGATCGTCGAGAATTTCTCCTGAGTATCTGCTTTATCTATACTCATTTATTTCTATTATTTCCTGTTTATTGAATTGATGTATCAAACTCATTATCGGGTTGTTCCTCGAGATATATTTTACGGAGACTTGATGTTGCTTTATATTTCATATAGATTATATTTATTTTTATGGATGAGATTAGTAGCATAGACCTTTATTGTTATTCTACAGCTTAAGTACACCCTGATGGGCCCATTAAATTGGGTTTGCCCATCGGTGTGTGTTGCTGGCCATTGCCATGTGTCCAGTCCCTCGGTGTTTTGGGACTGGGGCGTGACATGCTAGTTGTGGGTTTGAGGCCATATATATTTGTGTCCTGGCCCTAAAATACATCTCTCTCTCTCTAAAAAAAAGGAGGCAAGAGTGCCATTGCAACTTTGGAAAGAAGAAAGAAGAATTGGAGGCCGTTTCGGAGGAGGAGATCAACTTTGGATAATTTTTCATTATCTTCTATCTTCGTGGTGTGATCTATTTTTTATTTCAAAGTGTTGTGGTGATCCGTGTTAAAAAAAGGAGACAAGAGTGCTATTGCAACTTTGGAAAGAAGAAAGAAGGATTGGAGGCCGTTTCAGAGGAGGAGATCAACTTTGAGTGATTTTTCATTGTCTTCTATCTTCGTGGTGTGATCTATTTTCTATTCCAAAGTGTTGTGGTGATCCATGTTAGATCGGAAGAAGTTTGTAGATGGTGTATTCTCTTTATTCCATTAGTGGAGGTTCTTTAGGGTTGGACTCCGATCTTCCCGTGATTTTTTTGCAAGGGTTTTCCACGTCAAAAATCTCTGTGTCTGTGATTTTTGTTTCGCGTTTTTGGTTTATGCATTTTTTTCGGTTCTCTCGCAGGTACTCTCTGGTTTGGGGAACGATTTTCGCACTTTCGTTCGTAACAAAGTGGTATCAGAGCCAGGTTCTGGAATATCAGAAGGGTGTCAGGAGTTGACAGCCAAACCAAGAAGGAGAGATGGACGCGAAGCCGATGTGCATGGTAAACCTGAACGGTACCAACTATCATTACTGGAGGAGCAAGATAAAGGATCTGTGATTTGTTAAGAGGCTGCATCTGCCGGTATTTGTTTTCGAAAGGTCCAGTAACAAATTCGAAAAGGACTGGAATTTTGAGGATATACAGGTGTGTGGGTACATCAGGCAGTTCGTTGACGAGAACGTGTACAACCACATTGCCAGTATTGAGCACGCGAGGACACTGTGGGATAAGCTAAAATTTTTGTATGCGAAAAAGACCGGAGTAAATAAATTATTCCTGATCCGAATGATGATGGGTCTGCGGTACAAAGATGGGGCATATATTACGGATCACTTGAGTGAGTTCCAGGGCGTGGTTGACCAGCTATTCTCGATGGGAGTTAAGTTCGACGACGAGGTTCAGGGACTATGGCTGCTGTATACATTGCCAGACTCGTGGGAGACCGTACGAGTGTCTATGATCGCTTCTGCTCCGGAAGGCATGGTCAGTCTGGAGTTTACCAAGAGCAGGGTACTGAATGAAGAGATACGAAGACGTTCTCAGGGCACTTCATCCATATCCCACTCAGAGGTGCTTGTTTCATATAGCCGCGGAAGAGGTAAAAGCAAGGGTCCAGGCGGTGGCAGAAACAAAAGCAGAAAAGGTCCAAGGGTCGGTACGAGTACTCAGAGTGCTACCATTGTGACAAGAAGGGCCGCATCAAGCGAAACTATTTCGCTTAGAAGAGAGAGAAGAAGGACGACAAGGGAAAGCAAAGTGAGAACACTACAGCGGCGGCCTCGGCACATGGAGGCGACGTGATCATTGTAGGTGATGAGTTAATTATGAACCTCACCTGTGATGACAACTCTTGGCTGGTGGACTCAGGTGCTTCAGCGCACGTATCTCACAACAGGGCACTATTTGCTACATACACAACAAGCGATTATGGAGTATTGAAGATGGAAAATGGAGATGTGTCGAAGGCGGTTGTCATTAGAGATATCATTTGAGGACAAAGACAGGTGCAGTTCTTATTCTTAAAGATGTCCGTCATGTCCCTGATATCCGTTTTAATCTGGTATCGGTTGGAAGGTTGGATGATGAGGGTTTCTTCAGTCTCTTCGGGAATAATCGGTGGAAGCTTTCCAGAGGTTCGATGGTGATTGCTAGAGGAAGAAAGAGGTCCAGACTCTACTATATAAAAGGGAGCACACATGGGGCACAGGAAGTTAACGCATCTACTGATGTGTCTACTGAGTTGTGGCACAGTCGGCTCATCCATATCAGCGAGAAGGGGATGAGTTACTTGGTGAACATGAAGGTGATTCTAGGACTAAAGTCTACAAAGTTGGATAAGTGCACACACTATTTGGCGGAAAAGTAAAATATGGTATCTTTCAAAAGTCAACCAAGTTCAAGAAAACTGGCGTTGCTCGAGTTGATTCACTCAGATGTCTGCGGTCCTATGAAGGTAAAATCTATTGGTGGTGCTTCTTATTTTGTAATATTTATTGATGACTGTTCCAGGAAGGTTTGGGTCTATACCTTAAAGACGAAGGATCAGGTGCTGCCCACTTTCAAGGAGTTTCAGCCTCTGTTGAAAGGGAGACGGGCAAGAAGCTGCTTTGTATTCGGTCGGACAATGACGACGAGTATATCGGTCCATTTAATGCTTATTGCAGAGAGCAAGGTATACGACACCAGAAGACTCCACCAAAGACACCGCAGCTCAACAATGTAGAGGAGCGGATGAACATGATGTTAATGGAGAGGGTGGGGTGTTTGCTGTCAGAAGCAAACTTGTCAGACAACTATTGAGATGAGGCACTTTACACAGCTGCTTATGTTATTAATTTATCTTCTAGTTCTCCTTTGCAGGGTGATGTGCCTGATAAAGTATGGTACGACAAAGAGCCGCCATACAATCACCTGCGAGTATTTGGTTGTAAGGCTTTCATGCATGTACCGAAGGACGAGTGTAAACTCTCTCACCCAAAATTAGGGCTACTTGGCTTAGATAGTAAAATTAGGGCTAGTTTGAACCCAATTAGAATTAGAACACGGTATTTAATTTAATTACGAAATAGTTAGGACACGTAGCGCACCTTACCGTTGCTACGATAATTGGAGCACCTCACTAGCCATTGCCTTTCTACAAATCTTACAACATTATCCTGTATGCCCGCCTACCTTTCTGACCTTGTGTAACCCATAATCATATTCTCTGGTGCTACATTTTAGTCGCACAATAAACGTCGCGGACGTTATTTATTAATTATAAATAAATCTCAACTCAATACCCTTGTGCATTCCAATCGGAATTGGAGACACAATCTTGTCCGTCTTGTGCATCTCGAATTTTATTAATATTCTACACTGTCCCCTCTACGCCCTGACACTTGTGCCCCGCCTAAATTTAATCCCATGTACTCCTAATTAAATCTAGAACATCGTACGCGCCGATTTAATTAATTAAATCTAATTTCAGCCTTTGTGCAATTTTCCAATTGTTGTAGGGCTTTTATGCAAAAATGCATTGAGGTGTCCCCATCATTGGATAATTCATGAAGAAATATATTTTTCCTTCACGTGGATTTTTCGTAATTTTCTGGATGTGCAAACGCGCGCACATCGCCCTCGTATGTTTAAATCTACCCTTGCATTTAATTAACGCAAATTATAGCCCCAACACCCCCATGTGAGCCCAAGCCCAATCCTAAGATATAGAATCCAAGGCCCACCCCCAAGGAGTGTTGACCAAACCCTATTCCTAGGTCAACCCCCTTACTAGTGCACATATAAATAATCCTTTAACTTTTCCTTTTCCTTTTCCTTTTCTATTCCCTTCAACCCAATGACAGCAACGATCCCCCTTTTCTTTCACCCATATTCTTCTATCAACCTATCACCCTTTCTTTTCTACCACAAAGAACATCAACAACAGCAAATATATTGTCCCCTTCTCTTCCCTTTCCTTCACTTCTCTTTCTCCATCTCCCACACATCTCATCACCATCGTCACCATCCATCGTCAACACCATGGCCGAATACCCCATTATAGTGCACCGCAAACCACCAGACCATGCCACCCATCCGCTCTCCTCCGCAATCGGCTAAACGCCTCACGAGCTTCCACCGTAGTCTGACCATTACCGTGTCGGTCAATGAAAACCCGAGCGTTGCCACTTCTCGAGAGCTCACCAGAGCCCAAGACCTCGGATGACTCGCCGCCCCTACACCACCACAGATGGCTTGTTTTCGCACGGGACTGCCACACACGGCCTCGACGTAGGCATGAGACGCGACTCGTCGACCCCCGCCTCGACTCCCCGGTGTCAGCGCTACTCGACCCACCGCCGCGAGGGCTTCCTCGAACCATCCTACTGGCTCTCGACGCGCCTGCCGGTGATGCCTGATATCGACGCCTGAAGCCTACGCCCAACGCAGCGAGCGCTCATCTACGATCTTTCCCCGTGCCACTGACTTTCTTCGGCCCCTCACCCAGATCTACGACACCAGCGCCCCAGGCGGGCTGATCCCCACGGCTTCGACCGTCTCTTCTGACGTCGTTGAAAATGCCGCAGCCTCCCACTGCCATTACCACCACCACCACTGTCCTCGTCCCCGATATCCTTCGCTGCGCCTGCAGCTCCTCCCTCGACCGAACTCCTCCCCAAAGCCGCTGCTCTTCCTCCGGTGATCTTCCCCGGGGAGATCGACCACCGGCAAACACCAACACCACCACCATTGCCACCTCCACTCCTTTCCATCGTCGTCAACCTCTCTTCGTAGTCGTCCAGCCGATCCCGTGCGCATACACCGAGGTTCGAACCTGCCCCACCTTCTTATTTCGTATGTGTGCTTGAGTATATGTTATTAGGACATTAGTATTTTTGTACTACAGTAGCAGGTAGCAGACCTTGAGTCGGTAAACCTGACTCGCGTTCGTGCACGTACACGTATACGTACGCAGACATTATTCAATCTAGTATAAATATATTTGGTTAGTCATTAGCATATTATTAGTTGGTATACACATATTTATGCACATATTTACTATATGTATTCAAATAGTTATGTAAATAAATTGCTGGTTAGATTATTATATAATTGTATGAAAATCTAATTAAGTAAATACTAATTTATAATTATGACTATATATGTTTAGACTGTACGACCCTAGGACACCGTGGACTATCCCGTATTTGCCCTTGACCGTGTTGACCCTAAGAACTTACGAATTGCCTGCCTTGCGTACCTTAACGTACAGGCTTAGACACCTGTCAGTCGATTGTCTGATTGTGTACATCACTTGAAGATGAGACCCCGTGTAATTCAACGCGTAATTGACCGTGTGAGATGACTAGTATTACCACTAGTGTACCCCTGAGTCCCGTGTAAATATTGTTGTGTGTGTACTAGTGTAATGACTAATGATTTATTTGCATTATATTATATGTACATAGGATGTTGGATTATTCTGCGCGACTTTTGGAGCAGGTTATTGGTACATCACAGCTTTCTTGCCAGGCAAGTATACCTTGCCATTGTACTGTTATTCATATTCCATATGTTGCATGCATCTTTATTTTTTGTCTTTAGTTCATATATTTTAACTGTATATAAATATGCGCGACGGTATCGTCGCGATATGTTTATTTATGTATTGCATTAACCTTGTTCATGAGACTACCCCATTATCATGTAGCATCTTTAGGTTCATTGGCTGTGACACAGTTGTTACACGAGTTATGAGTCTCATATAGATCACGGACTGGCGTGCAGGATTTGGCCTCCTGTACGTGTGGGCCGTGCGTTAGGGATAACTGCTGTTAGAAACTTTGCATGCTAGTAGACTTGACAGTTATTAGAGGTCCATGGACATAGCTTATTATAGTACGGTGGTCCCATCCTTGTCCTTGTTTGTTTGCAGGATTGGGCTAGGGTTCTAAGAATAGGCTATGAACCAAATTGTGTCATGGATGTGACATGCTTAGAGCATGGGGTGGAGAGAACAACAAGTACCGCATTTGAGCTCCTTTGCACTTTTTTCTATTGTGCGGCCGGATTCTCCGCTGGAGATACGGGCGATGATGACCACTATATATTATATTATTATCAGGCAGGCCTCCGGCGTTCGAAAGTCGTCGTGCCTTTGTAGGCCCCTGGATCTCCAATAGAGAACCATGCCAAATCCCAGGTTTTCAGCCAGATAGCTCACTTGTGGGGAAAGTTGTTCTTAACTGCATTCACTTTAGACGGTTAGGCGACCAATTGGATATTTATTTCAGTACTTTATTGGCATATGTTTAAGCATCTTGTTATGTCCCTCTGAGGACCTGGTCCCCTGCCAGGTGTATCTGTTCTTGAGTATTTGTAGGAGTACAGATTCGGATGGATACCTATGCTTCGTGGATGTCTTCTCTTCGAGCCATGATTGATAGCTGGTATTCTTATATTGGGTTTGATTGTGTTGTACTCATCTTGTATTTGCTCTTATATTCGAGTTGGTAGTGGATTTGTTTCCATCCAACTATCCTCCTTAGATACTTCTTATTGAGATCTAGTTTCATAGATGTTGGTTATTATTTATATTTGATTTTCGTGGATGAGATTTAGATTATACCCTGTGACGTGTGATACATTTTATACCACTAGTGGATTTGATATTCATATTACAGCGTACGTGTGGATTTGGTTTCCATATATTGGAGTTGCCATATCCATGCGGCTGGCATGCTTACGTGTCCTAGTCCTACGTATTTTTGGGACTGGGGCTGACATGTTTTTATGGTGGCCCATGCAGGTCAAGAGCATATTGTCTCGGTTACATTACTGTACCGAACAAGCCTGCACATAGGACTAGAGTATAGGATCTCATCCACAAATTGACTATGATTCATCTTCCTCCTCTCTGTTTTATTCGAACAATTGTATCCTGCTTGATTCCTGTACTTCCCTAATAAGTTCCTTGAGTATATATAGCCTTCTGCTATAATATAGGAACCCATGTTATTAGGATGATAATTAGAGTAGCACACCTATTAAGAATACAACGAGAATATAGACACACCACTAAGTTTAGAATATCTAGTGAACCCTAGAATTCCTTATCTTTAGATTGGTATACCATTACCCCTTGATGTATTAAGAAGACTTGAGAGTAGTATAGACACTACTAGAGATAGTTAGAAGTTTTACCATAATGTTTGACCCTAGTATTGAGGAACCAATGGAGAACCAATATTGAACATTAGGATTGAACCTAACCTTCATAATTGGATAGTATTGGAGAACTATAAAACCTAGATCATTGTCTTATTATTGGTAGACAACACCTTAGGAAGCCGAGAGGGATGTAATCAACATTTTCTTGATCATGCCTCGAACATAGCAACTAGCACCCCACTCCCCTTTAGGAAACCATGATACTATCTAGAGATGACCTATTTAATTTCATATGTTGTTCCTCTGCAACCTCAACGTTCGCTGATTGCGTGACGATTAAATTATCTTCTTTCCTTCTTCATCTTTCAGCTCATGCCACTTGACACCTCTAATCATAGACTAAGTGATTGTATTCTACGATAGGATATATAGTTTGCTATAGTTATAATTGTAATCTTAAATTTTGAATTGTGTACCTTGTAATTAGAACCTGATAGTTGAGTTGTTCAATTAGATTGTGATGATTACCCCTAGTTATAGACTACGTAAATTGAACCCCCACCTCGATACAAGTTAGATCCTTTTTTCCTTAAACGGCTATTAACTCGTCTATTCTTACTATTGACACTTGTTCTATAAGCGCTATGACTAAGACTTAGGATGACCATTACCTATATAAATATGATACCCTAATCAGTACCAAGATCTTTCCTCATATACCCTAATAAGATTTTCTGTTTTATTTACATGTGCAAGGTTATTTGGTAGGATCCTCTTAAGACCATTACAACATCCTTTTATTATTATAAGTTGGGTAGTATACCTCACAACCTAGTATCACATAGTCTTTTGACCCATTATTGTAGTGAGATTGAATGACATTAATTGTATACTAGCATAAGACGACAATGTTTATTCAGACAATAGAAGTTAGAGGTCCTTGCCCACATTTGGTCGACTAGCGACATAGACAAGGAGGTTGTATGATAACTGTAGAGATTGTAGAGTCTTTTTTTATTATTGTTGCTTATGTTGTTTTTGTTTTGTGAACTTGAATTATTTGTAACTTCTCTCATCATAATCCAGCGTTATATTTTCTGTGCTACCTTGAATTATGCTGCTATTATAGCCTAGTTTTTGCAAGCTTAACCTTATATCAAGCTTGTTCATGACATATGTGTTATTGGGGCCTGATCAACCACACTAATACAAATTGTCTAATCAGGATCAGTGTATTATGGTCTAGCTAGACATAGTGCGCTTGATTCGCCCTTCGCAATACTATTTTACGTGGGTTGAGATGTATAATTGACCAGTAGACAAATATACTTACCCTCTAGATATGACAAAGCATATCATATCAAGTACATAACTGCACCGATGTGAGCATGCCAATAAGAAATTACCAAATAGTATTTCAATCCACAACTGCCCTGACAATTCCCATCTGAATTCTTTAAACGCTTTGATTCCCATACTTCCATTCTATTACCCCTCCTTGAACTCTTTACCATTATTTTTCGTCTTCCCTTGTTTCGGAAAGACGAACCCTCGTGCTTGGAAATAAGTGATACACTAATAGTGCTAGGTACACCCCATAGGCTAATCATATGACTTGGTAACTTTCTATGATGAAGGGCATATCAAAGATGATATGTTTGGTGTTAAAGACTTTGATGATTCAATAACATGATTAAATAATTTAGGGCATAGCCTTCTTAGATGTATAGCCTTAGATGATAGATGGGTAAATTCTAAGTTGGGTAGAAACTGCAATATTGACTTAAGGAGAATTCTTTAGACTGTAATCAAGTGAGGTTAGATAGAGAAACCCTACCCTAGTTTAATTTTGAGGACGAAATTGTTTTAAGTTGGGTAGATTGTAAACTCCCTCACCCAAAATTAGGGCTACTTGGCTTAGATAGTAAAATTAGGGCTAGTTTGAACCCAATTAGAATTAGAACACGGTATTTAATTTAATTACAAAATAGTTAGGACACGTAGCGCACCTTACCGTTGCTACGATAATTGGAGCACCTCACTAGCCATTGCCTTTCTACAAACCTTACAACATTATCCTGGACATGCCCGCCTACCTTTCTGACCTTGTGTAACCCATAATCATGTTCTCTGGTGCTATATTTTAGTCGCACAATAAACGTCATGGACGTTATTTATTAATTATAAATAAATCTCAACTCAATACCCTTGTGCATTCCAATTGGAATTGGAGACACAATCTTGCCCGTCTTGTGCATCTCAAATTTTATTAATATTCTACACTGTCCCCTCTACGCCCTGACACTTGTGCCCCGCCTAAATTTAATTCCATGTACTCCTAATTAAATCTAGAACATCGTGCGTGCCGATTTAATTAATTAAATTCAATTTCAGCCCTTGTGTAATTTTCTAATTGTTGGAGGACTTTTATGCAAAAATACATTGAGGTGTCCCCATCATTGGATAATTCATGAAGAAATATATTTTTCCTTCACGTAGATTTTTCCGTAATTTTTTGGATGTGCAAACGTGCGCACATCGCCCTCGTATGTTTAAATCTACCCTTGCATTTAATTAACGCAAATTATAGCCCCAACACCCCCATGTGAGCCCAAGCCCAATCCCAAGATATAGAATCCAAGGCCCACCCCCAAGGAGTGTTGACCAAACCCTATTCCTAGGTCAACCCCCTTACTAGTGCACATATAAATAATCCTTTAACTTTTCCTTTTCCTTTTCCTTTTCTATTCCCTTCAACCCAATGACAGCAACGATCCCCCTTTTCTTTCACCCATATTCTTCTATCAACCTATCACCCTTTCTTTTCTACCACAAAGAACATCAACAACAGCAAATATATTGTCCCCTTCTCTTCCCTTTCCTTCACTTCTCTTTCTCCATCTCCCATACATCTCATCACCATCGTCACCATCCATCGTCAACACCATGGCCGAATACCCCATTATAGTGCACCGCAAACCACCAGACCATGCCACCCATCCGCTCTCCTCCGCAATCGGCCAAACGCCTTACGAGCTTCCATCGTAGTCTGACCATCACCGTGTCGGTCAATGAAAACCCGAGCGTTGCCACTTCTCGAGAGCTCACCAGAGCCCAAGACCTCGGATGACTCGCCGCCCCTACACCACCACAGATGGCTTGTTTTTGCACGGGACTGCCACACACGGCCTCGACGTAGGCATGAGACGCGACTCGTCGACCCCCGCCTCGACTCCCCGGTGTCAGCGCTACTCGACCCAGCGCCGCGAGGGCTTCCTCGAACCAGCCTACTGGCTCTCGACGCGCCTGCCGGTGATGCCTGATATCGACGCCTGAAGCCTACGCCCGACGCAGCGAGCGCTCATCCACGATCTTTCCCCGTGCCGCCGACTTTCCCTTCGGCCCCTCACCCAGATCTACGACACCAGTGCCCCAGGCGGGCTGATCCCCACGGCTTTGACCGTCTCTTCCTACGTCGTTGAAAATGCCGCAGCCTTCCACTACCATTACCACCACCACTGTCCTCGTCCCCGATATCCTCCGCCGCGCCTGCAGCTCCTCCCTCGACCGAACTCCTCCCCAAAGCCGCTGCTCTTCCTCCGGTGATCTTCCCCGGGGAGATCGACTACCGGCAAACACCAACACCACCACCATTGCCACCTCCACTCCTTCCCATCGTCGTCAACCTCTCTTCGTCGTCGTCCAGCCGATCCCGTGCGCGTACACCGAGGTTCGAACCTGCCCCACCTTCTTATTTCGTATGTGTGCTTGAGTATATGTTATTAGGACATTAGTATTTTTGTACTACAGTAGCAGGTAGCAGACCTTGAGTCGGTAAACCCAACTCGCGTTCGTGCACGTACACGTATACGTACGCAGACATTATTCAATCTAGTATAAATATATTTGGTTAGTCATTAGCATATTATTAGTTGGTATACACATATTTATGCACATATTTACTATATGTATTCAAATAGTTATGTAAATAAATTGCTGGTTAGATTATTATATAATTGTATGAAAATCTAATTAAGTAAATACTAATTTATAATTATGACTATATATGTTTAGACTGTACGACTCTAGGACACCGTGGACTATCCCGTATTTGCCCTTGACCGTGTTGACCCTAAGAACTTACGAATTGCCTGCCTTGCGTACCTTAACGTACATGCTTAGACACCTGTCAGTCGATTGTCTGATTGTGTACAACACTTGAAGATGAGACCCCGTGTAATTCAACGCATAATTGACCGTGTGAGATGACTAGTATTACCCCTAGTGTACCCCTGAGTCCCGTGTAAATATTGTTGTGTGTGTACTAGTGTAATGACTAATGATTTATTTGCATTATATTATATGTACATAGGATGTTGGATTATTCTGCGCGACTTTTGGAGCAGATTATTGGTACATCGCAGCTTTCTTGCCAGGCAAGTATACCTTGCCATTGTACTGTTATTCATATTCCATATGTTGCATGCATCTTTATTTTCTGTCTTTAGTTCATATATTTTAACTGTATATAAATGTGCGCGACGGTATCGTCGCGATATATTTATTTATGTATTGTATTAACCTTGTTCATGAGACTACCCCATTATCATGTAGCATCTTTAGGTTCATTGGCTGTGACACAGTTGTTACACGAGTTGTGAGTCTCATATAGATCACGGACTGGCGTGCAGGGTTTGGCCTCATGTACGTGTGGGCCGTGCGTTAGGGATAACTGCTGTTAGAAACTTTGCATGCTAGTAGACTTGGCAGTTATTAGAGGTCCATGGACATAGCTTATTATAGTACGGTGGTCCCATCCTTGTCCTTGTTTGGTTGCAGGATTGGGCTAGGGTTCTAAGAATAGGCTATGAACCAAATTGTGTCATGGATGTGACATGCTTAGAGCATGGGGTGGGGAGAACAACAAGTACCGCATTTGAGCTCCTTTGCACTTTTTTCTATTGTGCGGCCGGATTCTCCGCTGGAGATACGGGCGGTGATGACCACTATATATTATATTATTATCAGGCGGGCCTCCGGCGTTCGAAAGTCGTCGTACCTTTTGTCACTACCACATTTTAGGAAAAAGGGTATTTTAGTAATTTCCTATTTAAATAAATATTGTGCATGGTAAATAATTAATTGTTGTATTATTTAATTGTTGTTAGATATTATTAAATTATTTTAGACTTATTTTAGTGGACCCAACTAGTTTAGTTTGGACCCATGGACCAACATGAATTAATTAGTTAGACTTGGCCCATTTAGGAAGCCCATAGTTAAGGAGATGGATTAAATTAATTAAATGATTAGACTAGAAGCTTCCTTCCTTAATTATTTCTTCATGAGAGGCCCCAAGGGGTACATTGGACATTTTACAATTGCTTGGGGGAGGGGCTATGGCCGGCCTATATAGGAGGGGGGAATTTCTCTCTCCTCTCATCTCATTCCAAATCTAGATCTAGAATTCTCCCACTACCAAATTCCCTCCATTCCCAATCCAATTCCCTACCAAATTCATTCCAAATTCTTCCCAATTCACCATTAGAGAAGGAGGAAGCAAGGATCTAGAAGAAGGAAGCAAGGATCTACAAAGAGGAGCAAGGATCTACAATTTGGAAGCAAGTTCATCTCAATTGGAGGTTTCATTGGGAATCCATCTCCCAATAGGTATAATTCAGATTTTTCTATTTAAATAGCTTCTAAATCTGGGATTTAATCATGTAAAATCAACCTATATGTATGTACTACCCATAGGACTTTGTTTTGTGTTCATAGGAGACCCATGGAGAAAGTTATGGTGCTTTTTGTGTCAATTTTGTTGGAATTCCGAATTTACATTTTGTTGTGTGTGTCAATTGATCCTATAGATCAATTGGACAATGAGCTTTGTGTTTGGAGCTAGTGTCGTGTCCATATTGGGATACTTGTGGTTCGTATCCCAACTATTTGGTGATACGTGTCATTTGGGGGTTTTCCTCCGACACGGGGCTTTGAACATGTCGTATTTTGACACGGACACATAGATCTACTTTTGACACTTTGTATTATTCATAAATATTATTTGTGATTTGTTTGTGTCCTTCGGGGTGCATTTGGTTGTGTGTTGGACTCGTGTCGCATGCGTATCCTAGATCTAGTGGATACGGTGAGATACTCTCCAATTTAATGTGTTTATGTAAAGATCTAATTATGTATGGTTTAAATTCTTCATTTAAAATTAGTAAATATATATAGATATTATATATTTATTTTGTGTATTTATTATGGTAATTATTGTAGCATGGATCTATATTTTGTGTGTGCAAATAGTGTACAATATAATATGTAGCTTGCATGAAATATATATGTACTACTTGTTAATAATATATTTTGTACATAAAATATTTTATAAAATATATTTGTATGTTTAATTGTGTAAATGTATTATTATAATTATTATGTACTTTTGTATATTAATGTATATATTTTAGATGTGCTTCTAAGCCATGTTAAAATATGTACATTAATACTTGGTTGTGTATTATAACTTTTAAATATTTGTTTATATGTATAAGGTTATATATACATAAGTATTTATTTATAGTATTTATTTATTTATTGTTTTATATATTTAATATATTGATTTATATATATATTATATATATAGTATATATATATTAAATGTTTTAGCGACAGCATATATTTATGACAGATTCTGTCATTAATAGCCTCGGGCAGCAACAGCAGCCGCTGAAGCCATTAATGACAGATTCTGTCATTAAAAGCACAGCAGCGGCGGCGGGTTTTGAGCGGCAGTTTAATGACGGTCTTCTGTGACAGTTATTAACTGTCACTATTTAAGTGGCAGTGGATTTTAATTCACAGGGGTTTCTGCGACAGTTTTACAGTGACAGTCAAGACTGTCACTATAGGCTGTTTAATTTCAATTTTATTATTTAACTCCCTGTTTTCAGTGACGCTTTGGCAGTTTTTATTTATATTATATATATTATTGTTATATATATATATGTATATATATATATGTGTTTGGTGAGGTATAATAATTATTATAATATAGTATTTTAATTGTATGAATATTGGTTTGCATATATATTATTTATGATATATATTATTTGTATTATTAATATACTTTGTGTAAGATTCTTTTGGAATCTATTTGATTCCTAAATTATTGTAGTTTATCTCTATATTATTTTATAGATGTCTTGTGAGGTTGACTTTGGGTTTGACCATGTTTGACTTTAGTGGACTTTAGAGTTGACCATAGTTGACTTTTACCTTAGAATTGACTTATTGACCTAGAAGTTGCCTAGTTTGACTTGTTCTCTTTCCGGGACCTTGTATTAATGTGGTATTCCATGTCTAGGTCTTCGAGGCACCGAGTCAGACATTTGTGAGACTGTTCATTGGACTTCAGGCGAGTACATTCTCTGATAGTTTCTCATTTATGATATCCTCTATGTTCGTTGTATCTAGTGTAGATTTACATGTTTCTCTCGACACTATGGTTACACGGATTGGTATATCCGGATCTCGTCATGAGATGTTATTCCTTGGTATATGGTGTATATGGTGCAAGTATTGTTTCATTGGTTATCTTGTACATGTACAGACACCGATTCTCGGGGAGACTAGCTATCTTCTTGGGGAATCTAGTGCCATAACGTACCGTGGTTGGATCTATTATACCAGTCGGGGGTGGGGAGTATTTTAGTGTAGATATGTGATCATACCCTCCTTGTGCATGTCTTGTTTCTTGTGAGTGTTGATCATACACCGCACGTATGATTAACCAGGCCATTATACTCTTGTGCAAGTTCCTAAGCCGATCACATGTTAAAGCTAGTACTCACACACTTAGTCATTAGTATTCTTGTTCTATCAGCATATTGTTCATTATTGTATTTCTTTCCAGTACTTCCTTATTGTCTATATATTTCTTGTCTCTATTTATGCATCTTGTTTATCCACAGCTATTTACTGTTACATAGTTTTTATCATTATTTGAGAACTGCTGTTAGGGTTGTACTCTGCTCCTTTCCTGACTGAATATATTTTTCCAGATGACACTGAGGAGTACCCTACCTATTATGGACCCCAGGATGTTGTGGGTTTAGATTCTGAGACCCTGGCTCAAGAGGGACTTATCCCAACTGAGACAGTTGACCCTGGAGTTGTAGCTTTATAGTTTTGTAGTATTCTTTTGTACTGGATTTGTCTCCAGCATATTTCTGTATTTTTTTCAGACTCATTGATGTATTATTTTAGACTCATGAGTTGTATTGTGACTATTCTATTCTTATCTGATTCGTGTTCATTCTATCTTAGTTCTGTGATTGAGTACACTATCTTTTGGTGGTTCATTATATTAGATAGACTTTCTAGACAGCGTTCTACCGCCGATTCTGTGGCGTAGGCTGGGCGTTGTTTCCGACTAGTACCCTTACCCCGGGTGCGGGTCGTGACACCTTTGTAGGCCCCTGGATCTCCAATAGAGAACCATGCCAAATTCCAGGTTTTTAGCCAGATAGCTCACTTGTGGGGAAAGTTGTTCTTAACTGCATTCACTTTAGACGGTTAGGCGACCAATTGGATATTTATTTCGTATTTTATTGGCATATGTTTAAGCATCTTGTTATGTCCCTCTGAGGACCTGGTCTCCTGCCAGGTGTATCTGTTCTTGAGTATTTGCAGGAGTACAGATTCGGATGGATACCTATGCTTCGTGGATGTCTTCTCTTCGAGCCATGATTGATAGCTGGTATTCTTATATTGGGTTTGATTGTGTTGTACTCATCTTGTATTTGCTCTTATATTCGAGTTGGTAGTGGATTTGTTTCCATCCAACTATCCTCCTTAGATACTTCTTATTGAGATCTAGTTTCATAGATGTTGGTTATTATTTATATTTGATTTTCGTGGATGAGATTTAGATTATACCCTGTGACGTGTGATACATTTTATACCACTTGTGGATTTGATATTCATATTACAGCGTACGTGTGGATTTGGTTTCCATATATTGGAGTTGCCATATCCATGCGGCTGGCATGCTTACGTGTCCTAGTCCTACGTATTTTTGGGACTGGGGCATGACAACGAGAGATCCAAACTTGAGCAAAAGATGAGGCGGTGTGTCTTTGTCGGCTATGGTCGGGATGAGTTTGGCTATAGACTCTACGATCCAATGAAAAGAAAGATCTACAGAAGCAGGGACATGGTATTCATCGAGGATCAGACCATGACCAACACTCAAAATTTTGAGATGCCTTCTGAGGCTGAGGAATTACCCGAGTTAGAGTAATTTTGCTTCGAGCGATTTTTAGACATCGCAGAGGATCCAGTTATGGGAGAACCAGTACATGGAGTTGCTCCCAACCTTGATCATCAGCCTGTTGATGGTGGTCAGGGTGACCCTTAGGAGGATGAGCATGCCGAGAAGGCAGTTCCTGGAGGGGAGGAGACTGTAGATATACAGCCAGCACCAGTGATTCCATTGAGGAGGAGTGATAGAGAGTGTCGACCATCTACGAGATACTCACCGGGTGAGTATGTGCTACTGACTGACGGAGGAGAACAAAATTTTGCAGAGGCTATGGAAGACGAACACAGGCAGGAGTGGATGGAGGTCATGCAGGAGAAGATGAGTTTCTTGGAGGCCAACTCTACTTATGATCTGGTACGGTTGCCAAACGACAAGAAGGTTTTGAAGAATCGATGGGTGTTCAGAGTGAAGCAGACAGATTATGCTACTTGCCCTCGATACAAAGCGAGGCTGGTAGTTAAAGGTTACGGTTAGCGAAAAGATGTAGATTATGATGGGATCTTTTCGCCAGTCATCAAGCAGTCGTCTATACGGGTGCTGCTAGCATTGGTAGCCAGTTTTGACTTGGAGGTAGAGCAAATAGACGTGAAGACGGCATTCCTCCACAGTGATCTTGATGAGGAGTTGTACATGGAGCAGCCAGAGAAATTCTGTGAGAAGAACAAGTCATATTTGGTCTGTCGGTTGAGGAAGAGCTTGTATGGTCTGAAACAGGCTCCGAGGCAGTGGTACAGAAAGTATGAGTCGTTTATGGGAGAGCATGACTATGCACGGACAACGTCAGATTATTGTATTTTTGTGAGGTACTTCGTCGACGATGATTGCATCATTTTGTTGCTTTATGTTGATGACATGTTGTTGGTGGATCAAAATGCCACAAGGATAGCAGAGCTGAAGCGTCAACTGGACGCGGCCTTCTCTATGAAGGATTTGAACACAACGGAGACTATTACTGGGATGGAGATCAGCCGAAAGAGAGAGTCCAAGCTGCTAAACTTATCCCAAAAGAAGTACACTAACCGGGTACTTCAGCATTTCGGGATGGACGGGTCGAAGAAAGTGAGTAACCCCCTTGCAGCTCACTTTAAGTTCACTGAGGAGTAGTGTCCATCTACCGAGGATGAGAAGGAAGATATAGAGCGAGTTCCATATGCCTCAGCCATGGGGAGTCTTATGTATGCTATGGTATGTACGAGACCAGACATTGCTCACGCAGTCGGCACAGTTAGCAGGTACACTTTCAATCCTGGAAGGGTACATTGGAGTGGGGTTAAGTGGATTCTATAATATTTTTAGGGTACTGCCGATTGAAGAATTTTATTTGGTGGTGACGAGTCGAAGCTGGTTGGATATACATACGCTGATATGGCTGAAGATGTAAAGACGAGGCGATCGACTTCGGACTATGTAATGATGTTTGCTGGTGGAGCAGTCGTGTTTACAGAAGTGTGTTGCATTGTCAACGATAGAGGCAGAATACATTGAGGCGACGGAGGCTTGCAAGGAGTTGATGTGGATGAAGAAGCTGTTGTAGGAAATTGGGCTAAAGCAGGAGCGGTATCCTTTCCTTTGCGATAGTCAGAGTGATATTCAACTTGTGAAGAACCAGATATTTCATAGCCGGTCCAAGCACATTGATACCCGTTATCATTGGATACAGGATGTGGTTGACAAGAAGGAAGCGGCGCTTGAGAAGGTTCATACAGATGACAACGGAGCATATATGTTCACAAAGGTTCTACCAAGAAAAAAGTTTAAGTACTGTAAGCGGATCGTCGGGATGACGACCCCCTCCACATAGTTGTGAAGAGGGAGATTTGTTGGAGTAGGTGGGGTTCCCAACCTATGTGAAAAATACCCCAAAGTAGGATTGAGTATTTCTACATATAATAGTAATACCTCAATTTATTTGGGTTGGATATTCCTAAATATAATAGGAATATCTCAATTGATTTGGATTGAATATTCCTACATATAATAAGAATATGTCAATGGATTTAGATTGTATATTCCTATCTATAATAGAAATGTTAGTTGTGGGTTTGAGGCTTTATATAGGTGTCTCATGGCCCTCAAATACATCTCTCTCTCTCTCTAAAAAAAAAGGAGGCAAGGGTGCCATTGCAACTTTGGGAAGAAGAAAGAAGGATTGGAGGTCGTTTCAGATGAGGAGATCAACTTTGGATAATTTTTCATTGTCTTCTATTTTCGTGGTGTGATCTTTTTTCTATTGCAAAGTGTTGTGGTGATCCAAGTTGGATCTAGAGGAGCTTGTAGAGGGTGTATTCTCTTTATTCTATTAGTGAATGTTCTTCAGGGTTGGACTTCGATCGTCCCGTGGTTTTTTTTTGCAAGGGTTTTCCACGTCAAAAATTTCTATGTCTGCGATTTGTGTTTAACGTTTTTGGTTTGTGCGTTTTGCTCGGTTCTCTCGCAGGTACTCTCTGATTTGGGGAACGGTTTTCGCACTTTCGTTCTCAACATAGCTTTCCCCCTTCACTTCTGCTTAAATGATGCATAATGTGATGATATAGTGGGCAGAATGAAAATTCACTTCCATTTTTGCCTTGTAAGTAATCCAATGAACATAACATATGTATATGAGTTGTAAATTCCCATTCAACATTTTTTGCTTACAAATGTTCACAAAAGGACCCAATCATCTTCTTCCTCTTTTCCTGGCAGGAGTTTCTTTCAGAAGCTACTGTTATATCTCCCCAACATTTCTTGGACAACTTTGTAAGCGGCAGAATCTACTCTAGTCTGGTCCTGAAGCAAATAATGGTGGTAAGTACATATGAATATGCTGTGCACATAACAGTTACTGCCATGGCCAATGTATGAGATTGATGAACATGACATTGCATCTAATATCATGCCAAAAAATGAACACATTTCTTCACATAAAGTGTCTCGATTTTACCTTTCCAATGAAAACTTATAATGAGAGGTCCAACTCGAGACTTGCGATGGCGATCTACAATTACAAAACGTCAACTTATCTCAATATTTGAACAATTTTACAGTAATCTCATATCTAACAGCTAGAAACTAATCATGAAACATTCTTACTAATGCGTATATATATCTCGAAATTCAAACCGCAAGTTTGATATACTCTCTGCAGTCTCAACCTGCATAAGATGGGAGAAGGCATGATATCAGAATTGAATTTGAACCTCAGTTATGAAATATAATTCAGTTCGGACAATTACTTCTGGTAATTGCTGATGGGGCGAGTTAAGTATATATACTTCACATGAACAGTTTGAGGATTACGAAAGCAAATAAAAAGTTGGCAAGAAAATGAAAAGTTGGACACTCTGCAGTACTTTAACCGTTAAGTTGATCTAGTTTTTTGAACAGTATCATCCTTCGGAATCTCGGATCATGAAAACCTTAAGCAGATTAATCTGGAGTGTTATGTGACTGAACAATTTTTGTGGATTTTGTTTGCAAGTGGCGAACATGAAGAATTGTCGAAATAGATATTAGTCGACTGGCAAAGAGTTTTCACAGATGAATATATCAGTTGAATACTGTCTGGGTTCTAGCAGCTTTCCAAGATTATATAGCATGCTTACTACCAAAACAGGATCAACATATGTGTATTTAGCATAGTTTGTAGTATCGGTCGATACCGATACGGTTTGACATGTCCCCGATCCGATACCGACCAATACTTGATACTGACCGATACCGACATTGGAGGTCTCTTTACGGTCAATTCCACACAAAAAATTGACGAAAAAGACCATTAAGTAAGGTGTAAAAGCATAGTAAGGTTGTAAAAAACATGTACATGAGAAAAACTTATCTATCGTATGTAAATCAATCAGCAATGGTGGCTATTATTTCATGCAATTTCAAAACTATTAAGAAACAACACTGGAAATACTTAAAATTGTGCCTAAATGTATAAAATATATTTTCTAAAATATTAATAATTTACTAATAGCTATTTGTTTTCCGATACCAAAATATTCGATATTTCGATCCGAAACCGCCGATACTACCGATACCGATACTCGTAGAAATGGTCGGATACCGATTCCGATATCGATACTTTGATGCTATAGCCATATAAGGTCAAAATATTAAGACAACCGGATAAGTAACTATCTACCTTGTGCAAGTTAAACCTGGTATCTGGTGAGTGTATCTTAAAGAAAAACTTACGAATCCCACAAGCATTGGTAGCATTAATCATTGCAATTAATTAGCACAGCATGATATACTAAATTCACAACAAAAACCTCATTCACAAACTAGAGGAGTTAAGGATCAGGAGATACATCAGAAAATATGGTACTAAGATGCTTTGATATGAATGCTGCCAACGTCACAAAAGGGGTGTTTGGTAAATCTATAAGACAATCCTACTGATGTTCCAATTCAGAATTTAGAAGCCAGAAACTTTTAGGAGGTCAACGAATCTCAGTAAGAACCTTCGATTCGACGTTTCTTACTTGGGAGCTCGTTTTTCCGATGATGGAAGCTCGTTTCTCCGGAGACGGAAAACTCGTTTCCCCGACGACATGATTGCTTCCCATTATATGACCATAATATTAAAAAAAAGGACATAAATTTTGGAAAAAAAATTAGAAAAAAATCAATACACATTTATCAAAGTACCAAGAAACTAAAAATTTCTTTCGTTGACATTATAAAAAATTAACATGCGAATAATCTTTCCGTAACTTTGAACTACTGAACTTAATAAATTCTAATAAATATTAAAATATTTATAAGTTTTGATAACAATAATTAATAAATATTAAAAATTTATTAGCGCACACTCTCAACTTTAGAATCTTCTAAATAGTCGTACTTCTCCGCTTTCGCCCCCACTTTCATCTCCGCTTTTGCCTCCGCTTCTGGCTTCTAAGGTTCAGAAATATTTGTTGCAGACAGAACAATCACATTTTGGCATTTGATCTGCGAAAGAAATGGAATATATTCTTAAACAAAAAATTGCTCACTCACTGCACATGGCTAAAAGCGAGTAGTTAATTGCCAAATCTTAAGCATATGCATCATGTTATAACGTGGGTTAGTAAAGGGTTAAATTTTTTACTTTGTATTTTAGTCCCACATTGATTAGAGATTAGTATTACATCTTCATTGGATTGTATAAATAAGACATTTGCCTCATACTATGTGATTACACGAATAAGAGATATTCTCTCCTATTTTCTTCTTCCTTCTTCTACGTTTATTATAACACGTTATCAGCACGAAGCTCTAACCGGAGGAAATAAGCGAGAGCATCTTAGTGAAGCCGCCATTTGCGGATTTTCCACTTCAGTAATAGGTATGGTTATTTATGTTTATTTTTTTTCTGCATATACATACCCTAGACGCAGCCTGATGTTTATACATCTCTTGACATACCGCTAGGGCGAAAAGAATAATTTTTATCCATTCATCTCACTTTTTTTAGTTAACTCTGATAGTACTCCAATGTTAATCGCATATAGATCTCTCGGAGAGAACGCTGGAGTTGTTCTTTATTTATTTATTTCTTTTATATATGTTAATACATTCAGATCAAAACCATCAGAGATCTGATAACCATGAACATGAATTGTTTGGTCTATATATATAAGACTTATGAAACATCATTGTTCGAAGCATACCATATGTGGTATTTTTGAAATACTTCTTGAACATAATCATTGTTCGAAGCATACGATGAACAAAATTTGTTTGGTATAAATAGACTTCTGAAACATCATTGTTTGAAGCATACACCATGAACATGAATTGTTTGGTGATTTACCAAGTTCTTATGTTAACTGGTTATTATTGATCTTATACAGCAATATGTCTAGCCTCACAAAGCATGATTTCAAGCCTCTAAACTTAGAAGGCCAGAACTTCCTCAACTGGATATTGGATGCTGAATTGCACCTTCAAGCCAAAAGTTTATGTGACATAATTGTGGCTGATAAGCCAATATTTGCACAAGATAAAGTGAATGATTTAATTTTTCTAAGACATCATATTCATGATGATCTCAAGGCTGAGTACTTAACAGCCAAGGACCCCTTGGTGCTATGGAATTCTCTAGCTGAGAGATATGATCACCAAAAAATGGTCATACTACCGGGTATACTCCATGAATGGCTCAATCTATGTTTCCAAGATTATACGACAGTTGCAACCTATAATTCTGTTATGTTCGAGATTATTTCACAATTAAAGTTATGTGGTAAATAAGTGACAGAGCATTCCATGCTAGAGAAAATATTCACCATATTTCATGCGACTAATATGACCCTACAACAGACGTATAGGGAGAGGAATTTTAAGTATTCCGAACTCATTGTTGTCTTACTCGTGGCCGAGAAAAATAATAAGTTATTAATCAAAAACCACACTAGTAGACCAACTGGGTCTGCTCCAATTTCAGCTGAAGTGAATGCTACTAGTGCTCGAAAAAATGTGACCAATACTAGGGGTCGAGAAAATCACAGAGGTAGAGGGCATGAACGCCGTGAAAGCTAAATAAATGGCTACAATCCTGGTCCAAGGAACGATACAGAGTTCAAAAATAAGGGATTTAATCCTCGAAGAAATAATGCCCAAATTCTCAATCCAGCTGCTCCAACTGATATTTGCAAACGTTGTGGAAGAGCTGGTCATTGGATGCGAAACTGTTGAATCTCACAAAAGAAAGTGGACGAGTATGAAGCCTCAAAGGGTGTGAAGACTAATCTCATAGAGGGTACAACACAAATAAATTTTAATGATTTCTTCCAAGATAATGATGGAAACACAATTTCGGAAGACCAGTTCAACGCCATGATAGGCGAAGTCAATGAATAGTTATTGTATACTTATCTAAGTTTATTTACTTTCACTTTGAATAAATTGGTCATTATATGATCAATAGTCTAGGTACTTTACTTTCTTTGAAGCAGTTTCATTTAGATTTAGATCAAGTTATAATAATTGGCAATATGTCAAGTTTAACCATTTAGTAGCATATTAATATATTATTAATTTTTGTTTTTGAAAGGTATGGACAATGATGATGGCATATGCTTGATAGATAGTGCAACAACTCACACTATATTAAAACTATGAAGTTTTTTATAACATATGCCTCAAACACTGTCAAGGTGACCACCATTGCTGGACCCGTGCAGATTATAGAAGGTTATGGTAAGGTCGATGTTGTATTACAAAATAGAACACACTTAGTCATTCGAAATACATTATTCTCTAGTAGATCTAATAGAAATCTACTCAGCTTTAGAGAGATTCGAATGAACGGGTTTTATGTTGAAACCATGAACGATGATAGCAAAGAGTATCTTTGTATCACCTCTAATGTTGGAAGCAATAAGCTCACATTAGAAAAGTGCAAGTTAATCTCCTCGGAGCTATATCAAACTACTCTGAAGGTAGTAGAATCTCACCCATCACTAGCAAAAGGCTAAAGGATCCAAAGAATCTAAACCTTTGGCATGACAGATTGGGTCATCCAGGATCGACTATGTTGAGAAATGTCATCAACATTACCAATAGGCATAATTTATCATACCAAAGCCTTTCCTTTTCTACTAAACATTTGTGTGTAGCTTGTTCACAGGATAAACTCATTACAAGACCTTCACTTCTCAAAATAGCTTCTGAATCACCAACATTCCTTCAGAGAATAAAAGGTGATATTTGCGGACCAATTGATCATGCTAGCGGACCTTTCAGGTATTTTATGGTTCTAATAGATGCTTCTAGTCGATGGTTAAATATTTCCTTACTCTCATCTAGAATTTTGTCTTCTCCAAGCTACTTTCTCAGTTGATTAAGCTTACAAAACCCCCTTCCTAGAAAATCGTATAAACCCATTTATTTATTAATTATTAATTAAATTGTAGTAATTAGGTCTAAATAGGAGAAATAGATTTTTAATAATTTTTATGTTAGGTGTTCGGGCACTTAGAGGACTTATGGAACCATCAGGAATTTTTCGGAATTTATTCCATGTAGAAGACCCCTTGAGCAGTTGCTAGCCTAACGATGTGCAATACCCTAAGCTATAAATTTTCTTATGAGTATATATATATATATATGTATATACAAATATATATATATGTATATATATTTTATTAAGAAAGAAAGGAAAAAAAAGAAAAGATAATAGTATTAATATAATAATAATAATCTACTTATTATACTTAAGTTCCTTAGGAACTTTGCTTCAGCAACCTTGTGCTATTCTTCACGTAAGCAATTGCTAGCAAGTGCAGCCAACTTGCTTTTGGAGGAAACCGCAGCAACTTGACACCCAGGACCCGCCCATTTACTTCTCTTCAGCCCTTGCTTCACCCGCGGACCCGCGATCCGTCCAATCCATCCCCCTCTTTCCCTAATATATATATATAGATATATATAGTTAGCTCTCTAAAAACCCTAACCTAGAAACTCCAGACTTCCTCTTCCCATCTAGAGCCGTCACCGCAGCCAGAGAAGCCCCGCCAAGCCATCCAACCATCCCGTCGACGCCGACCTCGCGAACTGCAGTTTCCCACTCGAGGCACCTTCGCTCCGGCGTGATTTTTCGTCGACTCGCTCGACCAAACGCTGTTCCATTTTCATAGGTATGATCTCCCCTCAACCCTCTCCAATATTCGTTTTATAGCAAACCTCGGAAAACGTGTGCCCCTAGGTGTAAATCAGCGTCCAAAATGGACGAACAGACAGAATTCTGGGATCGCAGAATTCCAGAATGACCACCCGTATTGCCGAGTTCGTATCTCCCACCACAGAGATCCGAACTCGGTGATTCTTTTTGATACCTGTAGAATACCTGACCTAGTTTAATTTCTGTAAAATAACCCTAGGCTAATAGTTGCTGTGGACATAGTTATATTCGTCACAAAACTGCGCGCACCCACTTTTTCTGGTTTTATAAAAGTTGGAAAATAGAGCGCGCCCCGCCAAACGGGACCGCCCCGCCGTGTGCCAAGTGTACCCAATGGTGCACACAGCATAACCGGACACGTGAAAATTTGTGGGGACTGATTCGGACGCGTGTACGCGCCGGAATCAGGCCGTATCCGTGGACACATTTCGTGTCGCCACTTTTGTGGAACTCACACGTATTTTGTGCACGCTTGTCAGATTGCGACGAAACTTGCGCCACTGGACTCATGGTAACGCGCTGGTCCTGTGACCCAAATTTCATGCGATTCTGAGACGGTTGACCAAATTGCCATTTGGCGGGCCCTACAGTTGACTTTTTGGACAAATTAGTGTTCTGCTCATCGGAATCCACATTTGGACATACCGTTGGGTTCGTATTGACATCTAAATTTGTTTGACCTATAGTTTGTCCCATTTAGAGACTGTTACCCTTGGCACGCTTTTCGGAGCAAAGTGGGCCACACGTGGACCCCACTTTTATCCAAAATTACCGTTTTGCCCCTGTGTCCAAATTGGACGAAAGGGATGTGCTTTTTAGCTATTTTGCTCATTCCGGAAATGTTGGTGATATTTATTTCAGCATCCGGATACGTTTGTTCGGAGTTCTTAGTTCCAGGTTCAGTGTCCTTGACATTTGGGCGCGTACACTTTACAGATTTCTTGCCAGGCAAGTATACCTTGCCATTGTACTGTATTTACATTCCATATGAGGCATGCATATTTATTTCTGTTTATTTAGTTCATTTATTTTAACTGCTATATAAACTGCGCGTCCAAGGAAACTTGGGTGCAACGACGGTGTCGTCGTACTATGTTTTTATTTATGTATATGCATTGGACCTACTTTATGAGACTACCCCATTTTCATGAGGCATTTATGTTTCATTGGTCATGACAATATTCTTACACGAGTGTGAGTCACATGTAGGACACGGACTTGCGTACTCGGCTGGTCCCCGGTACGTATAGGTCGTGCGACGGATAGGGATAACTGCCAATAGAAACTTTGCATGCTAGTAGACCTGGCGGTTATTAGAGGTTTATCGTGTCATGGACATGACATGCTTAGAGCATTAGGTGGGAAGAACAACAAGTACCGCATTTGAGCTCCTTTACACTTTTTCTCCTGTACGCCCGGATTCTCCGTTGGAGATACGGGTCATGATGACCACTATATATTATGTACTATCAGGCGGGCCACCGGCGTTCAAAAGACGACGTGCCTTTTAGGCCCCTGGATCTCCAAAAGAGAACCATGCCAAATCCCAGTTTTCAGCCAGATAGCTCACTTGTGGGGAAAGGTGTTCTTAACTGCATTCACATAGATGGTTAGGCGACCCCAATAGATGTTTATTTTCAGTACTTTATTGGCATGTACTTTTTGTATCTTGTTACGTCCCTCTGAGGACCTGGTCCCTTCCAGACATAGGTGAGCAGGAGTATCCGCAGTAGTATGGACCTGGACCTGATGCTACCTATCAGCCTGAGGAGATCTTACCTTCTGATTATATGTGATTCATTGCAGCTGTTTAGAGATTTTAGTTGCTATTCTTTTCTAGACATTTATTCTTATATTAGAGTTTATTCTCTTCTCTCTTTAGTAGTTTATTATAGTCGATTTGCAGTGGATTTGTCTCCACCCGACTATTGCACTTTGAGATTACTATTTGAGACTACTTCTTTGATATTCATTTATTGATTTTCATTCTTCTATTATTTGTGCTGTGGATGAGATATAGAACTGCATGTGACTTATTGTGACATATATTTACCACTGTGGATTGGATATTCATGTACAACGTACGTGTGTATATGGTTTCCATATATTGGAGTTCGTATACATACGACTGGCGTGTTACGTATTCCTAGTCCTACGTATTTTGGGACTGGGACGTGACATATTTTTGTGGTGGCCCATGCAGGTCAAGAATATATTGTCTCGGTTACGTAACTGTACCGAACAAGCCTGCGTATAGGAATAGAGTATAAGGATCTCATCCACGCTTGATTGAAATTCATCCTTCCTATTTAATACTTGCATCATGTTTAATTCCTGTACTTTTTCTAATCGTTTCATACGTCAACTGCAGAGAGATGGATTTGCAGAATGGACGTACTGCCGCCGATGGCGACGCAACTTCTGGAGTCAATGGTCAGACTCAAGGAGGGACCCAAATAATTCCTAGGCTTCCGGGACCAGATGGACAGACTCACACCCCAGTTCCATCTGATCTTCCTGCTTCACCTATTGGGAACCTTCCACCTGCCTCAGTACCGCAAGATGGCCAAGCGCAGATGTTCCAATTCTTTCAGATGATGATACAGGAACAGAGGCAGCAGGCAGCCGAGCAGAGGCAGCAGGCAGTCGAGCAGAGGCAAGAATTTTTGGCAGCACTGGAGAGGATGGCTGCACATGCTACTGTACCAGCCCAAGCACTAGCTCCAGTACCTCGAGCTAAGGTTGGATCAGTAAAGGATTTTGTTCAGATGGGTGCAAGGCAGTACAAGGGCACTGAGAGCCCGGAGGAGACTACCAGCTGGATCACTCACACACAGAAGCTACTGGAGGCATCGCAGTTACCTACGGACCTATGGATAACGGGTGTACGGACGCTTCTAGATGGTAATGCTCATCACTGGTGGGAATCCATGGAGCGCCAGTTGGGTACTTACCAGACTTGGGAGCAGTTCTTGGAGTACTTTGAGGGAAAGTACTTCCCGGACACTGTCAGGGATACCTTGTATGATCAGTTTCTTCACTTAGAGCAGGGTAACCGGACCGTGGACGAGTATGATGCCGAGTTTAGTCGACTCAGCAAATATGGCGCTGCTTTGATACCAGATGACTTGGCTAAGGCTAAGAGATTTCATCGAGGACTGACCCAGGAGCTTCAACATTATACAAGCTCGCAGTCCCGAGTCTCTTATGCTGAACTACTGACAGGCCAGATTTCAGGAAACCATTAGCAGAGGAAGAGGAGGTCAGCTGAGGACACAACAAGGAACAGCAAGGATACAGCAAGGACCAGCCAGGACACTACAGGGAGGACCTATCAGACGTCCTTTGGCACAACAGCATCAGCAACACCGAGCAGGACCGTACCGAATTCCGGAAAAACCCCAATGTAATTATTGTGGGAAGATCGGACATATTTTGAGGGATTGTCGGACTCGCTTGGGTCAGTGTATGAGATGTGGCTCCGGACAACACATGGCGAGAGACTGCCCAATGCAGACATCGATACTCCCACCACCAGTTCAGAGACTAGCGCTTCCAGCACCGAAGCCAGCCCAACAGATGACCAGACCGGGAGCACCCCGTCCCCCAGCAGCAGAAGGAGTTCAGAGAGGACCCTCGCTACCCACTCAGGAGGAGCAGTATATGAGGACCGGACATGGACAGCCACAAAGGAACGGGAGAGCTTTTGCATTGGAGGTAGATGACCTGGATCATGAGGTGGATGTCATAGCAGGTATTACCCTTGCTTTTACTTTTCCTGCTGTGACATTATTTGATACGGGAGCCACCCACTCATTCATATCATCTAGTTTTATTGCCAAACACAACATTGCTTCTACACCATTATCTAGTTGTGTTAGAATACTTACCGGAGGAGGAGTTGTACCAGTTAGTCGAGTTTGTAGAACGGGTCCTATAGTGATTCGTGACAGGGAGATGAATGCCCAACTCTTAGTCCTTCCTATGCCGTCTTTTGATATTGTGCTTGGAATGGACTGGCTGAGCAAGAACCACGCTTTCTTCGATTGCTTTGGAGGAAGAATTCTTTTTAAGGTACCAGGCCAGCCTGAACTTGAGTTTACCCGAGGATCCACAGAAATCCTTGATGGTATGCAGCTCGCAATGGACGATGTTGTCTATCACCCTATTATTTCAGAATTTCTAGACGTCTTTCCAGAGGATTTGCCAGGACTACCCCCAGACAGAGACGTAGAGTTTTCAATTGAACTAACACCCGGAGCAGCACCTATAGCATCGCATGTTTACAGACTGGCGAAGAAGGAGATGGACGAGCTGAAGGCACAGTTAAAAGAGCTAGAGGAGAAAGGTTTTATCCGACCAAGTGCATCACCCTGGGGAGCACCAGTGCTGTTTGTACCCAAGAAGGATGGGTCAGTGCGTATGTGCATTGACTACAGGGCCTTGAATGCAGTGACAGTGAAGAACAAATATCCACTGTCACGCATTGATGACCTGTTTGATCAACTCAGTGGAGCTAAGGTATTCTCGAAGATAGATCTGAGATCGGGATATCACCAAGTGAAGGTACGGAAGCAGGACATTCCGAAGACCGCATTCAGAACAAGATATGGGCACTACGAGTTTTTGGTCATGCCATTTGGATTGACCAATGCTCCAGCGATCTTCATGGACTTGATGAATCGAGTCTTCCACCAGTACTTGGACCAGTTCGTGGTCGTCTTCATAGATGATATACTTGTCTATTCGAAGAGCCACGAGGAGCACGAGGAGCATCTGCGGATTATTCTAGAGACTTTGAGGAGAGAGCAGTTATATGCTAAACTCAGCAAATGTGAGTTCTTCTTGGACAGAGTTTCATTTCTTGGACATGTTGTTACAGGAGATGGTATTTCTGTTGATCCAGAGAAGATCTCAGCGGTTGAGACATGGCCTGTTCCTAAATCAGCAGCAGAGGTGAGGAGTTTCCTTGGACTTGCGGGATATTACCGACGGTTCGTGGAAAACTTCTCAAGGATAGCGGCACCTATGACTCGTCTGACTTGTAAGGATCAAGAATTTATATGGACTGATAAGTGTCAAGCAGCTTTTGAAGAGTTGAAGAAGCGACTGACTACAGCACCAGTATTGACAATTCCGTCGGGATCAGGAGATTATGTGATATACAGTGACGCATCAGGAAAAGGCCTAGGATGCGTATTGATGCAGCATGGCAAGGTGATTGCATATGCATCTAGGCAGTTACGAGTACATGAGAAGAATTATCCGACTCATGACTTGGAACTTGCAGCCGTTGTATTTGCTCTGAAGCTATGGAGACATTACTTATATGGGGAACGAGTGGAAATCTATACAGACCACAAAAGCCTCAAGTACGTCTTCACGCAGAAGGAGTTAAATATGAGGCAACGTCGATGGCTCGAGTTGATGAAAGATTTCGAGATAGAGCTACATTATCATCCAGGCAAGGCTAACGTGGTAGCAGACGCGTTAAGCCGGAAGCCAGCAGCTTACTTCTTGACAGCACAGAAGGAACTTTTGGAGGATTTGCAAGAGCTTGGCATTGAAGTGATATTACCCGGAGCAGATGGGACACTAGCCAACTTACAAGTTCAATCATCATTGGTAGAGAGGATTAAGGCAGCTTTGCCCACAGATGCCAGATTCAGGAGACTGAAGGAAAGGACAGGCCGGAGAGCAGACAGGATTGCGCATTCATGAGGATGGGACATTACGATGTGGTGATCGTCTTTATGTTCCAAATGGAGAGATTCGACAGGAGCTGATGACAGAGGCTCATAGTTCGATCTATTCTATTCATCCTGGAGGCACCAAGATGTATCGTGACTTACGACAGCATTTTTGGTGGCATGGGATGAAGAGAGAGATAGCTCGTTTTGTAGCTAAATGTCTGGTATGTCAACAAGTGAAGGTGGAGCACCAGAGAACAGCAGGATTATTGCAACCACTTCCGATTCCAGAGTGGAAGTGGGAGCACATCACTATGGACTTCGTCACGGGTTTTCCCAAGAGTCCAAGTGGGAGAGATGTAGTGTGGGTAATAGTGGACCGACTCACCAAGTCAGCCCATTTTATACCTTTTAGAGTGGGTCAGTATACAGAAGCTTTAGCTGACTTATATATGAGGCAGATCGTGAGATTGCACGGCATACCAGTCAGCATTGTATCGGACCAAGATTCGCGCTTCACATCGCATTTTTGGAGGAGCATGCAAGAGAGTCTTGGTACTCGTCTGAAGTTCAGTACATCTTACCACCCGCAGACAGATGGGCAGTCGGAGCGTACTATTCAGACCTTGGAAGACATGTTGAGGGCTTGTATGTTAGACTTCGGAGGATCATGGGAGGACCACCTACATCTTGTAGAGTTTTCTTACAACAATAGCTATCAAGCGAGTATTCAGATGGCTCCGTTTGAAGCATTGTATGGAAAAAAATGTAGGTCTCCTGTGTGTTGGAGTGACGTGGGAGAACGTCAGATTTTGGGACCCAAGTTGGTGGTCAACACTGTAGAGACAGTCAAGAAGATTCAGGGACACTTGCGAGCAGCGCAAGACAGGCAGAAGCAGTGGGCAGACCTTCATCGTCGTCCCTTGGAGTTCAAAGAGGGCGATCACGTCTTCTTGAGGATATCACCGACCAGAGGCACCATCCGATTCGGAGGGCGCGGCAAATTGAGTCCAAGGTATATTGGACCATTTGACGTGCTCGAGAGAGTTGGAGAGGTGGCATATCGACTTGCGCTACCACCTTCACTGGAGGGAGTACATGACGTATTCCATGTGTCGCAGCTCAGGCGATATGTGGCAGACAGTAGTCATGTTCTTGACCATTCAGAGATCACCATTGGGCCGAGCTTGTCATACCAAGAGCAACCCGTGGGAATCCTTGATCGTCGAGAGAAGGTATTGAGGAACCAGTCTATTCTCTTGGTTCGCGTAGCATGGAGGCATGGCGCGCCAGGAGAATCAACTTGGGAGCGCGAGGACGACATGCGCAAGCATTTTCCGAACCTATTCGCAGACCAAGGTATGAATTTACATTGTTAAATTATATCTTATACCATCCTTGCATTCTATCGTGGCTTAATTTTAATTTCGATGACGAAATTTTTACAAGTTGGGTAGAATGTAAAATCCCCTTCCTAAAAAATCGTATATACCCATTTATTTATTAATTATTAATTAAATTGTAGTAATTAGGTCAAAATAGGAGAAATAGATTTTTAATAATTTTTATGTTAGGTGTTCGGGCACTTAGAGGACTTATGGGACCATCAGAAATTTTTCGGAATTTATTCCATGTAGAAGACCCCTTGAGCAGTTGCTAGCCTAACGATGTGCAATACCCTAAGCTATAAATTTTCTTATGAGTATATATATATATATATATATATATATATATATATATATATATATATATGTATATATATTTTATTAAGAAAGAAAGGAAAAAGAAAAGAAAAGATAATAGTATTAATATAATAATAATAATCTACTTATTATACTTAAGTTCCTTAGGAACTTTGCTTCAGCAACCTTGTGCTATTCTTCACGTAAGCAATTGCTAGCAAGTGCAGCCAACTTGCTTTTGGAGGAAACCGCAGCAACTTGACACCCAGGACCCGCCCATTTACTTCTCTTCAGCCCTTGCTTCACCCGCGGACCCGCGATCCGTCCAATCCATCCCCCTCTTTCCCAAATATATATATATATATATAGATATATATAGTTAGCTCTCTAAAAACCCTAACCTAGAAACTCCAGACTTCCTTTTCCCATCTAGAGCCGTCACCGCATCCAGAGAAGCCCCGCCAAGCCATCCAACCATCCCGTCGACGCCGACCTCGCGAACTGCAGTTTCCCACTCGAGGCACCTTCGCTCCGGCGTGATTTTCCGTCGACTCGCTCGACCAAACGCTGTTCCGTTTTCATAGGTATGATCTACCCTCAACCCTCTCCAATATTTATTTTATAGCAAACCTCGAAAAATGTGTGCCCCTAGGTGTAAATCAGCGTCCAAAATGGACGGACAGACAGAATTCTGGGATCGCAGAATTCCAGAATGACCACCCGTATTGCCGAGTTCGTATCTCCCACCACAGAGATCCGAACTCGGTGATTCTTTTTGATACCTGTAGAATATCTGACCTAGTTTAATTTCTGTAAAATAACCCTAGGCTAATAGTTGCTGTGGACATAGTTATATTCATCACAAAACTGCGCGCACCCACTTTTTCTGGTTTTCTAAAAGTTGAAAAACGGAGCGCGCCCCGCCAAACGGGACCGCCCCGCCGTGTGCCAAGTGTACCCAATGGTGCACACTGCATAACCGGACACGTGAAAATTTGTGGGGACTAATTCGGACGGGTGTACGCGCCAGAATCAGGTCGTATCCGTGGACACATTTCGTGTCGCCACTTTTGTGGAACTCACATGTATTTTGTGCACGCTTGTCAGATTGCGACGAAACTTACGCCACTGGACTCGTGGTAACGCGCTGGTCCTGTGACCCAAATTTCACGCGATTCTGAGACGGTTGACCAAATTGCCATTTAGCGGGCCCCACAGTTGACTTTTTGGACAAATTAGTGTTCGGCTCATCGAAATCCACATTTGGACATACCGTTGGGTTCGTATTGACATCTAGATTTATTTGACCTATAGTTTGTCCCATTTAGAGACTGTTATCCTTGGCACGCTTTTCGGTGCAAAGTGGGCCACACGTGTACCCCATTTTTACCCGAAATTACCGTTTTGCCCCTGTGTCCAAATTGGACGAAAGGGATGTGCTTTTTAGCTATTTTGCTCATTCCGAAAACGTTAGTGATGTTTATTTCAGCATCCGGAGACGTTTGTTCGGAGTCCTTAGTTCTAGGTTTAGTGTCCTTGATATTTGGACGCGTACACTTTACAGATTTCTTGCCAGACAAGTATACCTTGCCATTGTACTGTATTTACATTCCATATGAGGCATGCATATTTATTTCTGTTTATTTAGTTCATTTATTTTAACTGCTATATAAACTGCGCGTCCAAGGAAACTTGGGTGCAACGACGGTGTCGTCGTACTATGTTTTTATTTATGTATATGCATTGGACCTACTTTATGAGACTACCCCATTTTCATGAGGCATTTATGTTTCATTGGCCATGACACTATTCTTACACGAGTGTGAGTCACATGTAGGACACGGACTTGCGTACTCGGCTGACCCCCGGTACGTATAGGTCGTGCGACGGATAGTGATAACTGCCAATAGAAACTTTGCATGCTAGTAGACCTGGCGGTTATTAGAGGTTTATCGTGTCATGGATATGACATGCTTAGAGCATTGGGTGGGGAGAACAACAAGTACCGCATTTGAGCTCCTTTACACTTTTTCTCCTGTACGCCCGGATTCTCCGTTGGAGATACGGGTCATGATGACCACTATATATTATGTACTATCAGGCGGGCCACCGGCGTTCAAAAGATGACGTACCTTTTAGGCCCCTGGATCTCCAAAAGAGAACCATGCCAAATTCCAGTTTTCAGCCAGATAGCTCACTTGTGGGGAAAGGTGTTCTTAACTGCATTCACATAGATGGTTAGGCGACCCCAATGGATGTTTATTTTCAGTACTTTATTGGCATGTGCTTTTTGTATCTTGTTACGTCCCTCTGAGGACCTGGTCCCTTCCAGATATAGGTGAGCAGGAGTATCCGCAGGAGTATGGACCTGGACCTGATGCTACCTATCAGCCTGAGGAGATCTTACCTTCTGATTATATATGATTCATTGCAGCTGTTTAGAGATTTTAGTTGCTATTCTTTTCTAGACATTTATTCTTATATTAGAGTTTATTATCTTCTCTCTTTAGTAGTTTATTATAGTCGATTTGCAGTAGATTTGTCTCCACCCGACTATTGCACTTTGAGATTACTATTTGAGACTACTTCTTTGATATTCATTTATTGATTTCCATTCTTCTATTATTTGTGCTGTGGATGAGATATAGAACTGCATGTGACTTGTTGTGACATATATTTACCACTGTGGATTGGATATTCATGTACAGCGTACGTGTGTATATGGTTTTCATATATTGGAGTTCGTATACATACGGCTGGCGTGTTACGTATTCCTAGTCCTACGTATTTTGGGACTGGGGCGTGACAAAGCTTAGGACTCATCTTCCTGACCAACATGTTAGAACGATTCGACTTGATAATGCAGCTGAGTTCACTTTCCGTACTTTTGATGATTATTGTGCTTCCGTAGGAATATAAGTTGAACATTTTGTCCCTCGTGTTCATTTAGCGGAGTCCTTAATTAAGCATTTTCAGCACATATCAATGCCTTTACTCATGCAATCAAACTTACTTGTTTCAGCTTAGGGATATGCCATATTACATGCTACTAAATTGATCATTGTTAGGCCAACTGTATATCATGAATTTTTACCATCACAACTTGTGACAGGTCATAAACCTAACATCTCTCATTTGCATAAATTTGGTTGTGTTGTTTATGTTCTTATTCTCCCTCCTCGATGCTCTAAAATGGGACCTCGGCGCCGTTTAGAAATTTATATTGGTTTTGATTCGCCCTCAATCATTAAATATTTGGAACCTTTAACTGGTGATATTTTTACTGCTAGATTCGCAGACTGCCATTTTGATGAGACTAAATTTCCGTCGTTAGGGGAAGATAAGAAAGAAAATAATGTTCTTACAGAACCATTCGCCACAAATAAACGGCATAAATTATCGTGGGATAATCCCACTCTGTCTCATCTAGATCCTCGTACTAATCAATGTGAAACTGAGGTACGAAGAATATTGCATCTACATAAGATTGCAATAAAATGCTAGATGCATTTACTGATGCAGCTAAAGTGATTAAATTACATGTGTCCGCTGCAAATGCACCAACTCGAATTAATATCCCCGTAGGAAAAAATAGCAGAGTGGCTAATGAATCTACTGTACGCCAGAAGCGTAGTAGACCTATAGGTTCGAAGGACTTAGTCCATAGAAAGAGAAAATGTCCAAGTAACGCTCTTAAGGAGGTTACACATAACGCTCAAGAAAAGGTTATGAATGACAGATTCATACTCTCTGAAAAATCAGAAAAGGTTATTGTCTTAGAAAAGACACAAGCCCAAAAGGAGGCTTAGATACCTGAAAGAAAAGATATCTCTATGTTTTATACATATACAAGAGAGGTATGGGATCGCAAAGTTATAATAATAGATAAGATATTCTCATTCTCAGTAGCTACTGAAATATCTAAGGGCATTGATGACACTGAACCACGTAGCATCGATAAATGTAGACAAAGAAAAGATTGGCCAAAATGGAAGGATGTTATTCAAGCAGAATTGGATTTCCTGAATAAACGTGGAGTATTCGGACCTATAGTACAAACACCAAAAGACGTCAGGCCAGTAGGTTATAAGTGGGTGTTTGTAAGAAAGCGAAATGAAAAGAATGAAATCGCTCGATTTAAGGCACGATTAGTGGCACAAGGATTTTCTCAGAGACCCGGGATTGATTACGAAGAGACGTATTCTCCCGTAATGGATGTAACAACGTTCTGTTATTTGATAAATCTGACAGTTGAGAAAAAGCTGGACATGAGACTTATGGACGTTGTAACAGCCTATCTATATGGTGATTTAGATAGCGATATCTATATGAAAATTCTAGATGAATTTAACCTACCCAGCTCAAAAGCTAAGAACATGCATTCCATAAAAGCTAAGACATTCATTGTATGGTCTGAAACAATCCAGAAGGATATGGTACAACCGTCTTAGTGAATATATAAAAATGGAGGGATATGAGAATAATTCTATATGCCCATGTGTCTTCATAAAGAAATCTAAGGAGGGTTTCGCTATAGTTGCAGTATATATCGAGGACATAAACTTGATTGGGACAAGACATGAAATCAATGAAACTGCAAACTATCTGAAAAATGAGTTCGAGATGAAAGATCTCGGAGACACGAAATATTGTCTCGGATTACAAATTAAGCATTGCACTAATAGAATTTTAGTGCATCAATCCAAATACACAGAAAATATATTAAAACAGTTCAATGTTGATAAAGCTCATCCCCTTAGCACTCTAATGCTTGTTCGATCTTTAGATATCAAAGATCCATATCGTCCTAAGGACGATAATGAAATGATGCTAGGACCCGAAATACCGTACCTTAGTGCCATTAGGGCATTAATGTATCTATCACAATGTACAAGGCCAGACGTATCATTCTATGTCAATATGTTGGCAAGATATAGCTCGGCGCCAACTCGCAATCATTGGAATGGCATTAAACATGTGATAAGATATCTCGTGGAACTACCGACATGGAATTATTTTATACTTGTGGTTTATATGACATCGCGAATCTAGTTGGCTTTGTAGATTCAGGTTATTTATCTGATCCCCATAAAGGTCGTTCACAAAATGGATATGTGTTTCTTAATAGCAATGCAGCTATTTCTTGGCGTTCAACAAAACAGACAATGGTTAGTACCTCCTCAAATTACTTAGAAATATTGGCTCTCCATAAAGCAAGTAGAGAATGTATTTGGCTGAGATCGTTGATTCAACACATTCGTAGCTCATGTCCCTTTCCTCTACCACAGATACTCCAAATCTTATTCATGAGGATAATGCAGCATGTATTGCACAAAATCAAGGTGGATTCATTAAAGGAGACAGGACCAAGCACATCTCACCGAAGTTTTTCTATACTCATGAGCTTCAGAAGAACTTTGATATTGACGTCCAACAAGTTCGCTCAAGTGATAATCTTGCAGACTTGTTCACCAAATCATTGCCAAAGTCAACTTTTCAGAAACTAGTTCATGGAATTGGAATGCGACGTCTTCATCAGCTGACTGTTCAGGATCAACATCATCAGGGGGAGTGATTGTTTTCAGGGGGAGATACATTTTGTATGCACTATAACGCGTTGTACTATTTTTTATTAGTCATGAATTTTTTTCATTGGATTTTTCCTGACAAGGTTTTAATGAGGCAACATTAAGCGTGTCCAACAAATATCTAAGTCATCCTAAAGATTGTACTCTTTTCTTTCGCACAGATTTTGTCCTAATGGATTTTCCTAGCAAAATATTAACGAGGCAATAGGCTTAGAGATGGTGGTCATCCAAAGGGGGGGTGTTATAACGTGGGTTACTAAAGGATTGGATTCCCATTTTGTATTTTAGTCCCACATTGGTTAGAGATTAGTATTACATTTTCATTAGATTGTATAAATAAAACATTTATCTTCCACTATGTGATTACACGAATAAAAAACATTCTCTTCTATTTATTTTTTCCTTTTTTCTACGTTTATTCTAACACATCCATTGTTATTAAACATAAACAGAGAGTGCAGAAGCTGAAAGGTGCGTGCACCAAATATTTTTGGCATATAATAAGTTAAAAGAAACAAGTCATTCCACTGTATACAGTAACGTAAATGGTATGCACATAATTTGGCAAACAAAAATGTTATTTGTCTCACAAATTTTTTTGGATGATAACCTCTTCCATTATGTAACATATGACATAGCTACTAACATGATAAAATTTAATATTAAAATTAAAATTAAATTTTAAATTAAAATTAACACTAAAATTAATATTAATATTAACTTTAATTTTAACATTAACATTAATATTAACATTAATATTAAAAAAATGAATAATTAACTTTTTTGGACTAAAATTTGCAATGTCAACTACTATGTCAGCTGTCATATCATGTGTCACATAATGGAAGATGACATCATTCAATTTTTGGGGAGACAAATAGCATAATTGTTTTGCAATCAATAAGCACCCAATGAATATAGCTAATACTAATAGATAATATATATGGCATAAAGGACCTCTAAATACAAGTTTATTTTCCAAAAGCGAGTGTTTAGTTTCTTTTATTGGAAAGAGGTCACTGATTAGTTAAAGGTAATTATCAAAGTTGCCTAGATTGTAAGAATTCGTAAAGATATCACTGTTAACACATGCCAGCACCTGTATCAATTACCAATTTTGCAAGGAATCTTTCAAAAGGAGAAACTCAAACTCTACTATTAAAAGACCATATCAACCTAATGAAATTTCAAACTCAGCAACTTCTACCGAACTCAACTGGCTCTTGTGGTCAGTGAGAAGTATAACATTCTTGACTAAACGAACGATCTCGAAATCAAATCGCATAGGAGATGTGGGACAACGCAGCATGTACAAAATCTCGTATGTATGGCCGAACATCTCAAAAAAAAAAAAAAAAAAACTCAGCAACATCTTAGTTGTATCCTTTTAGCCCATGGCCTATACTGTATGTAGTCTTTTTCCTTCACTTGTTTCTCTATCATTGAAACTCTAAAAGCTCCTCCTTAACATATATACATCAGTGTTGGCTTGCTCTGACAACTAGACCAACTATTGCAATTTGAAGTGTTCAACATTACATCTTACATCCATTGTTAAAAAATGTGGCTAAGCCGGCCCGGCCCACATAACACCCTTATATGTAAGCTATAGCCCCTTAATAACAAGTAGCAATAGAAATTTAGGTCGGATGCATGCCCCCACTCATTCTAGCTCTTCTTGTGATCACAAGAAAAGGCTCTTGATAAACCAAAAAATTTTTTAAAAGATAATTATCAATTTACCATTCTCCAAACTTGATCAGGACAGTCTAATTTTGTTTTTCAGGACTGTCAAAATTTTGACATTTGACAGTCCTAGCTATAAAAAGGACTCTCAAAATTTTGACATTTTACAGTCCTAGCTATAAAAAGGACTCTCAAAATTTTGACAGTCCTTAAGAAAATATGTTGATTCTTTGTGACTGTCAAAATTATGACAGTCCTTCAAATTGGTAGGACCGTCAAAATTTTGACAGTTCGGAGGGGAAGGATGTCTACGCGAGGCGAGACAAGGGAGGAGGAGAAGGAGAAGGAGGAGGAGGAGGAGGAGGAGGAGACAAGAGCAGCGGCGGCGGCCGTCTTCCTCCACCTCGTCGTCTTCCTCCTCCTCGATCAGCTCCGCCTCCTTCTTCCTCCTCCTCCTCCTCGTCTTCCTCCTCCTCGAGCAGCTCCGTCTCCTTCTCCCTCATCCTCGTCATCTTCCCCCTCCTCCTCCTCGAGCAGCAAAAGCGACGGTCGTGCTGTGCTCGCGCGCGTCCGGTGGTTGGGACACAGACGCGGAGGCCGGAGGGGGTGGGGGAGAAGCGGGAGGAGGGAAGAGGAGAGGTGGATAGTCCTTCTAAAATTTGGACTAGTCTGAGTAAAAAAAAATGTAACTGGGCTAGCACAATACTGGACTAGCCCCGAGTCTTTTTTGTAGTGTCTTTATCAAGGGCCCAAGAAAAGCTTCCTATATGGTTGGCCCACAGGGTGGGTGAGCCAGAGACTGTCACGACCCGATTCCGTAGAATCGTTTGAGGCGTCCCCCGAATCGTGACCGCCGTGCGGGCCTGGGGTTGCGCCCGCACAAGACTTTAATGATTTGCATAGCAAGCACATATTCAGAGTACGCAGATAAATTGAAACACAGATTTGAAACATGAAAAAGTTCTCTTTATTGATAATGAACATCTATTACAAACTCCTGAACGAGTCAGCTAATATGCCGCACGGGCTTACAAAAGTGTTGACTCAAAATGAGATAGCAGTCCTGTACATTACATCCCTTTATAACTTTAAAATGATAAAGACCTCCGGGCTGGAGGACGGCTTTGCCACGAAGCTGCATTGTATATAAAGTTGCTAGCTTCTGCTTCTCGTACTTCAAAATATGGCGCGATCAGGATGCGCCAACAGCTGGACTGGATCGGAAAGACGACTTCGGCTCCTCGCTCAGTTCGCCTTGGTGCGGAGAACTTGTTTCAACGAGGGTCAGCATGTCGAAACATACTGGTGAAGGCGAGCTAAACCCAACTATACCAATCAACACGTTGTTTATATGAAGCATGCATATTTTGTGGGTTTCTATCTTGCCTTAGTTTATTTACAAGTAAGCAGTATATATGTATGATACTGAAATGAACTAGCCACCGTTCGGTGGATTTTACCTATCCGTCTGAACCACCTGCACAATACTTACCATGCCTTCCCTGCCACGAAGACACAAGTTAGTTTATAACAGGTTTAAATATACATAGGGATCACTGGCTTGATGCCACAAAGGGACGGGTTATAGTCACGGGACAAGAATGATATGCAACGCAGGTGGCGAGCCCCGCTACATAGCATCCCGTCCATGACAAACGACTATACGAACTCTTCCGCCCGGATCGGATCGGCCCCAGTGCCATGGCGACCGTCTGCGAAAGCCAAAATACCTTGTGAACAAGTTGTCCGTGGTCAAGTAACATTTAGTTCAAATTATTTTAAACGAATTTTGAACGAATAGGAGCAAGCTCCATAGCCAAACGGTTTTGCATAGTCTTACTGAACAATCTATGCCAAATCAAAGTGTGTTACATATGCATAGCACAATTTATAGAAGAAACATGTATTCTAACTAAAATTAAAACATATGATGAACATTCCAAACGAATAAGCATGCAGTGTAGGTAATCGTTCCCAAGTTGAATGACAAGCAATACAAACCAAGTCTATTCCCTTTTTATCTTGGTATGTTTTATTATTACTTGGTATCGTTTGATCGGGGCAAAGGAGAATGCAAGATTTTAGGGTGTGAAGATTGGAAGCAGGGCTAGCTAATCGGGATGGTAGCCACTCACTTAGATTGTTGGAAGGGAGAAGAAAAGAGGCGCTTCACGACTCCGCTCGCAAGCCGCCTACTGCTCGTTCACCTGCATTACGAACAGCTCGATCAATACCTCTTCCACTTTTCCAAATCTCGGAATTGAAGTGCAGTTCAATGAACGAAAATAATGAAAACCATCGAAACCGTTCAAGGAAAACAAGCAAATCCCAAAATTAACTCAAAGCACGAAGGCAACAAGCGACACCGAAAACTGAGGCAATGAAAGATAGCAGTGGAGAGGTCCCTCCTGACTCTGCCGCTAAGTCGATTCCGGGGGCACAGTCCACTAAATATGGGAATCGATTTCGAAGAAACAAATCCATAACGAGGACGAGTTCTTAATTCAATCTATCCCGATCGAACGATACCGTCTTGTGTTTCTTAGCCGTGCTCCTCGAATAGGAGGAACGGGGAGCTACATCCTATCCAACCAATTGGAAGTTTCGTCCCGAAACTTAGGAATAGAACCAACCGTTAGGGATTATTTTGTTGGCGGCGATCCGGGAGAGGACAGTTTCGAATCAAGTGTCCATTTCCGCCACAGTTGTAACAAGACCCATTCTTCAAGTAACAATTAACGATGGTGTGCCCCGGCCTGTGGCAGTGCTCACAACGCACTCCTGCATTTCCTTTATTCCGACCACCGTTGTTTTGTCGCTTTGCAGCGTTGTTTCCTCTCTCGTTGCCTTAGCGTTTGTGATTGTAGGTATGCACAATGCCGGTGGAAACGTGAGGATACTGCGGTTCAAGGGATAGGGCGTTATTCATGACTTCACGCATTGTCCCGTACTGATTATTGACCACGTGCGCATGGATGGCAGGGCGTAGTCCACCTTCAAACCTTCTAGCTCGACTCGCTACATCAGGTAAATAGGCCCTAGCAAATTTGGAGAGTCGGTTGAATTCGACGGAATATTGCTTAACTGTCATACTGCCCTGTCGTAGCTGCACGAACTCGTTTTCCATCTGACGTTGTACTGGAGGTGGTATAAACTCCTCTTCAAACGCGGCACAAAAAGTCGTCCACGAGATTTCCTCCTCTCCGTAATCAAATTGGAGAGATCGTCGATGCATGTTCCATCAATCGTGCGCGTTGAGGCGGAGCTGAAGTTGGGCGCAGGCAACGCGCTTTTCTTCGGGGACCTCTAGCAGAGCGAAGTGATCTTCAAGTTCGGCTAGCCAATCTAGAGCTACCACTGGGTCCTCAGTCCCGTTGAATGGGGTGTTGCAGACTTTCTTGAAGTGGCCAAAGTCGAAGGCAGTTACGTCCCTCGACCTTGGGATTTGCGACGTCTCTACTTCAAGCACAGGCTGTTCCACCGGAGTCGTTGTTGTTGCGGCGGAATGGTTGGTAGCCAAAGTCTGAACGATCTGTTGCAGGGTATCTACCTGCTTCTGTTGGACTGAGAATTCGGTTTCTAGATTGCTTTCAAACTTGGCTTGGCGAGCATCGTCTCGTTGTCGTTGTGCTTCTAACATTTGCATCACCCGCTCTAGCGGGTCGACTTGAGACATGCCTCGCTGGCTCTGAGAGCTTTCCGATGTACCCGAACTACTTTCCTATGTTTCGTTCGGTGGTTGCGCTGCAGATTACGCTGGTGCCATTCCTTCAAAAGAAGGTAAATTACATTAGAATCATAACGTATTATGGACTTATTGCATGAACGTATCTCATTTTGGCCTAGCGAGTTCAAGAGTTCGTACAGAAATTTGATCGTTAAAGAAACTTTTCCAGTGCGAGAGTCTAAGAAACTTGAATCTGTGCTTTGATACCATTATGTCACGACCCGATTCCGTAGAATCGTTTGAGGCGTCCCCCGAATCGTGACCGCCGTGCGGGCCTGGGGTTGCGCCCGCACAAGGCTTTAATGGTTTGCATAGCAAGCACATATTCAGAGTACGCAGATAAATTGAAACACAGATTTGAAACATGGAAAAGTTCTCTTTATTGATAATGAACATCTATTACAAACTCCTGAACGAGTCAGCTAATATGCCACACGGGCTTACAAAAGTGTTAACTCAAAATGAGATAGCAGTCATGTACATTACATCCCTTTATAACTTCAAAATGATAAAGACCTCTGGGCTGGAGGACGACTTTGCCACGAAGCTGCATTGTATATAAATTTGCTAGCTTCTGCTTCTCGTACTTCAAAATGCGGCGCGATCAGGATGCGCCAACAGCTGGACTGGATCGGGAAGACGACTTCGGCTCCTCGCTCGGTTCGCCTTGGTGCGGAGAACCTGTTTCAACGAGGGTCAGCATCTCGAAACATACTGGTGAAGGCGAGATAAACCCAACTATACCAATCAACACGTTGTTTATATGAAGCATGCATATTTTGTGGGTTTCTATCTTGCCTTAGTTTATTTACAAGTAAGCAGTATATATGTATGATACTGAAATAAACTAGCCATCGTTCGGTGGATTTTACTTGTTCGTCTGAACCACCTGCACAATACTTACCATGCCTTCCCTGCCACGAAGACACAAGTTAGTTTGCAACAGGTTTAAATATACACAGGGATCACTGGCTTGATGCCACAAAGGGACGGGTTATAGTATCGGGACAAGAATGATATGCAACGCAGGTGGCGAGCCCCGCTACATAGCATCCCGTCCATGACAAACGACTATACGAACTCTTCCGCCCGGATCGGATCGGCCCCAGTGCCATGGCGACCGTCTGCGAAAGCCAAAATACCTTGTGAACAAGTTGTCCGTGGTCAAGTAACATTTAGTTCAAATTATTTTAAACGAATTTTGAACGAATAGGAGCAAGCTCCATAGCCAAACGGTTTTGCATAGTCTTACTGAACAATCTATGCCAAATCAAAGTGTGTTACATATGCATAGCACAATTTATAGAAAAAATATGTATTCTAACTAAAATTGAAACATATGATGAACATTCCAAACGAATAAGCATGCAGTGTAGGTAATCGTTCCCAAGTTGAATGACAAGCAATACAAACCAAGTCTATTCCCTTTTTATCTTGGTATGTTTTATTGTTACTTGGTATCGTTTGATCGGGGCAAAGGAGAATGCAAGATTTTAGGGTGTGAAGCTTGGAAGCAGGGCTAGCTAATCGGGATGGTAGCCACTCACTTAGATTGTTGGAAGGGAGAAGGAAAGAGGCGCTTCACGACTCCGCTCGCAAGCCGCCTACTGCTCGTTCACCTGCATTACGAACAACTCGATCAATACCTCTTCCACTTTTCCAAATCTCGGAATTGAAGTGCAGTTCAATGAACGAAAACAATGAAAACCATCGAAACCGTTCAAGAAAAACAAGCAAATCCCAAAACCAACTCAAAGCACGAAGGCAACAAGCGACACCAAAAACCGAGGCAATAAAAGATAGCAGCGGAGAGGTCCCTCCTAACTCTGCCGCTAAGTCGATCCCGGGGGCACGGTCCACTGAATATGAGAATCGATTCCGAAGAAACAAATCCATAACGAGGACGAGTTCTTAATTCAATCTATCCCGATCGAACGATACCGTCTTGTGTTTCTTAGCCGCGCTCCTCGAATAGGAGGAACGGGGCGCTACAGAGACCACCTCATGACCCTCAATAGGCAAGACCCCAAACATGGTCCAAGGTTACTTACTGGTCTAGCCAACCCTTGCAATAGAAAGACGCAAACACGCTCTGGACCCACTTAAGTAGTAATCCGTAGTAATGACTTTAAGGCGATCCAAATAGAACATACATCCATTTATACATAGTAAGTTTTAGTAACCTAAATGGCAATAACATGGTTTGAATCATAAATTGTGAAATGCATTGAGAGATCATTATCACGAGATCAATTAATTTACTTGTTATATTTTTTTCAAATATCTTTTATTATTTCAATGTTTATATTGTTCGTTTGTCTCTAAATGACTTGTTTCTATTTGTGTTGTTTGCCTGTTAGAAGAAAAAAAATGTGACTGAGATTACTCACTTTCTTTATCATTTTTTTTTTTAGAAGATTTCATTTGTTAAATTTATTGTAAAGAGAAAAAAAAAATCATAAAATTTGTTTAAAAAAATTAGCTATTTTTCATTTAGCCGTTCAAAAGGTCTCACTTTCAAACCCCACACTAAGTCCCAGAAATTCTCAAACAAACCCTAACTAATCTACATGTCCCGTATTGAGTGTTGATTAGGCTTCTTCTTATTGGAGATTGTTTATATTTTTACTTTGAGAGAAAAATATAAATTGTAAAAAAAAAAAAAAAATCAGTGTATTTTAATGTAAACTATCTGATTAACCTTATTCGAATATGTATCCACCATAGCCCAACCGACAATAACTGTGTTTGGAATCAATTATTGGAGATTGTTTATATTTTTTTCCTTTCTTGAAAAGTAATCCGAGGCTATTTGGCAACACCACTTTATTAATTTGTTCTGAAAAATTAGTTCGATTTTGGAACAATTTTTACTTTGTTGTCAAAAATTACTTCTACTTTAGGGTTTTGAAAAGCAATAACAATCTTAAACTTAACCTACTACTACTTTGCTGATAGGACTGAAAATGAGCCAAGTTTTTATAAGCTTGAACTTGGCTTGACTAGAATTAATCGAACTCGAGTTCGAGCTCAAGCATGGTAAATTTTTTATTTTAGAGCTTGTTTGGCTCGAGTTTGTTTATATTAAGATTGACCTTGGCTTGGTTTTAGTCCGAGCTAGACTTGATAAGCAAGCTTGATAAGCTTGATTTCAAGCTCGTTCAGCTTTTCGATTTCAAACTAATTAGGCTTGTATTCATGTACATGTAATATTAATAATTTATTTATAAAAATTCAATTTAAAAAGTTCCTTAATATCAATTATTAAGGACATATAAATATATAATGCACACAACCATATTGTTAACAAACATACATAAAATTAGAATTAAACAAAGAACAAATTAAAATTAAAATAACAAACAAAACAAATTGGTAGACTACGAACAACGAGCTCTTAAACGAGCCAGCTTACGAATCAGCTCGCAAGCTCATAAACGAGCTAGCTCGCGAGCTCAAACGAGCCGAGTTTTTTTAAGCTTGAGCTTGGCTCATTTATTAAACGTACTCGAAAATGAAGCTTGAGCTCAGCTTGTTTTCTAAACGAAGCGAGCTCAAATGAGCTTTTATCAAGTCGAGCTTCGAGCATGGCTCTTTTTCAGTCCTATTTGTTGATACAACTTGTCTGGACTTGTGTTTTTTCTTTTATCTTTTTTTGAGATGTCCGATAATACGCACGAGACTTTGTGCATGCTGCGTTACATGCCATTTGGGACCACTGTCTCACACCTCTCCCGTGGTTTGATCCTAAGACCGTCCGTCTAACCAGGGAGGTTATACCTCTTCTCACTGACCACAAGTGCCAGATGAGTTCGGTTGTCTGGACTTGTTTCGATACAACTTATCTTGACTGTTTTTTTAACAGAAAATTACTTAAAAAGCAAAGAACTTTATATATATTATAGAAAATGCATAATGTTTTGAATATTTGTATATACAATATATTATTGCCCGAAAATAGAACGTAAAATTTTAGAAAAATAAAATAAAAATAAAATAAAATACTCACGACATAAATTAGGGTGTAAGTTACAAATAAAATAAAATACTCACGACATAAATTAGGGTGTAAGTTACTAACTTACGTCTTATTTTGGTGCGTCAGTAGTTATCTAATTAATTTAAATTTAATTCCGGATTAAAAATAATAATCGTGATTTTTAAAAAAAAATTAAAAAACTAACGCCTAAAAATTAGGGGTAAGTTGCTAACTTATGCCATTTTTTAGTGCGAAAATTTAAAAAAATTCGTTAATTTTTGCTAACCATGATTAAAGTTGGATTAAAAAAAAATATATCTCATGCCTAAAAATATGCATAAGTAACGGTTTTTTCAATTGTTTATATGGCAGAGTTGGTCTAAGGCACCAAATTAAGGTTCCTTTAAGAAAGGGCGTAAGGTTCAAATCCCACTCTCAACAATTGTAATTTTCTTTTCGGAATTTTTTCCAATTTAATTTATTTACTAATTAATTTATTAATATTAATTTTTTTTGGAATTTTTTTCTTCTAGTCTAAGTCTCTGTCCTCCGGTCATTCTTTTATTTATTTCTTAATTAATTTACAAATATTAATACTAATTTTTTTTTATATTTTTTTTCTAATCTATGTCTTCTATCATAGGTGTAAAATATTAGAGAGACAGGATGAAACGAACGTAATAAAGACGCTTATTATCTATTCTTATTTCAACATATTTCTACTGTAGTGTTCGAGTGGATCATGTTACTTCCTCTCGATCCATACTAATATTATTATTTGATCAGATTATTGAATCATTTATTTCTGTTTTTTTTGTATTTAATCCCACAATTCTAATTCATAACAGATAAAATCTTTTGCATTTTTTTCCATTTTTAAACACTTTTTCCAATCCTCCTTTTTTATTTATTAATTAATTTGTTAATATTAATTTTTTTTGGAATTTTTTTAAGTTTCTGTCCTCTAGTCCTTCTTTCATTTATTTCTAATATTATTATATTTAATATTAAAAATTTCTAATTATTTTTAATATTAATAAAATAAATAATAAATAAATTTAATTGGAAAAAATTCCCAAAAAAAACTTCAATTGTTGAGTGAAATTTGAACCCACGCCCTTTCGGACCAGAACCTTAATCTGGTGCCTTAGTGTTTTATATATATATATATATATATATATATATATATATATATATATATATATATATTAATTCAACTCTAATTATGACTAGCAAAAATTAACAAATTTTTTTATATTTTCGTATAAAAATGACGTAAGTTGTGCAACTTATGCCTAATTTTAGACGTTAGTTTTTATTTTTTTTTAAATCACAATTATTATTTTTAGTTCAAAATTAAATTTAAATTAATTACTTAATTAACTACTTATGCACTAAAAATATGACGTAACTTAGTAACTTACTCCCTAATTTAAGACGTAAGTATTTTTTTAATTATTATTAATTTTTCTATGATTTAAGTCTTATTTTTGGACAATAATATGTTGTATATACACATATTCAAAACATGTTGCTTTTTCTATAATATATATAAATATTTTTGCTTTTTTAAGTAATTTTCTGTTTTTTTAATGTTCTTTTGACTTTGGTGGAGCATGTTCCTGCTTATCTTTTTGATAAGCTATGTTATTTTGGGGCATTTGCTTTTAAAAGCTGTCTATACGTGGGGCCCACTCTATCGGTTTAACTTTTGCCCTCCGCCATCAAATTCAACAGTCAGTCAGTCACATCCTTCATTCTCTCTCCCTCTCTCTTCCGCCATTGTAAAAGCAATGGCTTCAATGGCGACTTCGCTCCGCCTACTCTCACTCTCACCAACGTCTCTTCGTCGCCACCTCTCCTCCTCCTCCTCCTCCTCCGTTCTCCTCCCAACCCCTCTCTCCAACCTCAAGAAGCCGCCATTGTCGTCGTCGATTGGCCTATCGGCACGTTCTTCTCCTTCTCGCTTTGTTTCGGTCGCTTCTGCACAGTCCAACTTTGTCAAAGGTCCATACTTTATATCTCTCTCTCTTTCATTTACAGTATGCCCATCTTCTGTTTGTTGTAATGCCGTAAAAGAAAACAAATAGGTTCATACCCAAAATCCTGATATGCCAGAAATCTCATCTGTGTTGGGAGACCGACACCGTTATTACCAGCGGCTTGTGTTAATATGATAAAACGGTGGGAACGAAATCGATTCCCCCGCGTTTCATTCAAGATAATTAACAAACCTACTGCCTCCAAATAGAAGAAGATTGGAGCGGATACCTCTGCCTGGCAAGTCGCGAGGTTGTTGCGGCCAGAAACTATCAAAGTCTTTAACTGGATGCTCGTCGATTTACACTTTTAGCAAAAAATTACTCTATAGATTGACCAATTAAACCCTCGCATTTTGGGTACTTTGATCAAATCACTCCCTCCGTCCACTAGTCTTTACAATTTTAACGTTATAGTCAAATTTTGACTCAAAAAATGACTCATACACGTGACAATTAAAGATTGCAACGATCTTACTATTCTTCTTTATATAGGTTTAAAATATTTTCTATTTTACCATTCTTTCCATTTTTTTTCTTCCGTGTTTCACTCCGTTCTACTCTATCTTGAATACCTGTCACTTGAGGAGTTTTGAGTGTTTATGGAGATATCACAACCAAAATTCTGTTTACTATGCCTGTTTTCTAACCTGAACATGTTGCACTAACACGAATGACACGGCATGATTTGGATGCGGTTTTGGAGTGCCTGTGTCCGAGTACGATACGACACGACACTGATTCAACACTGATTTTTGGTGTGTTCCTAGGCTAGCCAGCCTTACACCAAACTAATCTAATACCAACAAATTTTGAGATACAGAAGAAAAGGCCATTAATTTACTCACACATGTTCAAATACCAAATCCAGTGTGAGCAAGCGCGTTTCCAGTGTTTTTTTTGGGGTCCGGGGCTTAATTTCAAACTGCATTCTATCTGAATCGGAAGAAAGCATCACTCTTTTATTTTAAAGTGTTCTCAGAAATCACTACTTGGAACTTGTCAGTACAAAATGCGATGAAAACTGTTTTTTCCAATTATAGAGTGTTTTTCCAAACCTAATATGACAAAAAAGAAAAAAGAAAAAAATCCGACACTCTTTTATGACCCATTTTATTGATTGTGTGAATAGTGCTTCAAACGACTTGGAGGGTCGGAAAAGATGGAGTGGAGGCTGGAACCAATCTCATCCCGGTGAGTCTTTGTTCTATGATCGCAACGTGTTATTTTCATCGGTGAAGTTTCGTTCTAAGCACCTCCAATTGACTCTCGAATTCGTCTCTCTTTTAGGAAACAGTTCCTAGACCAGTAGCAAGGGTTTCGGTAGCTGCGGTTGCTGCGGCAGTGGCCCTTTTCCTACTCAAGTCCGTCATCTCCACTGCCTTGTTTGTATTGGTAAGTAGTCCTGCATTTCATTTCTGATTCAAGAAATGCCAAGGTTTATTGAAATCCTTAAGTTCAGTCCTTGGGTTGAGATTTTGTGTGCAATTCGAGCACACCAATCCTATGACTTCATCGCTATAGCAGTGTCGATTACGGTTATCAGTATAGCAGTGTCGATTACGGTTATTGGTATCACGATCATTTAAGGATAATTATGGACTTATACGAGTTAAGGATATACCGAACATTTACCCATTTATATATAATTTAAGCACTATCTTTCACTTCATGCCATAATTTCTGCACTGCTCATTGTGGTTATCATGTTTAATATGAACAGCTTAAACTTCTTGTTTTCTTTTTCTTGTCCTTGAGAACTTCACGATTATAACCATACATAGGCGACGAGAAGATATTAGGTCCTGTTTTATACACTTGAAAGAAGCAATCAGTCTCAAAAAAAAAACAATTGGTTAATGGGATATTGATTCCTGAATAAATATGAATGACTAGTCAGTATCTTAACCTGTTTAATATGTCACAAAGATTGAGATCAAGCCCTTTGTTTCCCTAGGCTATGATGGGAGCGATATACTTCGGCTTTATAGCCTTTAACAAGGATGAAGGCTCTAGAGGAGGCAGTAGCAGTAGCAGTAGCAATCCGTCTACTGAAGAGGAAAGCTTGGAGGAAGCAAGAAAAATCATGGAGAAATACAAGTGATTGAACAAAATTTTCATGTGGGATGTGAACATTCTTTTCTCTTTTAAGATTGCATCATGCAGTGCTTTTGCTGTTTATTAGGGCTATGGTTTGGTAATGCTTCGTTCAGCTCTTCAAGATCGGGTGATTTGTGTTTGCGAAAAGGTGTCAAACTTCTTATTGTTTGGCTTTGTTCTGCCTATTCAATCAATGTTAAGATCGTTCTTAGGGTTCATTATACCTTTGTCTGTACTCATTTTTAGAGGAAATTTAAGTTGCATCACATAATATATGACACCTCCCATTTTTAACGGAAAGTAACAGCTGACCGTTAATTTTTGACCGAAATACCCATTTTCTTCTCCCCCCCACCCACCTCCCCCTCTGCCGTGTACGAAAGGGATATTTTTGTCCAAAAAATTTGTTGATATGGTATGTTGGGTGTCATATTTAAGTATAGTATAAGCACATGGGAATATCCTGAGGACATATTTGGGATGCCAGAATATGTCACAGGATATTCCATTATGAGATTATTGTCATAATGATTGAGATCATTGTATTAATGACTGTAAGGCTACATAATGCCAATGAGACAATCAATAAAATCATCAACTAATTTCAACATGGTATCAGAGCCAACTTTCCACAAACCCTAGCCGTCACCAAACTTCCACAAACCCACAGGAGAATTTCCTAGATCTCCTCCACCGAACTCTTCCACGCCCCCCCCTTCTTCCCTTCTCCGTCCTTCGCAGGCCGCCCTTCGCTGTTGCTGCCCCGTCCCGCTACTGATGCGGCTACTACTGCTGTTTCTGCGACGACGGCTGTGACATGCGTGCTGCCGCCTCCTCCGCACCAGCACGAGACAACGCCTAATAGGGATGCCTAGATCTGAAAAAAGGGGGGACATGTTCGGATTTAGGAGCGGACGACGAGCGTGAGTCGTGGAGCGGACGTGACGTGATTGGATAGACGACGCATCGATGGAGGAGATCATCAAGAAGCTAAATTCTGCAAAGGTGGCGACGTTGATGAAGTTGTTGACGATGTCGGCTGGTGAGAACATGACACGAACGTCGCCGGAGTTGAAGCTTCCCTCCATCGATCTGAAATTAGATGGACCAGCCACCTATCTGAGTTGGTCACGGCAGGTGAGAAGAACCCTCGCAGGAAAAAACATGGAGGGGTTCCTGACGGGCGAGGCGACAGAGTCGGACGAGGGCTCGACAGGACGCGATGAGTGAAAGTCCACTCATATGGTGATCTACATCTGGCTTCTCAACTCCTTAGTCCAGTCTATTGCCGCCACAGTAGACGGTATTAAGATGGTGAAAGATGTGTGGGAGAAGTTGAGAAGGACCTATGATGGTGTGGGAAACAACTTTACGGGTCTTCCAGATAAAGGGGGAGATTGATGACACCGTACAGGGAGAGAAGACGGTGCAGGAGTATGCCACGGAGTTGGAGCGTCTGTGGTTGGATTATGATCACTTCTCAGATCGAGCGAGCTGCGGGGACCCTAAGTGTAAGGAGAGACAGGTGTGTCTGCAGGAGAGGACGATAAAGTTCCTCAAAGGGCTAACTGCAGCTTTCGTACAGAGGACGACCCTACTTCTAGCCCAACCAAAGATCCCTAGCCTTGAGGAGACTATCTCAGCCATGATCCAGGAGGAGACACGCATCAGGCTGCAAGCCGGGACAGGTGGTCCCCCGAAGCAAAGTCAGCACTAGCGATCACCAGCTCAGGTAACACAGGATCTAAGGGAGAGCCCTGGCAGCATAACCGACAGTGCTACAACTGTGGGGAGATGGGTCATCATCGGTATGCTTGTACCAAACCACCTAGGGAGGGAGATTCAGGTGGTGGACGAGGACCGTTCGGCGGACGAGGATATAATGGAGGACGTGGTCGTGGTCGAGGGGGTAGACGAGGCGGCTGAGGAGGTTATCGGGCGAACCTCCTGATATCAGAAGGGAACGGAGAAGCTGATGGCACCTTTACTGTGGAGGACCAGGCACTGGGAGACATGAGGAGTAGAACAGAGGAGGCGTCCACCTCATTCTTTGTTAGGGGCAACGCTGCCATGTATGCCCATCCATCAGAAGGTACTGATGAATCACTTGCCCTTGCGTCTATCTCTTCCCTTAAATCATCAGACTGGATTATCGACTCGGGAGCATCTCGGCATGTGACGGGAAATGCTAGTGAGTTTTCTTCCTACACTCACCTAGCATTAGCAGACAGCATTCAGACAGCTGATGGCACTTTCCAGCCAGTGGTCGGTAAGGGTACTGTTAATTGTACAGGTTCAGTAAGATTATCCAATGTTTTACATGCTCCATCCTTTCCAGTCAGTCTCTTGTCCATTAGTTCTATAATCCTCCAACTTAAATGCATTGTTTCTTTTGATATTCCTAAGGTGACCTTCCAGGAGAAAGGGACAGGACGAAGACTTGGGACTGACACTTGGCATGAGGGACTGTGGTACCTATATCGAGAAGGACTGGACTCAGCATTGGTATCTATGGCAGAGAAGGCTGGCATGGAAGGACTGCAGCAGAGGACTGAGGATACCTTGATACTCCATCATCGGAGGATGGGACATTCTTCCTTTGATACTCTAAGTAAGTTGTATCTAGAGATTTATGTAAAAACAAATAAAGAGAAATTAGTATGTGATGCATGCGAGTTAGGAAAACTTACTAGGAGCTCATATGTTGGCACGGGTCATAGGAGCACTTTTACTTTTGAGGTAGTACATTCTGATGTCTGGGGTCCATGTGCTACTAACACTATGAATGATTATAAGTACTTTGTTTCTTTCATTGAGTGTGCCTCTCGTGTTACCTGGTTATATTTGATGAAAAATAAGAATGATGTACCTGCTTGTTTTCGGGATTTCCATAAGCATGTCCAGACTTAGTACAAAGCAGTTGTGAATGTACTGAGGTCTGACAATGGAACGGAGTATACCAACAGGACGCTTGCAGAATACCTGTCAGCACACGGAATACAGCATCAGACCACCTGTGCATACACACCAGCACAAAATAGAGTTGCAGAAAGGAAAAACAGACACCTTCTGGAGGTCGCAAGAAGTATGATGATCGACATGAATGTCCCACAGAGTCTGTGGGGACATGCAATGTTGACAGCAGCTCAACTCATCAACAGGATGCCCTCGAAGGTCCTTGGATGGAAGTTCCCATGTGAGGTATTGCAAGGCAATAATAGTGGGATACTCCCACTGAAGGTGTTTAGGTGTGTGTGTTTTGTGAAGGACAACATGCCATCAGTTGGAAAACTTGACCCTAGAGCGGTTAAATGCATCTTCGTAGGCTACTCGGCGACCCAGAAGGGGTATGTGTGCTGGAGTCCAGTAGAGAAGAAGAAGTTTGTCAGTATGGATGTCTACTTTCGGGAGCATGAGTCATACTACCGCCAGGACGGAACTTCACACAACACGCCTAATACTGCCAGTATTAGGCGAGAGGGGGAGATGGAGAACTTGGTGGTAACGATTTAGAAGTTTGGCATGGAGGCACGGAGAAGGGACAAGAAGGTGAAGGTGTTAGGCCTACGACTCAGGGAGAGTTACTTACCTACAGCAGGAGAGAGAAGCAAACTGCAGGACCAGTACCGACAGTGCCAGTGCCAAGTCCCTTGCCTGCGTTCGTCCCAACTCCTGAGGCACCGACACCAACCCCCCTTCAGGTGATACCCCCTCCTTCACAAGATATCATTCTTCCTACTTCTACTCCTCCCACACCACTATCTGTACGGAGGACCACTCGCAGCAATGTAGAAAATCCTCCAAATAGATATGGTTGGGATATTGCTCAGTTTGTTTCTTATGACCATATCCCTTCTTCTCATGGAGCATTTATAGCATATTTGGATAGTATTACTGTACCTAACAATTGGCAGGTTGCCAAGAACGATCCAAAGTGGAAAGCGACAATGCACGAGGAGTTGGGAGCTCTGGAGAAGAACCACACTTGGGAGCTTGTGAGACTGCCAGAGGGGAAGAGAGCAGTTGGATGCAAGTGGGTCTTTACCGTGAAGCAGAACCCAAATGGACAGGTTGAGCGCTACAAAGCTCGACTAGTAGCCAAAGGATACAGTCAGACGTACGTCATCGACTATGACGAGACCTTTGCACCAGTTGCAAAGATGAGCACTATCAGGACTCTGATTTCTCTGGCAGCAAATGGTGGATGGAAGCTACACCAACTGGATGTGAAGAATACGTTTCTTCACGGAGATCTAGTGGAGGAGGTGTACATGGAGATACCACCAGGATTTGGCACCAATCAGACAGTAGGCAAGGTCTGCAGGTTGAAGAAGTCCCTATGGACTGAAGCAGTCTCCTCGAGCGTGGTTTGACAGATTCAGAAGGGCGATGATAGGGATGGGACATCAGCAGATCAATGCTGATCATACTGTGTTCTTCCGTCGGAGTGGAGGCCACATCACCATGCTTGCGGTGTATGATGATATGATTATCACAAGAGATGATGAGCAGGAGATCGCCCAACTCAAAGGAAAGCTTGACAAGGAATCCGAGGTGAAGGATCTCGGCCTTCTTCGGTACTTCCTTGGGATTGAGATTGCTCGAGAAGCAGAGGGGATTGTTCTCTCTCAAAGGAAGTATGCACTAGACCTTCTCACAGAAACTGGGATGTTGGGGTGCAAACCTGCAGCGACACCAATAGATCAGAGGTTCAAGATTGATGCCGAGGCTGGAGAACCAGTTGATCGGGACAGATACCAGAGACTGGTTGGCAAGTTGATCTATTTGAGCCACATACGTCCTGATATCTGCTTTGCAGTAAGTGTGGTGAGCCGCTACATGCATGACCCACGGAAGGGTCATATGGATGCAGTGTACCAGATTCTGAGGTACTTGAAAGGTGCTCCCGGGAAGGGACTAATATTTAGGAAGAACAATCACGTGAGCATCGAGGGCTACTGTAATTCTGACTGGGCTAGTTGTGCTGATGACAGGAGGTCTACCTCGGGATATTGCATATTTGTAGGAGGTAACTTGGTCTTCTGGAGGAGTAAGAAGCAGTCTGTGGTGGCCAGATCGACAGCTGAAGCAGAGTACAGAGCTATGGCCTTGGGAGTTGCAGAGCTGCTATGGTTGAAGAATATGCTGGTGGAGCTGAAGCTGGATCAAGGAGCCAAGATGAAGCTGTGGTGTGACAATCAGTCAGCTATTAGTATCGCCAACAATCCAGTACAGCATGACAGGACCAAACACATCGAGATTGATAGATTCTTCATCAAAGAGAAGTTGGATAGTGGATTACTGGAGCTTGGCCATGTTCCAGCCAGGGATCAAGTAGCAGATGGACTAACCAAGGGACTCGCCTCAGTGAGCATAATTAGAGGATGTGCCAAGATGGACTTAGTGAATATCTTTCACCCATCTTGAGGGGGAGTGTTGATATGGTATGTTGGGTGTCATATTTAAGTATAGTATAAGCACATGAGAATATCCTGATGACATATTTGGGATGCCAGAATATGTCACAGGATATTCCATTATGAGATTATTGTCATAATAATTGAGATCATTGTATTAATGACGGTAAGGCTATATAATGCCAATGAGACAATCAATAAAATCATCAACTAATTTCAACAAAATTTAACCGTTAGTTGAAGACGGTTTTCGTTAAAAGTAAAAGATGTCATATATTATGGTAATCGTGTGTGGTGTACTTTGAATATGGATAAATAAAGTGAGGTGCAACTCAAATTTTCTCCATTTTAATTTAACGGCCAAGAGAATATCAATGGACATCTGGGTCTGGCAATTTGCGTGGATATTGAAGGTGTAGCGGAAGTCCCAGTGAGCGAAAATGACATCTGCGACAGATGACACAATACAACTGTTAGTCCCGAAGTCCGATCAAAAAAGAAGAGGTAGTCATAAAGTAACTCACAAAAAAATCCGTCTCTAGAAACTTCAGAAGAGAAGTTGGAGCACTGAGATTCACACAAGAGTTTCTCTACAGTGATACAACTCCACAGAAGCACTAAACCAGGAACATGTTACAAACTGACAACCCAAAGAAAATGCAAATACAACAAGAATTAGAAAATCGTTATTCTCTTTACGTTCGCAGACGCTACACCGAGAAGAATGGGAACAAGAACAGAAACACAAAGAAGGGAGCTCCTGCTGGGGTGATCAAAACTACCAGAGCTCAAGGCAAGATTCGCGCTATATAATGATCTACCCTCATGATCCAGCAAGTCCACACGAGAACTTCTGGAACGCTCTTGGTCACCTTCGGATCACTCGGAAGACTCTTTTGGAAGGATGCTAACTGCTGCCTCAGGTCTTGCTGGTGCTCTCGGTTTTTTTCTCTCTCTCAATTTTTTCAACTACCTAAAATGAAAGAGGAGAGACTCTGTTTCAAGAGGATTTCAGCTGCCATGCGGCCTGGAAAAAAAAAACCAGGTTGCCTATGCTGCTGCCGAAAGCTGCAGCCGCGTGGCACAGAGAGCCACGAGCCGCCTGCAACGCCTGCGTGTTGTACTGCACAGAGCAGACATCGCCGCTATGTGCCGAAAGCTGCAGCAGCGTGGCACAGAGAGCCACGCGCCGTCTGCGCCGCACCGAGCCACCAACAACAGTCTCTGTCCCCTCCACACTCGACTCGCTCGTCTGGCCGCATAGCTCCAGGTCACGAAGCATACGTCCGAACAAGCAACCGTCCATGCATAAAAGGAGCGTACGAACGCCAGATTTTTTTTTTCAAAAATAGTAACAAAATAAAGATTGTCATAATAAAATTCACACTCAATCCTTCTAGAAAAGTCAATCCATATTTCTTGTTGTTCGATACTTAAGATTTCCTCAAATCTTCCATCACAAAATTTATTTTTTCCTGCTTGCTGAGTCTACCTCCCACTGCAATAGCGTGTCTTTTCTGGAAATGTGGAAATTTGAGAAAGTAAATATCAGCAATAATTTGTTACTATTGAAAGGAATTATTGACTACCTGCGTATGCTAAGAAGATCCCCAAACATTAGCATTAATGAACCAGAGATCAAATTAATTCATGATCTGATGTGCTTATTCAGATGGAATATTATTGCATTATCATGATTGTCCAGCTGATGTTGCTTGGTTAGTCCTGCTGAATTTACATCAGAATCTATTACGAAACAAATTACAGTTAGATTGGTATACTGACGGTATACTGACAGTACATCGTCGTTGAGGTTGATATTTTACCTTTTCAATAGTTTTCTCAAACCATATTTGTCGTATTTGACTTTCCGAACTTCTCCAAGATACAAATGAAGTTTATGGCATTCCGAAATTTTCACATACATTTGAAAATCCCACTCAGCACCAGTACAGAAAAGAAAACACGAGTCCATTTTTGTTCATCCACAAATACTAGGGTGTTTGTTTACCCTCCAATAGAAAATACACACGTGGCATCTTCATCCAAACAAAACCATCTTGCAAGTGGTTTTGTTCACCAACCAAGGTGGTTTTGACTTTGAAAATGTCACGTGTGCATTTTCTATTGGAGGGTGAACAAACACCCTAGTATTTGTGGGTGAACAAAAATGGACTCCTAGAAGGACCGGACAAGTGGGTTAAAATTCCATTATTTTCGTTTATAAATACTCTATTAATTATTTTAAAAATTAACTAATTATTTAACTATCTAATATAATTAAATATTTTTAATTCAAATGGTTAAGTTGTGATATATGTTCAATTTCTAGAGACGACGATATTTATAATAAATTTATATTTAACGAACTAAAATACAATTATAAAGCCATTTAAAAAAGTAAGTCAACATAAAGTAGCATTGGCTTTTACATTAAATGGCAGTTTAAAAATATTCATTTGCCAAATAAACTAACATTTAGCTATTTTCGTGTAAACGGAGCGCTGCTGATCTACCTCGATCGATCGTAGACATACTGCATGTGGTGCCAAAATTGTAATATTATTGAGAATTCTATCGTAGAAATCTTATTCCCAGATATTACAAAAAATTTATATTATTTTATTAATAAGGTTTTTTTTATATATAACTCTCTTAAATTTTCAGGTAAAAAATTAAAAGAAAATCTATTTAAGGATTTATAAGAAGAAAAAAATTCTAAATTAGTTTCAAAGTGTCCACGTGCAACAGAGGGAAAGTACCAGCTTACCCCTTAGTAACAGCCTCAAGGAAGTTTCGAAAAAAATTGCCACCGAGTGGGTCCCGCTATCTTACCTGAAATAACTAACTTGAGCACTAAGGCAGTAGTCATGTGAGAGAAAAAAAAAGTCACAATTAAATTAGACCAAAAATCGAATAATCAAAATTGAAATCGAATCAAAATGGCCTGTAATCGAACTAAACCGAACCGAATTAAATTGGTTCGATTTTCAATTTATTCGATTTATTCAATTTTTCGGTTTATTTGTGCTTTATTTTTAATATATATAGAAACTAAATATATCTAGATATATTTAGTATATACCTATAGTATATACCTATATATATATTTCGGTTTTGATTTTAGACTTTGTTCCCGAACCCATATATATATATATATATATATATATATATATATATATATATATATATATATATATATATATATATATTGGTATATACTATAGGTATATACTAAATATATCTAGATATATTTAGTTACTATATATATTAACAAAAAAAATGCTCAAATAAACCTAAAAATCAAATAAATCGAATAAACCAAAAATCGAACCGAATTAATTCGGTTCGATTTGGTTTGGTTATGGGCTATTTCGATTCGGTTTCGATTTTGCTTATTCAATTTTCGGTCCAATTCGATTTTCGTTTATTCGGTTCGGTTTGAACCTAATTAACCAAATGCTCACCCCTACTATTGTCCATGGGCATGATATTCGTTTATTGGGAAATAGTATTTATGTTTTATTTAAAAATAGATATATACAAAAATACTTCACCCTACAAAATGATAATGGGTACCCTATACATAACTAGTAACGTGCATGTGCATTGCAATCGAGTAAAAAATATGTTGAAAAATAATTTAAATTAGAATTTGTTATATATATTATTGTCTCGTGGGATCGAATCTATATCCAGCTAGAGAGAATGGCTCCCACCTTAACCACTTTAGTTATATATGTTTGACTATAGTTAGATAAGTTAGGAAGTTAAACAATTAGTTACAATTTATTAATTTTTTTTTTAAATTTTAATTACGTAAGGATATGTATATGACATAGACGATTTATTTTGAACCGTTTCCAAGCTCATTTATAAAAAAATTATTAACACAACAATGAATGTTAAGATTGATCACCCTCCTTGCCTTCATCATAAATATCCAAAACTATCATTTATGTCTTAGTTGTAGCAATATGTTTCGTAAGTACATCTTTCATAAAATTCTTATCAATATTATTCTACTTCTTCTACATTATTATTATGTATTGTTGCTCGAATGTTAGAATAATGGATATTGTTAGATGACAAGTAATTGGATCAATGCTTGCTAAAAATTTTGACCTACGGCCTCATGATAACTATACAAAAGAAGGAGCATACAACTTACAAGAAACCATTTGCATAGGACACCACCTAAATATGTTACTTGCCGAAATCAATACGTATATGCGCATCATTGATTGTGACATCCCCATCTCTTAATCACTCTTGGAGATTCTTTTTCGTTTGGTTAATTAACAATTCTTTTGGCAACATGATTTGTTTGTTTTCACCCAAAGTACGTGAATTAACTTTGAATCGACATAATTGAATAAATCATAGTGTACTCCAAAATGTAGCATGTTGTCAATTTTTATTTGTTTGTGCAGATAATTCACTTTGGATGAGTTACTTGCACTATCAGGTTAGTGTCGTTGATTTTTGGGCTAATTAGCGTTTGAACCCTAGATTTTATAATTGCCTAGAATTTAAGTCCAGATACATCTATTTGTAAATTTTGGACCCTAAATATTTATTTATTTATTTATTTATTGTTATATTCTGAGCATAAGTATAAGAACAACATCCAGTACATATTAAAAATGAAGATATAATAAAAAAACGGTTTTTTTCAAATAAAGTAATAAATTTATAAATAATTGCAAGAAAAGGGAGGAATTTGTTGAAATTACAGGGAGGGGGACAACTCGCCAACTAAGTTGGTGGGTTGTTGGGGGGACGAAAGTGCCCGCCAACTGAGTTGGCGAGATACGTACAGGCCGCCAACTGAGTTGGCGAGGGAGGGTGAGTTGGAGGCTGTGCCCGCCAACTTACTTGGCGAGTGAGGGTCCGTTGAGGATTAGGGGAAGGATTATAGCCGTTGCACAACGGCTATTACATTCAACACTCTCCCTCTATATATTTTCTATCTCAACCCAATCATCCAACACTCTCACTCTGTTCCCTCTCTTCCCTCTAGCAAAGTCCCCAGCACTCTCTCTGCCTCTAGCAAAGCTTCAGTCAAAGTTCTGTCTGCAACTAAAGTTCATCTGAGTTTCTTGTAGCAAAAGTTCTCAATCGTCATGGATCGTAGCGTAAGAATTGTATGCTCGCACAGCGGTAAAGTAAATGGGTTAAATTACGAAGGAGGAGAAAGTATAATTTTTTCAACTTATCCGAATATTAGTTTTGAAAATATACGTAATCATATTATTGAACGTTGTTCTATTCATTACGATTTTATTCTGAAGTCTATTTTTGGTTCTAATTATTTTTTGATAGATAGTGAAGATGCATGGAATTATATTCTTGAGATTAATTCACAATCACGGTATATAAAAATATATGTTATTAAAGTAGCAGCAACATTAGATAATAGAAATAATGAATATTTTTCTGAATATCAGTATGTTAGTTCGGGTGCTAGTTCTTCTCAACAAATTGTTTCATTTTTCCAAGAAGGTTATTCATCATATGAATCTAACCATGATGATGATAATGACAACGATGATGGAAATAGTGATGATTTAGTTGAAAATATAGATTATACGGTAGATGATGATGTTGTAAAAGCTATCACTGATAAAGTATTTAAGGGACAATCATTTCCTAGTCGTTCTCACTTTAGAAGCTTTATAAGTAATTTAGCAATTAAATATAATTTTAGTTGTTCAGCTAGTGTTATGAATAATGCTCGTGGAATTATATATAGTTGTGATCAACCGAATTGTAATTGGAGAGTATATGTCAAATCTATTGGAAATGGCGATATAGTTAAAGTTAGTACATTAGAAAATCGTCATTCTTGTTTAGGGAGACTTAGTACAGGACGTCATCGACTAGCTACCGCTACATGGATTAAGACCATGATAATTGACATTATTAGCGATAACCAGTCATATAGTCCATCACAAATTGTTAAAGATATATATATGGAGCACCGTATACAAGTTAGTTATTCCAAAGCCTGGAGAGCCCGAGAGACAGCATTAGCTAAAATTAATGGTAGTTATGATGAGGCATACACTAGTCTTGAGGAGTATTGTTATAGAATTATGGAGACAAATTCAGGTAGTACATATTTTATTAAAACTGCCAAAAACAATATCTTTCAACGAATTTTTATTTGTTTTAAGTCATGTGTTGATGGGTTTTTAAGGGACTGTTTACCGGTTATTAGTACTGATGCTACATTTCTTTCGTCTAAATATCAAGGTATCTTATTTATTGTTTGTACTCACGATCCTAACTATCAATTATATCTTATAGCTTATGTTGTTGCCGAAGGTGAGAATAGTGATTCTTGGTCTTAGTTTTTAAATTCTCTTAAAATATCTTTTGAAAGTTGTTTTAATGATTGGAGTACAATTTTATTTATATCTGACAAACAAAAATGATTAATAAATGCTGTTCGTGCAATTTTTCCTGTATTTTCTCATTTTTTTTTTGTATTCAGCATTTTAAACAAAACATGAAAAAAGTTACCAAAGAACCAGTATTTCAACACTTGTTAGACTCGCTTGCTAGATCATATAATGAAACGGATGCAGAGAGTGTGTTTGATATAATTAAAGCCGAGAACATAATTTTGTACGATTGGCTTATTGGTGTAAACGATGAAAGTCGTCGATTTGAACATTGGATAACAGCGTATGCTACTTGTCCTAGATTAGATATTAACACTTCTAATCTTGCTGAATGTTTCAATAGTTGGATTAAGAAATTACGAGATAAGCCAATAACAATATTTCTCGATGGTATTAGAGCCAAGATTATTACACTTCATGACAATCATAGAAAGAATGCTGAAAATATAGACACAAATTATTGTCCGAAGATGTTAAAGACCATGGCTTATATTATCAAAGAGAAGAATCACCTAGAAATATTAGCTATTGATAGTTATAAGTTTAAAATAATAGACCGTGCAACAAGTAGAACCTATATTGTTAATATAACCGACAGATCTTGTACATATTTTAGATTGTACCATACTTATATACCAAGTATACATGCATGTTTTGTTTGTAGATATTGCAATATTAGTATTGATAGTTTTTATCCTGCAGTATTTTCGACGGAGACCTTGAGAAGTGTATACGCACCAAAAATACAACCAATTTCAGTTCCCTACAAGATCCAAGCTCCTTTAGTTAGAGGAAAAATTGGGGTACCAGATGTAAGACGCAAAGCCGGAAGACCAAAGAAGAACCGCATCAAACCCCGGGATTCATCGACGAGAAATCTTTGTTGCAGTAATTGTAGTGCGATTGGACACAACAGAAGAAGATGTACTAGTCAACCGAGAGAGTAAAATAGAATTGTTCAATACAAACTTAAAAATATTGTAATAGTGAGTCTGATAATGAAAGTCTACTTAAGAATTGTTCAATACCCAAACATTGCAATCAAACATTGTTACAAATCATACAAATATTGCAATCATACATTGTTACAAATTATCTACTCATCCTCCTCCTCGTCTTGTTGAGTTTGGGTAGGCAGCTGTGCTGATGGAGTCAAAAAAAAGTGTGTGAATATCTGGTAGCTTTCATCTCCAGCAGTCTGGTAACTCGGGCCTGCTCCAGCATACTGGTAACTCGGGCCTGCTGCAGCGTACTGGTTATGTAAGAACCCTAATTCTGAAAATCGTATTCTATATGTATTATTAGTTATGAGTTAATTGGAGAAAATAAAATTTTCTATTGGATCAAACCCAAAATCCACAAACCATTAAACCACCCTTCCCGCGTAAAGTAAAGAGTTAATCAATAGCAGCTCATCACCGCGTATACTTTCTCCACGCGTAAATATCAACAGCAATAGCAAAACCACCGCGCGTAAACCACAACAGTAGCAGTATTAAAAACCACCGCTTATTTTACCCCACGTAAACTTTTCCTTTCTCTACGCGTAAAACCCAAACCATAACCATTAGAAGAAGAAAATATCAGTAACAGAAGCAAAACTTAACTTTGCTTTGCTTTGTTTTCCTACACGTGTAAGTTTCTCATTCCACCACTCATTAAAAATCTCCTCAACCGCACACCTAAAACCAATAAAAGGAAAACAACAGTGGCATTAGTTTCTTAACCATTAAGTAAATCCCACCGCCTCCTTGTTCCTATATATATTACAAACTCTCCTAAAAAGCTAATTCCACTTCTTACACCAAAGCTTAAACACTGTTGTGGACAGTTGCACTTATACAGAACTTGCTCGGCAAGTATACCTTGCCACAGTACTCTTATTTATATTCCAAATGATGCATGATTCTATTTTATTTATGTATTTGTATTGGACCTTGTTTATGAGACCACCCCAGTATTATGGAACATTATTTGGTTCATTGGCCGTGACACAGTTGCTACACGATTTGCGAGTCTCATATAGCTCTCGGACTACATATTAGGTTGGTCGCCTGTATGTATAGGCCATGCGTTAGGGATGACTGCTGATAGAAACTTTGTATGCTAGAAGACCTGGCATTATTTAGAGGATTTATCATGTCATGGATATGGCATGCTTAGAGCATGAGGTGGGGAGAACAATAAGTAAAATATTTGGGCTCCTTTGCACTTTTTCCTGTACGCCCGGATTCTCCACCGGAGAAACGGGTGATGATGACCACTATATATTACTGGCGGCCTCTGCCGTTCAAAAGACGACATGCTTTGAGGCTCCTGATTCTCCGAGAGGGTCACGACAATCCCATATTTTTAGCCAGATAGCCCACTTGGTGGAAAGTTGTTCTCAAACTGCATTCACTTAGACGGTTAGGTGACCCATTGGATGTGTATATTTCAGTACTTATTGGCATATTTTTATGTATCTTGTTACGTCCCTCTGAGGACCTGGTCCCTTTCCAGATATGGACGAGCAGGAGTACCCACAGGAGTACGGTCCTGGACCTGATGCTACTTACCAGACTGAGGAGATCTTACCCTCGGAGTATCTATGATTTTGTTACCGCTGTTTAGAGATCTTTTGCTACCTCTGGATAGTCATTTTGTAGTGGATTTATTTCCACCCGACTATCAGACCTGATACTCATTTTGGATATCCAGTTATTTATTCAGCTTTTATTCCTACTGATTATTTGTGCTGTGGATGAGATATAGATTCTGTGAGACTTGTTGTGACAGTATATTACCACTGATGGATTGAATGTTCATATACAGCGTACGTGTGTATATGGTTTCCATATATTGGAGTTCGTATACATACGGCTGGGCATGTTACGTATACTTAGTCCTACGTATTTTGGGACTGGGGCGTGACAACGTTGCTTAATAATAATGTGGGTAGTCGGTCCACCAGGAATACGACCGTCATTTTGGTTAGCCATCTACAAAAAATATTATAGGAAGAAGGGGGATTGCTATGAGGAGGAGTACTGTGAGGAGGAGGAGGAGGAGGAGGAGTTAGGGTTTATTTATAGGGAGGGGAGGAGGGGGAAGTTGGGGGGGGGGGTCTCCGAGGAAAAGGGGGGAGGTCGGGGGGATCTCCGAGGAGGAAGAGAATCCGAGGGAGAGGGGGGAGAGGGGCCCGCCAACCGAGTTGGCGAGCTTGCCCAGAGCCCGCCAACAGAGTTGGCAAGTTCTTCTCGAACTCTGGGCACCGCCAACTCAGTTGGCGAGTTCTCTCCCTCCCTGTAATTTCAACAAACCCCTCCCTTTTCTTGCAATTATTTATAAATTTATTACTTTATTGAAAAAAAATTAATAAAAAAATAAAATCAAAAATAAAAATATAGGATTAAACTTTTAAAATTGGATATGTCAAGACTTGAATTGTAAGTTGATATAAAATAAAGAGTCTAAATACTAATTAGTCCTTGATTTTTTGAATATGGAACAAAGAAGGTAGAGTTGACATCAGACCACCACTTCTCAAATTGTAGAATATTATGCAAATTTTGCAGGTGGATACAAAGAATATTTTGTTTTATTTACATTTCTTATTAATATTTTAGGATATGTAGTTTTTACTATTTTCTCATAACGTATAGATAGACATGTCCAAGATAAAGGGTACAAAAGATGAACTATAGAGGAGGGTGAAGTCAAAGACGTACTTAGGAATGACAAACATATAAGCATTGTATTATTATTATTTTATAGATACTCTTTTGTGGATGTTCATTTCTTGGCTATATATGTTATTTTTTAAGAATTTAAACAATATTGTGTATTAGCACATCTTAAACGCTTATTTCACACATATTATTGCATGTATTAAGGTATAATAATTCTAAAACTATTTTTTTTTTCTTTATACTTCGGTACAACTGAAAGTTCCACAAATATATATTTAAAATCTAAATTTAAAAACTAACTTAGAAGATAATAAAAGTTTTTTATTCAAATGAGTAAATTCGTCAGAACACATATATAACAAATACAAATTATAATATATTTAATATTCAAATTCTGTTTAAACTAAAAATATGATATTATCTAAATATATATAAAGTTCTACAAATATATTTATAACAAATTTAATTAAAATATATTCAAATCATATTTAAACTATTTTATTATAATTTAATTTTTTATATAATTTTTTAATAATTTGAGAGATTTTTTCTATCTAATTTTCAATAATACGTACATACAACATATGAGAAATCTTAATTCAAATATATTTAAATATTTAAATAATTTTTAAATATATCAGAAAAATTAGTTTACGTGCAACGTACTTGAATATATATATATATATATATATATATATATATATATATATATATATATATATACCATAAACTTATAAATTTTATTAATCATTTAACAGAAAATTGTATATAGAACATAGAAGTTTTATTTTATTGCATCCAGAGCAATGAAGTTTCTAAATTTTCGAGAAGAGCAATGAAACGCCCTTAAAATGGACATTTTTGAACAATTGTCCAAAAACGTCCTTTTAAAGGATGTTTTGATGCAAATATTATTATTAATTATTTGTTTATTCTAACATACGGATTAAAAGACGAATTTTATAATACATAATTTGCTCCAAAAAGTTCTTAAAAATGTCGTTTTGGGACTTTTGTTTAAAAACGTTCCTTTTAAGGACGTTTCTATGTTCTATAAGTAATTTTTAAGACTTCTATCTTCTGAACGTAATTTTTTATGTTCTACACATAATTTTTTGATCAATTAACTAAAATTTCACGTGAGAAACAAAAGATTTTTTTATATTGAAAATATCCTTATAGAAACTTTCCTATTTTCTTGAAAAGAGTTTGGCGTTATACATATGATAAGCCAAAATGGGAAAAAGGAATATAAAAAATAATAAACTAAATATATGATAGGATTTTAAAAGGAAGAAACAAATATATAATACATTTATATATATATATATATATATATATATATATATATATATATATATATATATATATATATATATAAAATCTTGAAGCCGTAACTAAATACTCAATAATTTTTTTTTAAACTTACTGAAGATTTTAAAAAAAATCTAAAACCGAAAAAAACTTACGAAAGATTTTAAAAAAAAATCTAAAACCGTAAGTAAATACTCAACCAATTTAATTTTTTTTAATACTTACGGGAGATAAATAATTTTTATAAATAGTAGAGATATATTCATAACAAATTATAATTAAAAAATAATTAAATCTATAATTAATCATAATTAATATATATATATATATATATATATATATATATATATATATATATATATATATATATATATATATATATATATATAAACGGGATATGAGTCATAGGCTCATATTTCCTATATTAGTCATGCACATGTGGAACAATATGAATAGATTCCTATATCCATGTGCATTATTACACTCTATTCCTATGGTCCACATGTGCATTGGCTTATTTAGGAATATGAACCTATGGCTCATATCTTTTTTTTTTCTCTCTATCTATATATATATATATATATATATACACACACGAAGATAAATAATTTTTATAAATAATAGAGATATAACCATAACAAATTATAATTAAAATATAATTAAATCTATAATAAATTATAATTATAATTATAATTTTATATATATATATATATATATATATATATATATATATATATATATATATATATATAAACTATTTTATAATAATATTAAAAAATAATTATTTGCATTTACTAGTATAAATATATGAATCCTTAAAAAGCGCTCAGGACGTGCGGGAGATTTCTGTACGACCAGTACGTAACCTAACGTGCGCGCGCCGGTGCACTCTCTCTCTAGAAATGATTCCATTCCGCGCCAAAAAAATACTAGAGAGAGAAAGAGATTCCAATTTAGGAAATGGCAAATTTGTAATTAAAAGCGGACCCCACTAGAGAGAGAGAACAGATTAAATTTCCTATAAATAAAGTACAATCACCAGCTCTCTTTCTTAACTCGTCATCTTCTTCTCTCTCTCTCTCTCCTCCTCTGTTTCTTTGTAGAGAGAGAGAAAGTGAGGGAAGTCGGCAATGGCGGCGAGGAAGTGGGTTACTTTGGGAGGAGGAGGAGGAGTAGCAGTGGTGGTGGTGCTGATAGTTTTGGCGGGAAGTTTCGGTTGGATAGGGAGCGACGAGATGATGACGACGGAGAAGCTCTTCTCTACTTCTTCCCAGTAAGTTCAAGCTTGTTTTATTTTTCTGAGTAGTTTCTATTCTATGAGTGTGAATGAATGTTTTTCTTTTACTTTTTTTTTTTTTGGCTTTTTTGAGGTTTTTCTTTGATTACATGTTCTATTTAGATGATTTTCCGTATTCTTACGTGAAAAAAATGATTTTCGGTAAATAAAAGAAATTTGAGGGTTCTTCCTTGCAAAAGAGAGGAGGAGAAGCTGCTGCTTTCTACTTCCATGTACGCACACAAAATTTCTGTATATAATTGCGTCTTTTTTTTTCTCTTAAATTTGAAAGAATTTTAAGGATTTTTTTTCCTGTTTATTCGTTCAACTAAAAAATAATGAAATTTGAGGCTGGTCTTAAATGCTCGATTTTTGAAGTTTATTTTTTTTTTCCTTGAGGAGATTCTGTAAAATACATGAAAATTGAGGGCGTACTTTACAAAAATAAGAAGCTCCTCTATCAATCTTATATTTCAAAGATATTTAAGGATTATTTTTTTTTACTTTTAACAATAAAATTATTAAGAATGTTTGAATTTGTTCTGATTTTATTTTCTGGAACAGAGTTACTTCCTTTATACGAAGACAGAGGAACTAATTACTTTTAATATTTTCTATTAAATCCTTGCTATTTTTAAGATTTCTTATGACTTTTGCGGTGGAATGGAATAGAAATTAATGCAGTGAAAAAGGAAAACAAAATTAAAGTAAAATATCCTAGTATTCGAACAGAGTGTGTAAATGAACGAATTTGAGGGAGTTATCTGGAACCCTAAATCCTAATATTTTTCTCACTTTATATCATTTTGTTGGAGTTTTTAATGATTAGAGGAAACGCAAATAAATTGCAATTCTAATTCTAAGTGGTATGCAATTTTAAATAAATCCATTCCTTCTCATTTATTTGCAGCAATGCGAGTATTCCAGGAAGAAGGGTTCTTACAGAGGAAGCGGCCATGGCCAACCAAACTTCTCCGAGGTCAGTATCAGTACAAAATTCTTTTTGCAGTTCGAATCTCAAGCGTCCGATTCTGATCTAACGGTCCGAATCTGCTCCGCAACCGGATCCCAAATCTCCTATCCAATTTATCCAAATTAACTACTCCGCGTCCGTAACTGCCTCTCCATTGTAAACCGTTAAAGGGATCTTCACTGAGGGTCGTTTTCGTAATTTCAGATCAGCACAAGCAGCAGTCGACGATCCGGACCAGGTTTCATCTATGGTACAAATGTACGTGTCCTGTGTCTATTAATTTGTGAAACTCTATGTTGATTGCAAATAATAAATTAAATAATAAATTTGTTGAAATTGTTATGGAGAGCAGGAGTGTGAGCAACAGCACGTCCCGGCGGGAGCTCGGCTACCTCTCCTGCGGCACCGGCAACCCGATCGACGACTGCTGGCGGTGCGACCCGAACTGGCAGCGCCACCGCAAGCGCCTCGCCGCCTGCGCCATCGGCTTCGGGAAGAACGCGGTCGGCGGGCGCGACGGGCGCTTCTACGTCGTCACCGACCCGGGCGACTACGACGCGGTGAGCCCCCGCCCGGGCACGCTCCGCCACGCCGTCGTCCAGGACCGGCCCCTCTGGATCGTGTTCAAGCGCGACATGGTCATCACGCTGAGGCAGGAGCTCATCATGAACAGCTTCAAGACCATCGACGGGCGGGGCGCGGACGTCCACATCGCCTACGGGGGGTGCCTGACCATCCAGTACGTTACGAACGTCATCGTCCACGGAGTCCACATTCACGACTGCAAGCCTACGGGGAACGCGATGGTGCGGAGCTCGCCGAGGCACTACGGGTGGAGGACCATGGCGGACGGGGATGCCGTTTCGATATTCGGGTCGAGCCACGTCTGGGTGGACCATTGCTCGCTGTCCAGGTGCGCGGACGGGCTCGTCGATGCGATCATGGGGTCTACTGCCATAACCATCTCCAACAATTACTTCACCCACCACAACGAGGTATAATTAATTGGATAGAATTTTTAGGTATCGTGTCCGTGTCGGAGTCAGTACTCTTGAAATGTGGCTAAATCGCGATGCAGGTGATGCTTCTGGGACACAGTGATTCGTATCTTGGGGACAAGAACATGCAAGTCACGATCGCCTTCAACCATTTCGGCGAGGGCCTAATCCAGAGGATGCCAAGGTAGGAAAATCTTGATATTCTTGCCTGGTCGATCGAAGAAACGGGATTTGAATTTTATGGTTTATGTTTCCATTTCGGTGGGAGGAAATTGCAGGTGCAGGCATGGTTACTTCCATGTTGTGAACAATGACTACACCCACTGGGAGATGTATGCCATCGGAGGGAGCGCCGATCCGACAATCAACAGCCAGGGCAACCGATACCTCGCCCCTCGAGACCCCGACGCCAAGGAGGTATTGTTATACTTACAATCACTCACCATCTTCTTCTTCTTCGATCGTCATTATCAATGCACGACAACACTTAGCAAAAATTTATTTATCATTCAATTGTTGCATACTTCAAATTCAAACAAAAAATACAACAAAACTATGCCCAAGGGTCTCTCCGACCCTGATCAGTACCAAATTTATAATCTCAAATTGGTATTTGCTACATGTATAGGTCACGAAACGAGTTGGCACAGATAGAAGCGTATGGAGAGGTTGGAACTGGAGGTCACAAGGAGACCTGATGCTCAATGGTGCCTGCTTCACCCCTTCCGGAGCCCGGTCCTCCTCCGGCTATGCCAAGGCCTCCAGCCTCGCGGCCAAGTCTTCCAACATGGTCGCTTCCCTCACTTCGGGAGCAGGAGTCCTGGCCTGCCGCCGCGGCCACCCCTGCTAGTTATCACCAACAGAGAGAGTAGTAGAGAAGGATTCAAATTTACTTTGTTTCTTCTTCTTCCGTTGCATATTTGGCTTCGGCAACCTTGTCCTGCTCCCAGTGATGATTACTAGCTTGTGGAGCGGTGCACTGAGTGTTGTTGCAGAGGCCTTCCTCCGTCTTTTTACTGGAGATCGTTGAAAGTCCATTCGCAGCTCTGCACTCTGTTCTGTGAACATATCCTAGCGTTGTTGTCACAGTTGTTACATCAGTGTGCATACTCTCTTTGTTTTGAATGTGTGCTCACTAAAATTTCTGCAAAGGGAACAACTATATATCCAATCTTGAATTATCTCTACAAGTACTACATTTTCTTCTAAATATCTGAACGTTCATGCTAATGTTCATAACTGAAACTTTATCAATTGATGATTTATCATGGCAGACGTGATGGAAGCTGTGTTCACTTTCACTTGTTTGGTATAGAAGGGGGAGAACTGGGAGAAAAAAAAAATGGAGGAAGAAAAAGTAAAAAAAAAATGGTTCATTTCTTCTTCTTCTTTTTCTAGTCTAAGAAATTGAATCCTTCCAAAAGTAAGAAAAAAATACATGCTTATATCAATTAACAATTATATCTCATATAAATTGTATTATTTAAAAATTATTCATGAAGTCAACAATTAAATAAATGTTTCTAATTGAGAATAAAATTGATAAAACATATATTTTTTATTTTATTTTATTTCACTTTTTCTTCCATACCAAATAAATGAAAGTAGATCTCTTCTCTTTTCCATCATTCCTACTAAACACAAAGGAAGAAACTTCCTTTCTCTGTGGAAGAAAAATACATCATATTATTTTTTCTTTCTTCCACTTTTCTACCAAACGAAAATGCATCATACTGTTTAATGGCATTGAGGAATTTATCAATGAATTGGTCAATTCAAACTGTTCTTGATTATTGTAACAACAATTAGTAAGTTTATTTTTATTTTCTTGAGGATAGTTGAGAACTTAACTACTTAATTTGAAAACTTATTATTATGTCACATCTGGTGTAAGACAATTTAACATGTTACATGATGTACGTGTACCAGATTGTCATATGCTTCGGGTTTCATTGCATATATCCATAAAACCAAGATTTACTTGTCATTGTGGTGCAGAGTCAAAAAAGTTTCCTTCCCACATTTTGGACGCAGCTATTCAGACTTTAAAGTGCCTGCCAAACAATATCGGGGCTATGTTTTTAAAATGTCTGCCAAAGTCCAACAGTAGCGGAGCTGGATTGATGATACCATATTAAAATTAGATATCTTAAGTATTTCAACATAGAAGAAGATTTAATCAATTGACTTCTTATATATGAAAACAAGCTTATGTATTATTATTATTATATCTGTTTTATAACATTTATTAGATTTTAATCAATTAATGAAAATATAAAAAGAAACTGTTGAGGCAACCTTAAACCAACATGTTAATCCCAACCAGCCCCAGTTGCCAAGCAACCAAAATACAACTATATATTATTTTTGTTACAAAATACTAGAAATAAAATGGATATTTTAGCAAATGTTCCCACTACAAATATAGAACTATCATATACCTCCACTTACTTAAAAAAAAAAAACTAGCAAATGCCCTCATTATGAGTAAAATAATCAAAATTTTGATTAAATAGTAGTGGTATATATCTTAAAATTTTAAATATTGTTACAAAGGAATATGGACATTTGCTAGTTTTCAAAATAAGTGGAGGTATATGTTAGTTTCTATATTTGTAACAGGGACATTTGCTAAAATATTCCAAATAAAATTTACGAACTTTCTATAAATAAATAATAAAAATTTATATAGAATAATAAAGTTTAAACATATTGAATGGAAAGAGAGAACTTTGGAAAATTACATGAGCAAAAATATTCTACTTGACGGTCTGGCTGGATTCGTGTAACGACTGTTGGACAACGGTCGAATTCCTATCGGCTATAAGCTTTCCTGGATATAAACTGAATGGGCTTCTCCAAATTTCTATTCTTCTCCATCTCTTCAATTATTCTCTTCTCTACATAATTCTCTTATAATCTCTCCATTCAGAAGCTCCACAATCAGATCTACATTTAGAAGCTCTCTACCATCCAATCTCCTACAATATTTTTACAAAAGATCTCCATTCAGAAGTCTACATTCTCTATTCGCCCTGGATCAAAGCTTAATAATATAAATTATGCTCGCACTGAGGTACACTAGATGTGCTATCTTATGAAGGAGATTTAATCCAACTATAGATAAACTATAGATAAACTACATGATATGCACTTGAGGACAACGTTCGCACGCAAGGATGGGATACATGCTAAAATAGAAATTTACGTAGTTCAAGACTAGTGGTATGGATATACAGTCAAGCAGCCATATGTAAACTTGCATAACGATCAACGAACGTCAATGTTATCTGTAAAAGGGGTCATCGCTCTCATAGTTTCCTCCGGAGACTATGATTTACCGATTTGGCTAGTCCATACGCCTAGTGACTAATCATCTCCATTCCCATGACACTGTCGTATCGTATCCACGACACGTCCGGTCTGACATTATCAAGAAATAGATTTAACACAAAGTTTATCACAATACATGCAAAACACATATCGTGTATGAAACCTAACATGTGTCAATTGGTAATAACATGCAATAGGTCTGAAAGAAAAGAGCAAGATACGACATAAACAATACAACAACAAGAAGAAGAAAATAACTTATGCAAGTTATATTTGCATTGGGTTCTTCCTTTAGGAGCTATTGCTATTGACAGCTCTGTATCACATGATCCACGATACCCACAATTTAGTTGGATCCCCAAATCTCGTAAGATCACAAACAAATTAGAGTCCACTTGGGTTTGTTGGTCATTAGGTCAACTTGATTTAGGTCTTAACCTAGTTTTTATATTGTTCTAGGTTTGAAATACTAAATATCAGTCATATATACTGGGCTAATGATGGAAGAACTTAGTGCCAGAATTGATGAGGTTTAATAAGAGGTCTATGAATATATGAATTTGAACATTAAACTTGTACCTACCTCCTACCTACCTACTAATTTTGTACCATCTTATTTACCAAAAATAACAAAATTATTTTAACGCAGCGGAGGAGGCTGGCGTAGAACGCTCCGATATGCAATGGTGCTCGACTGTGGGGAGACGGTAACACAGGGAAGGGTGTCGGGGCTTGAGGGGCCGTCGATGGGGGAGGTTTACTCGGCAAGCTAATTGGATTTGGATTTGCTTGGAGAAGAAAGAGATTACAAAGGCCATAGTATTTTAATGATGACGACGAAGAAGAAGGAGATCAACATATACTCATATGGGAGGAGTTTTAGACTATCGATCGAGTATTATATAACATGAAAAAATTAAGAATATCCGTATAAATAATTTATTTCCAAAATATGAAAATCATATCCATTAATAATATGATTTCTTGTTTCTGTTTTAGACTATCGATCGAGGATTATATAACATAAAAATATTACGAATACCCGTATAAATAATTTATCCACAAAAAAAAAATCATATTCCTTAAGAATATATGGGTATATTTTATTTTCTCGGACATTTTTTTTTGCTTTTTTGCCGTAATACTCTTTAAAAAAAATTCATTTTTTTTTATCATTTTCTATTTTTGTAAGTTTTTTTATTTTTTTATTTTTTAAGATTTATTTTTGTTTTGTTTGTCTTCCCAGTTTTTCTAATCCTTTTTTATTTGCTTAAGAATTAATTTTTTTTTCTTCAATTTTTTTACTTTTTATTTTTTCAAGAATGATATTTTGTTTCTTTTTTACGATTTTTTTCATAGCATTTAATTATTTTTTGAAGTTTCTTTTATGCTTCTTTATTTTTTTTAGAAATATTTATATATTCACAAAACATGGAAATATAATTTCTAGGAAATTTAATTAGGTAGAATTTGATTCCTAGTAATATAGAATTTTTGGCTATATAGTATTCCCGCGTACCAAACTCCCCCCTTAGGACTTAGCCGATCACTACTAGGATTTATATGGAAATTTCAACTCCTATGATAAGGTGGCTAGATATTTGATTCATGATAATATTTTATTTTTTTTATCAATAAGGAGATCATGAATTGTCCATTGGCCATCTTATAGAATATGAGAAAGTTAAAAAAAATTTTTAAACATAGCTTAATTTGAACCAAGACTTTAACCATACTCATCATTTTTTTCTTTTTCTTATTTTATTGATTAAGTATTAACAAGAAATATTATCTACTTATACTAACTTTTTATTTATTATATATATATATATATATATATATATATATATATATATATATATATATATATATATATATATATATATATATCAATTGTGCACGTGGTTTGCACATATATTTTATGTTAATTTATTGTGCAATCATTTTTAACGAAATATTGCATAATAAATTATTTATAATTACCAACTTTTAATATGTTATCTTTTTTTCCAAAGTAAAATATTTGCAATGAAATATATTTTTTTAAATATTTTTTTATAAGAAAATAAGATATTTGTAAACAATTGGTATTTATATAATTATAATTTTATAAAGTAAAAAAATTAATAATGAAAGGAGAAATAATAATGTATATTAAGTATTTATTATGATAGTGGATATTAATGATGATTGTATTATAATTATGATACACCCTTAATTATGTCACGCCCTGATCTCTCGTAGGCTAATCGGCCGTCCCCGCTAGGCGAGAATCACCACGCCAGCGCTCCCGCGGGACGATCGCTTGACCCATCTGTGCGTGATGCCGCACGAGCGTAAGTCGCGCCCGTGCAAGACCGTGGTTCAAGTTGGCGGTAAGAGGCCTAAGCTACAGAAGTTGCACAAATTGTCCGAGTGCAGCGGAATTATAAACGCATAGGCGATTGGTAACAAGTTCACAGAGTCGTTGATAGCGGAAGCATTGAATAACACAAGTAAAAGTAAAATAAACTCTTTATTGATATTGAACAAGTGTTACAGGCGGCGCTAGGCCGAGATTATAAGTCGCTCAAGCCTCTCTCCCTGGAGCAATAAAAGCGTGCTAAGTGGCTATATTTTGGAATAATGTATAGGCGATGTTCCAATATCATGTCATGTATATGTGCTTCAGTTCCGGATCGTAACTCTCCAAGGCTCCAGAGTGAACTCCACGCCTTAGCACGCATGAAGGAGGCATCCGCACCGAACGAGGTTCTCCCGCACCCTGCAAGCAATCTGGTGGGTTATCAGTACATGAATGCACTGGTGGGGAGGCTACTCGTCCCTCGAAAAATCCAAACACATTACATAGGTTCCATGCACCATCTATTAAGTTATCTTTCTAATCTTGCCTTAGGATCAGTTTCATGGTAATGATGAATAGCATAACTCGTGTGGTAGTGCGCCGTGCGACATAAGAGAAAACACGGCGAGACTTACCAACTTACCATTCGTCCATCCATGTCCAAGGCAAACCAAGTTAATTCAAGAACGAGCATTTATAATGAAAACCAAGGCAATAATATATGCAAACACAAGTGTCGTGAGAGAGGTTATGTTTCGGGTGCACGATTTACACGAATTATAAGACATTTGCAGAAGATGTTGAAGTGCTCCATATGTACAAGTGTTTCAATTATACACAAGTATATTATCCTCATGATCGTTCAGGTATTTTAGATATTTTTGATGCGATACAATGACTCACACGCGGATAGCCGCTAAGCGAGGATGACTTATCTATATGAACAATTGTCGCTAGCATAGCCATAAAGGACGAGTTATAGTCACGGAGACGGAAATGATATGCGACGCAGGTAGCGAGCCCAGCCACATGCCATTTCTCCCTCCTACATATTGACTAATCCATATTTTTTGTTCGGATTGGATCGGTCCCAATGCCCCGGCAACCGTCCGCGGAACCATTCCATACCCTTGTGCACAAGTTGTCCGCGACATGCAAGTCTCTAAGGTCATTCCAGATTCATAACGATAATTCTTGATTCTTTTCTGAACGAGCATTGCTCCACGAGCTGTGATTCATTGTTTACTTAACACGATTCTCGTTCAGTGTTCAACTTGAATTGATGCAATCTAAGGCAATACGAGCATGAGACAATCATATAGCATGATCTGTCTTTGCATAGTCTCCCTGAGCCGTTAGATTGAGTACAAGACGAGTATCACTTTTCTGAGGTGTTGCGATATTATCTTGCTTGACTGTCCTTGATGCAGTCCCCTAGTTCGGGAATTATCTTGGCGACCTAACGGTCCCGGATACTTTCAGGTTCATATTGCACAGAAGGACTATTTGATAGTCTTCTGGCTGACTCGATGCATGCACGATACGCGATAGTGTTCTTGATTGTGGCATGATTTCGTGTAGCAACCATTGAATGAGACAATGTGTACAAACCACACTAAGCAGGCAAGCATGCATTCATATTGAAACTTAAGCATTCACTTTGGCACGGGTTTGGGATAAAGCGAGGAGTAAAACCGTAAGGGACATACCGTGCAACATCATCTAGGGTCGTGTAGTGTAGCAAGTGAAGCAGAGCACTCCAAAGAGCATACAACGATTCTACTCGAGGCGTAGCGAGGTCTAGTTGCACAAGGCAAATATAGCATGGGAGGGTCCACATATAAGCAAAGTTTCATTTCCATGTTCTAACACAAGCAATACAAATTGTGATTATTCTCTTAGCTAGGTGCATTGTATTCTTATTAGCATGCATGGGGTGATTCACCTAGCGACTAGCATGAAACATCCATATTTTAAGTGTGCTGGCTAAGCAAAGATAAGTTCATCGTAGCCACCCACCTTAGCGATGATTCGCCTCGGTCGAGCGAGCCTTTGAAAGCCTAAGCCGGAACTCCTGAAGGGCCAAGTCTGGAAATCCTTTTGCCTTAAACGAGTATTCTCGCTGAGCAAAGCGGGTTGGGTCATTGCACTTTTGCTGTTTGAATCGGCAGTCCGCTTGAGCGGAATGGGTCGTTACATTATACACCAATCAGAAAAAGTCTTGTCCTCGAGACTTCCTGAGCGCATGTCGTTCTATCGCACTATCGAATCTATCCCAAGCGTAGCAATCGGTACCACTAGATCAGTTTGAACACAATCTCCTACTCGATCCTTACGCCGTGTTACGTGTATGTTGAGTCGATCTCATTTGCGCCTTAGCGCAGAACATGTATTGCTTAATGTGAGGTACGTTTTAATCCATCGCGAATGATGATCTAAGGCTGTGGCAAACCTATACAAGTCATTTTACTTATTCGTGTGGATATTCACTTGCACTAGCATAAGAGATCAGCATACCGCGAGTCTGGATCGTGCACATATTCGAAGCGTCCTTCAAACACATGCATGTCAACCAACTTAGCGATAGCGAATTATTAGTACTTGAGTTTCACATATTATTGAGTCTTGGATCGTGCACACGTTCAAGGCGTCCCTCAAACATATACTTTCAACCAAACTTAGAGATAGTGAAATCAGACAAGATACTTTGCGAAAATCTCAGGGTTCTTGTTTTATGAATCACAAGGATACTTCCGATAGGGTCAATCAAATTTTATATCATTTTTCATTCCAACTCAAAATCAAGTATTTACACTACCGTTAAGCACGATCTATCTGATTAACCGCTAGCGTCTATCTGTTCGGGTCAAACATAGCACACATTATCGTTCCAAGTCTAACCCTAAGTCTTGCTGCCCCACTTCTATGGCTTGTTCAAGCAATCTACTAAAGTCAGTCACACAGGTTCTTTTACTCGACACAGGGTCGTCTGCCTAATTACTAGGTCAGCTCACAAGGTCATAGGTACAAGTTCAAGCACGCGATACATCGTGAAAATTTGTCGTACGATGCTCGTCCCGAAGTTGTGGCGCCACTACCTCTATGGTGTGTCGTACGAGATCTATACGGACCATAAGAGTCTAAAATATCTCTATACACAAAAGGATTTGAATCTACGACAACGGTGTTGGCTAGAACTCCTTAGCGACTTTCACTTGATGATCAGGTACACGCCGGGCAAGGATAATATTGTAGCTGATGCGCTGAGTCAAGTGTTCGTTGGGAGCTTGGCTATTGATAACAAGTTGCGTTGGGATCTTGAAGGTTTGGACATTATACTTAAAATCAGATACAAAAAAAGGGGCACAAGTGGCTCAGCTGCGTCTCGAACCCGACTTATTAGAAAAGGTCAAGTTCGCTCAGAAGGATGACATATTCCTACAAAAGGTGCAAGATCTTATCTTAGCAGGGAAGGCAACCGACTTTGCGGCACGGACAGAATGATGCCAGTGAAGGAAAGATTGTGCGTTCCTAATGATGCAACCCTCAGAAAAGAGATACTTACGGAAGCCCACTATGCAAGTTACACTTCACATCTGGGTAGCACAAAGATGTATCGATATCTCCGTACAACATTTTGGTGGCACGGCATAAAAAAAGATATGGCGTTGTTCGTGTCGCAATGCATGGCTTGTCAGAGGGTAAATGTCGAGCACCAGAAGCCGAACAGAGTGATGGAGAATCTAGCTATACCGGAGTAGAAATGGGAACATATAATGATGGATTTCATTATTGGTTTACCGAAGACACAACGGAGGAATGATGCCGTCTGGGTCATCGTTGATCGACTCACCAAGTCAGCTCACTTTCTGCCTATCAAAAGTACTTGGAGTGCCGACTGCCTGGCCCAGATCTACCTCAACGAGATCGTTCGACTTCACGGCGTGCCCATATCCATTGTCTCTGATAGAGATGGTCGATTCTTATCATGCTTATGGGAAAACCTTCAGTCAGCAATGGGGACAAAGTTGAAGTTCAACTCCGCCTACCATCCATAGACAGACGGCCAAACAGAATGTGTCAACGAAATCCTTGAAGACATGCTACGACTCTTCGCCTTGGACTTGAACACTAGTTGGGACATGCATCTACCGTTAGCCGAATTTGCATACAACAATAGCTATCAATCCAGCATTCAAATGGCGTTGTATGAGGCATTGTATGGGCGGAAGTACAGATCCCCAATCTGTTGGGATGAAGTTGGAGAACGACAAATTCTTGGCCCTGAACTCGTAGAACAAACCGTCCAGAAGATCCGTTTGATCCGAGAACTGTTGAAGGTAGCACAGAGTCGCCAGAAAAGCTACTCAGACACGCATCGACGACCTCTTGAGTTCTTGGAAGGTGATCGGGTATTCCTCAAAGTCTCGTCCATGCGAGGAGTTACCAGATTTGGAGCAAAGGGAAAGCTAAGTCAAAGATTCGTCGGTCCGTTCGAGATACTAAAGCGAGTCGCCCTAGTCGCATATCAGATTGCCCTGCCACCGTCACTATCTGAAGTGCACGATGTCTTCCATATTTCAAAGCTTAGGAAGTACGTGTATGACCCGAGTCATGTGGTGGATCTTGATCAACTAGACCTAAGGGCAGACTTGACTTATGTTGAACATCCTGTGCGGATCCTGGATCGCAAAGAGAAGCTGCTTCAAAGTCGTCGGTTCCTCTTGTGCGCGTGCTTTGGAGAAATTATTCGGTCAAAGAATCGACTTGGGAGCTTGAGTCTGAGATGAGGGAAAGATTTCCTTCACTGTTTCATAGTGGTAGGTTATATTCCTAAGTTTCGTGGACGAAACTTCCAATTAGTTGGTTAGAATGTGGTACCCCATTCCCCCTATTCGGGGAGCGGGGCTAAGAAATACAAACGGTATCGTTCGATCGGGATAGATTGAATCAAGAACTCATCCTCGTTATGGATTTGCTTCTTCAGAATCGATTCCCATATTCGGTGGACCGTGCCCCGAGGATGGACTTAGCGGCAGAGTCAAGAGGGATATCTCCGTTGCAAGTTTCTTGCCTAGTTTTTGCTGTCGCCTTGTTGCTTTTGTGCTTTGAGTTGGTTTTTAGATTTATTGGCATTTTTTTGAACGGTTTTGATGGATTTTATTATTTTCGTTCGTTGAACTGTACTTCAATTCTTAGATTGGAAAGAGTGGAAGAGGTATTGATCAGCTGTTCGTGGCACTGCAGGTGATCGTGCAGTAGACGACGTGCGAGAGGAGTCTTGAAGCATCTATTTCCTTTCCTTCTCAAACCAACTTGTGAGTGGCTTATATTCGATTCAGTTGACCCTTCTTCCAAGTCTTCACATTTAAAAATATTTCATTCTTGCTCGCCCCGATCAAACGATACCATAATAACTAAAAGATATCAAGATAAAAAAGAATATACTTGGATAACTTGATGTTTGTCAATCAACTTGTGAACGGTTACCTTATTGCATGCTAGATCGTTTAGAATGTTTCTTCCATGCTTCAATTTTAGTTAGAATTTATACTTCTTCTATAAATTGTGCTATGTATAGAACAGAACCTTGCTATGCAATAAAATGATCAGGAAGACTATGCAAAATGGATCGTGTAATGGACTCGTCTCGTGCTTGTTTTGCCTTAAATTGTGCTATTTGATAACTTAGTATTAGATGTCGTTGGCCACGGACAACTTGTGCACAAGGTTTGTGGTTTCGTGGATGGTCGTCGGGGCGCTGGGACCGATTCGATCTGGACGGAACATATGAAATAGTCAGTATGTTGGAGGAAGAAATGGCATGTGGCGGGGCTCGCCACCTGCGTCGCATATCATTTATGTCCCGTGACTATAACTTGTCATTTATGACAATATGCCAGTGATCCCCTCGTATATTTAAACATGTGCAAACTAACTTGTATCTTCGTGGCAGGGCAGGTAAAAGTCATCGAACGGTGGCAAGTTTATTTCGGTAAATTTACATATCTGCTTGCTTGTAAAATAAACTAAGGTAAGATAGAAAGATCACAAATAACTTGCATGTTTTCACATAAACAACGTGTTGATTGGTATAGTTGGGTTAGCTCGCATTCACCAGTGTATTTCGATGTACTGACCCTCGTTGAAATAGATTCTCCGCACCAAGAAGATCCTGCGAGGAGCTGAAGTCACTTCCCAATCCAGTCCAAAATGATCGTGCCTTACTTGAAGCATTTTGAAGACTCAGGAGCTAGCAAACATAACTTATGCAGCTCAGAGGAAAAGTGATAGTTCCGCCTGGAGGTCTCTTATTTTGAAGCTTTAGTAAATGATGTATGTACAAGACGACTATCTCATTTTGTGTCAACTTTTGTAAGCCCGTGCGGCAATTATCTGACTCGTTCAAGAGTTTGTAAAAAGATGTTCATTATCAATAAAGAGAACTTTTTCATGTTTCAACTTTGTGTTTCAATTAGCTGTGTACTCTGAATATGTGCTCGTTATGCAAAATACCTTAGCCTTGTGCGGTGCGCAACCTAGGCACGCACAGCGTCACGCTCAGGGGACGACTATCGATTTCACAAAATCGGGACGTGAAAAATTATATTTTAAAACTAATTAAATAATAAAGGTTAAGTTAAGGACATTTTAGGAATATTAAAAGTTTCACGGTGAAGTCTTTCAAGTTTTCCAAGAAATTTTGAAAAGGCGGAGAGGGGATTTGCAGTTGTTTACTTGTGATTGGTACCAATGTTACTTTTCTTACATCTAGATATCAAGATATTAATTTATTATTTGTGCTCACGACCCTAACTACAAATTATATCCAATTGCTTATGTTCATGCTAGAAGTAAAAATATTGATTCATGGACATAATTTTTAAACAATTTTAGAATGTCTCTTCAAGGTTTTTTTTTATAAAGAATGGGATATGATTTCATTTACATAGATAAATAAAAAGGATTAATAAATGGTATGCATGTAACTTTTCAGAATCACCATACTTTTTTGTATTCAACATTTTAAACAAAAACTAAAAACACAAGTAACCGGAGTAAGAAAATATAAGGTATAGCTAGATAATCTTGCACTATTTTACAATGACACGGATGCACAGTTTTGGTTAGAAATAATTAAAGCTGATAATATGACTATTTTTAAATAGCTTGTTTGAGTAGAGAATGAAACCCATATTTGTGCGCATTGGATAACAACTTATATATAATCATTATCCTAGATTAGATATTAAAACTTCAAATATTGCTGAATGATTTAATAATTGGGTTAAAATTTTATATGATAAACCAATAATAAAACTATTTGATGATATTAGAGGCAAGATTATATCACTTTATAAAAAACAGATAACTCGCTGAGAATTTAGACAAATTATTGTCCAAAAATGTTAAAAACTACGGCATGCATCAATACAGAACGACACTAGTTTCAAATATTGCATATTGATTTTTTTTTTTGAAATACTAGATCGTGAAACAAATAAAACATATATGGTCCACTAAAATGATAAATAGTGTTCATGTTTAAGGTGGGTATAATACTTATCTACCATGTGTACATGCATGTTATGCGTGTAAATCTTGTAATGTAAGTATTGTAAGTTTTTATCCTTCACTATTTTCTTCTGAAAATTAAGAAGTGTTTATGTGTTATGCTTGAAACCAATTTCAGACTCTTACAATCTTAGAAGTTCATTGGTTTAAGGTCAAATTGGAGTACCAAATGTACGACGCAAGACTGAAAGACCAAAGAAGAACCACATCGTAACGAAGAATTTATCGACAAGACAGATCTAATTGTAGTAATTATGGTAAGATATGATACAACAGAAAGAAATGTACTAACAAACCAAAAGAGTATTTTTTTTATCGTTGATATTGTAATTAATCTCAAGAATGAATAAAAATCCTTTAATCTCAATAATGAATAAAAAAAAAATTTATCTTTGATGTTGTAATCAATCTTAATAATGTGCAATCTACTTTAGGATATACGTTAGACAATATGTGTGGTGCACGCCTAATATTATTCAAAAAACACTACAAAACTAAATTAAATTAGCGACGCTAAAAAATGTCGCTAATATCTAATTAAATGTTGCTAAACATGTTTAATGAGTCGCATAAACATTAGTCACTGAATCACCAAACGTCGCTAAACGTCGCACTTGCGATGTATTTAGCGATTCTACAACGTCGCTAGATTTTTCAGATTTAGCGACGTTGGGCGACATCAACATTGCTAATTTAGTGACTTATATTTAATCGATGTTTGTCGCTAATACGACGACAAAATAGCGACGTGAAGAAGGAGGTTAGCGACGTGTATTGATAACATGGCAAAGTCTTCCATGTCAGAATATTAGCGACGTTATGCGACATGTAGCAACATCTTAAAATACAGTTTAGTGATGTCATATATGTTGCGTAACGTCGCTACACTTCCTAGTTTTAGTGACGTGTAGCGACGTATTGATACGTGTAGGGACGTTCAGATACATGATAGGTACGTATTTTTGTGTGTCGCTAACGTCGCTAATTTCTAAATAAAAAAAATATAGTATCATATTATAGAAATATATCACAAAATATATACAAATCTTATATATATATATATATATATATATATATATAACAAAATATATCATATACATAAATATATCACATAATATATAATACATAAACAAAGAATATAAGAAAAACACAACTATGATACAATACATAACTGCGAATAATGTATGAGACAGAAACCAACCCTAATGTATGTAACTGACCATAATTTCTGATACAAAGACTGTCTGATACAAAAATAACTCAAATAATGTAAAAAAAAAATTGAGTTTGGTGAAGCGTCAGCGTATTGAACATAATAAATGTGTCGGATACAAAAATAATCCAAATAAAAAAATATGCTCATCTGAGCTCAGATACAAAAATGTATATCGCCAGTAGTCTCGGATGATGCTGACGATATATAATTCATATAAGGAAGTCCAAATTTGACGAAGGGCCAAACATTGTCATTTTGCAATTAGACGGGGTCAAATGTTGGCCAAGAAAATGGAGCCAAATTAGCCATTGTCCAATTTTAGCAAATTATATATCAATTTAGACTAAAATGATGCCACAAGTTCAATGGTGATATTAGATTCACAATTCAATGACCGGAATTTGGCGGAATGATGCCTGTTCCAAAAGATTTAAATAAAAAATGACTTATTTACACTAACTACCCCTACGTTTATTGTTTATAATACAGGGTACCTATGCTTTCAAACTAATTATACTGACCACCCCTCCATTTAGGAAAAAAAATTTAAAATAGGGAGGGATAGTGTTATCTTAAAGTAAGTGTACCCCATGTAATAAACCAAAAAAGTAGAAATGACCAGTGTAAGTAGTTTAAAAGTAGATGTATCTCGTATAATAAACATAAAACATAGAAGTAGTTAGTGTAAATAATCCTAAAAAAAAAAAAAAATCAGTTACTAACGGCCTACTTTGGCCTCAAAATTGATCAACCAAACGATATAATAATTTGCTGAAATTAAACATGCAAAAAGTTGGTTATACCAGCTATCGATCGGAATTATCGGATCGAAGATCGGCTCTTCGACGGAGTAGAAAACAGTAGGGGAAGTTGGTCCCACAAGCTGAAACGAAATTAGCATGCAGGTGAACACACAATACTATCAAATGAGACAATTAACGGTTGAAATTTAACATGGAAAATGGTCTTTATACTTGCGCGAAATTGCTTTTGTTTTGGGAGAGGAGATGATTCTGTCTCCTGTGGGTGTCGGGATAATGGTGTAACCGGATGTGTGTGGATGGCCAAAAATTGGAGGACGGAGTGAATTTAAGTAGCGACTTTTGAACCATTTCAATCAATATTTGATAATTTATTAACGAACGATTTTTTAAAAAATTTATAAAAATATACTTATATATATGTCCATATACTTAGATCTCATCTCCACAGATTCCTTGAAACTTACTTGCTTAATTCTCTATTTAATACCATGACCATCTACGATTTTTTCGTCCACATACTCTCCTCCCTTTTCTTCTAAAATTAAGGACAACACCTACATGTACACTATGTTTCAAACTTCAATCTTCCTTTTTAGTTTTTTCATCCACATACTCTCGTCCCTTCCTATGGGTGTGGAGGGCGAGCGCGGGGAGGGGGTGTCGAGCGAGAAGAGGTAGCGGCGGTGGCGAGGTGTGGAGCGGCGGAGAGGTGGAGACGAGCTCGGGGAAGAGGGAGGCGGTCGTGGGTAGGGGGGGTTTCCTTATTGCTTATGCTGTCAAATCGCCGATTATACCTGTACATACATGGTTACCCGATACTCATGGAGAAGCACATTACAGTACATGTATGCTTCTAGCAGGAATCTTATTAAAATATGGGGCGTATGCCTCCCAAAAGGTAACGGAGGCGTGCAAAGGTTTCCTCGGGTCGGACGGAGATTGGCCCTCGAGTGCAAAGGCATAAGGGAGCTTGACTGCAAGATCCACCCGTCGAGCATGGACGAAAGTCGGCCTTAGTGATCCGACGGTGCCGAGTGGAAGGGCCGTCGCTCAACGGATAAAAGTTACTCTAGGGATAACATGTTGATCTTCCCCAAGAGTTCACATCGACAGGATTGTTTGGCACCAACCACTTTACTGCAAACAAACTCTCCTTAGGTTAGGGTGGAAGGCGGAGCTGGTAGAGAGCGAGGGGGGTTAGGGAGCCACATGAAGGTGGAAACTAGCTCGGGGAGATGGGAGGCGGTGGCTGGTAGGGGGGTCGGACACGGGAAGACGATGACGGTGGCGGAGAAGAGGGAGAGGAATATGTTATAAGAGGAAGAAGACAATAAAAAGGGACATTTTGGTCAAAAATTTTGAATCAAAATAGTTGACCGTTAGTCCTAGACAAATTCTGTCAAAAGTGGAAGAACTTGTACATTATAAAAAAATTGTAAAACATCCTTAAATATGGTAAAAAAAGTGAAGGATAAGTCTAAATTTCTTTTATATTTTCTCATGTTTGCAAACTCTTTCCTAGCTACTTTTGGTTTAGGCTTCTCATGTTTGCAAACTCTTTCCTCGCTACTTTTGGCTTAGGCTGTTTGAAATTGCTGCTTTTAAAAAATTCAGGTTTTGACAGCAAGTTGAAAGCTGGTTGTCCTAAAATTGAAGAGACTTAAAAAAAAAAAAATTTGATAAGTTCTTGTTACAAAACAGCATTGGACCTCGAAAGAATACAAAAAGCTCAAACATTTTCCAGAAGCAGCTTCCAATAAGCAATCTAAACCCAGTCTTCGTGGTATAGATACAATACTTCGACTTAATAAACAGTTTATGAAAAAAAAAAAAAAACAGCAACAACGAAAAACACGTTATGAGAGATGCTGAAGGGGGCTGGTTGCTCCGTTATATGCATACTAATGGGACAGGTATGTTTCTCATTGTGGTTCACCATTACTAAACTTCTCTCGACTCCATGTCCGAATAAAATAAAGTACTAGTAAGTTATCTTGATCTAGAAATTCATTTCGTACAATTGAACATTTTCAAACTGTATTTTTTAAGAACCAAAAAGATTTATACCAAAATAACGGATAAAAATAATAATAAAAGACCTTGGACGCAGACCTCATGGCGTGAGAAGAAGTTTTTGTCGGAAGAACCGCTAGGAGTAGCTCCGCTCCCAAATCAATCCATTCGGACCAAGACATACATACCTTTAATTTTTGTGTCGTAAAGAAAAGATTGAAACAAAATATAGCTAGAAAACGATAATTTTGGTTTACTAGACATAAAATATACAACGCATTCTATATTAAACTATCATAAAGAAAAGAAACTTAACAGCGAACCAAGTATGAATAAATTCTTATTGGCTATGCATTTCTCAAAGTAAACTTCTACAGAATTTTCTTCTATATCATGTTATATCACTCCATGATTCCCCCCATTTTCGTATCAAGAAGCTCCACTCTTGCAAAAGAACAGATGAAATGTATTTGATTTGCACTTCAGAGGGGAACAAGAAAATCCCGTTAGCAAAGCCAGGTAAGGTCATCAGTAGCCAGAGGGAATGGAAGCACTAAATATCTGTCAATATTAATGATGATATAATCATAATATATGCAAAAATGAATAAGACTGATATCTGAATGAAGAACTTTGGACTTTCCCTAATGCCTTGGGGCGTCATCGCTCTGCAATTAAGAAACCAAATCATTTCAGATTTATAAACGAAATCAAAGCATGAATTTGTCGATAAGAGGGAGACAACATCTCGTGTCGTACACACATACTTTTGCATGTTATAAATATCTAGATATTTTACTTGCCCAGAGCTATTCACATAATAAACTAGCTTCAGGAATTAAAATTACTCATGGCAGTTCATGTATAATACGCAAATATTGAATAATAAGGATATTTAAACTGGCAGTAACCAAGTTGATGATCCCTCCCATTTACCTGGTTTAGCTTCTCTGATCGACTGTTCCAGCCATACAATTAATTAAAGCAATCGATTGAGAGTTATTGGAAGTGGATTTTCAAGTCATGGGGTGGCAATATAAATTGCCTAACTATCGATCAATAATACTATGTAAGGGTCTCCCACCAACAGTGAGCTTCAACTCCATTACCAAAAAGGAGTGTTACTCAATCCACATTACATGGCACACTCGGGTTATCCGACAATGCTAACTCAATTGAAGTGCATGTGTGTACACAGTCTCCAGGGGAAGATGTAGAAATTTAAAGAGGGGATCAACCTCAAATGTAAAGAAAGTCTAAAATTTTGTTAAAGTTCACTATATCAAAATTTTGTTAAAAATAAAAATTATGAAGGAAAAAGTAAAATCTGATGTAAATATGTATATAGAAATTAAAAATTATAAATTTTGGAGGGGGCAAAATATAAAATTGATGAAGAAAATTTAAAAAGAACATGAATATTTTAATTGAGAAGCAAAATTTTAGTGGGGGCGAGTGGGAATGAATATTTTAACTGGGAAGCAAAAATTTAGTGGGGGCAACTGTCCCCACTCACCCCCATGTAGGTCCACCCTTGTGTGTCTCTATAAAAGCTCGTGTCTATAAAATCTCACTATACTATGTAAAAAAAATTGTGCGTGTGTGTGTGTACCCATCTATTTGATGCAGAGTTGTTCAACATCCATGTGAAGGGTTATCATAATTACAACATCAATATAGAGAGGCAAAGAAGGGGATTCTTCCAGAATATCAATTAAGCTAAACGGAAGGCTCCCAATAACATCTCAGAAAAGTCATAGTTTTTCTTCAAAGCTTGAGCAGAACATTCAGACTTACTGCGACAACTGCCATCTTTTTTGCTTCAGTGAGAATCTAGACATTTGCTTGGTGATTTTTGGAAGAGACTGTTTGGGCAACACGAACACGGCCTACCGAAGAGGATGTACTGGCATTTCCTTTTCTTTGCTAATGGGGCTAGAGGATTCTAGGTTCTCCCAGTTCAATGAAAATTGAAGCATCTGACACGAGTCCAAACTGTGTACCTAGTCCGCTGTACCTATGTTTGGACATGACGAAGTTTGGGAACCCATGTCTGGAAACACTGCTTACTACAACTTGGATTGCCAGATTTTACAAGCATTACTTGCTCACAGCTTCCTCCTTGATGTCAACAAGGGAGTAGTTATCCTGTTCACTATTGCTCAAATTCAATTCTTTTATTAGTCTTTTATGCTCCATAACCAACCCTGCACTCCATAGAGTGACCCACTATCATGGGAAAAGGCTTGGATGGATGGATGGATGGATGATGATGATGTCTCCCTTATTGCTTAGTTTTACATGCACCATCTTATAAATATAACAAAGAATCATCTTTTCCTTCATTTTATATTAGTAAATCCTAAAATCAATTCTCAGAAATTTGTAAAGCTTTTAACAAAATCAATCTGATGCTGAACCAATGACCACAGGAAGCATTTATGACAAGGGGAGAATAGACACATATTTGAAGAAAATCTTGCCTGGCTATACGCTGAGAAAGCCGATGGAAGGGTAAACTTTGAATAAAGACGACACCTGGTCCAGTTAGAGAAGTCATCAACTGATTATCACCCTGCAACATAACAGCAAAGAACTCTCAGTCCTCAAATACCACAGACTGATGTTTCATGAAATAAAACAAACGAATTATCACACCCCATTTATTTACTGACAGTAAAAAAGAGGGAAATTCTTCAAAGCAAACTTATGGATTCTTCACAGCACATATTATTCCAAGTCATCTATATTATTCCAAACGATCTTTCAAGTACATGTACTAAGATAGGTTATCGCAATAAAGAAGATACTGCTGGGGTGAGGCAAACAATCTTTGACAGTGTAGGGACGAATATGGTACACATTTTAAGCAGATATTGTAAATATACCACAGCGTGATCCAGCTCTTTGCCCAAAATGGGCCTCAACCTGCAAGGGGCGTGTTGGAATAATATAAATATTACCCTCAACCATCATCATAGCTGTAGAGTTTTGGTGCATTGGTAGGGACTTTAGTAGACGACCATATTCAATATATGCCAGAATAGACATTATTACTACCTTTAAATAAGTGACCAACATATTGATCTTTAAATAAGTGACCAAAGTCACTTGAAACATGAGATAATAGTTAGAATATGTTGTGTTAAATAGTGGACAGCACAAACTCACCCCAAAGACCACCTTTCTGACAGGATTGGTGTACTTCATCCGCGAGTCGATAGTACTTGTCATAGCAACAATGCAAGCTGCGTCAACTACCAGAACCTCCCCATCATCGAGGATTTTCTGTACAACTGGTAAAATAGAAAGGAAAATTACAATCAGGTGTTTAGATGAAAAATATCAATCAAAATACTCAACTTTAACATTGTAACAAAAATTACCAACAGAAGCAGGATACCTACATAATCACAATAAGTTGGAAAAGGGTCCAGGTTCAAATTTTACAAGGCAAGTAATCACCAAGACAGCATATGCCCACACTCAAGAATTACCAGCATGTGTCTGTTAACGACCATCCTCACTACAGGATTAAAGTTAATAACATAACAAAACAATTTTCTTATGTTAATTTAGTTTGAGAAGAGTTGGTGTTAGAGACTGTGGGGCCATGTGGCAGAAAATAGAAGGTTAAGGAAAAGAGGCACTTTCTGATTTCTATTTGAGTAGATTGGAGTGTTGCCTTTATGGGCATAATCGCAAAAAAACGCGGATTAGGTTTTGGTAAATGGGATCTGAACAGTAGGTTTTATCATTTCCTGGTGGACAAGATGTTGGTAATGAACTTTTGATGGGAGTATATATAATTTGTTATAAGCTCTGAAACTAACAAAACTGAACCAGAACCAGGAGATACTATACGATAACAATATCAGACAAAACAAGGATAATAAAATTTATGTCTAGATTTCGAACTGGTCCCCACCCCTCCAACCCTTGTAAACCAATCCACGGAATACCACCCAGTGTGAGACAGTTACAATTATACCAACCAAGCACACTATTAAGACGAGGACATTGAATTGAAGACAGTAATATCTCAAAAGTCAAATTAAAGAGGGAAAGACACCTGATCCACCACCAACAAGAAAAGCAAGACCTTGGCCAACAAGCTTCTGTTTTAAAAGTACCTGAAATATAATCCAGTATGAAGCATAAATAGCTGCTTTTGTGTGTGTGTGTGTGTGTGAACCCACGTGCAGCGGTGGGGACGGGGGTTAGCAAAAGTCAAACCGGGATTTTGACACTTAATGAACAGAATAAAAAATAATTGCAGGTCAACGAAATGGTTACCAAGATGTTACCTCTACACCAAGCCCACCATTACGGGCTCTTGGGTTCACTGCGTTGTTGGTGATTGTCACGTCATTAACAGAGCAAAGAAATGCATCTGGCTACAAACAAATTGTGAAACATGAGACTCTCCTTGGGAGATGAATAAAAAAAAACAAGATTGTTATCTATTAAATAGAAAAAAAATAACAAAAAAAAAAATATTTTCATGTATTAAACCTTTCAATAGGTAGAAGTTAACAATCAAAACGCAGTCAAATACTGAAGACACCCTAATTTGGAATTGCGGCCATCTATTGTTGATTTTCTCCCTTTCTATCACTCTCCCTACCTGCTGCAGCAGGAGACCACTGTTTGATGAAGGAACAGAATAGAAAACATTGGATAAGATATTCTAACTGTTAGTCATAAGTATTATTTAAGTCTTATTTTCCTATGTGGGTGCAGTTAAGTAATTGCGGATGTATTTATTATCATTTATCAATATATAAATACATGAGATACAACTTAGAGTATTAAGTCCTTGCACTCTCTTTTCTTATCTCCTCTTCTCTTCCTTCTCTGTTCTTCTAAATTCTTCAATTTGGTATCAGAGAAACTTGAAAAAGTATCGTGCATCTCATCCACAACTTCGTCGATCGAACTCAGCGATGAATTCGACGAGGGTTCGTGGTTGATCGTTTTGTAATCGTTCATAGGTATTAGATGTGTTGTTTAGGTTGCATGGTCGTTTTGTGATCTCGTTGTTCGTAGTTGGTCGTCGTTGCTCTTCATTGTGAGTTTTACGGTTTCTATAGATCTCAGTTTAGTTGTTCGTTCTAGGATTTCTGAGATTCCGTGTTTCTATTGCATCTGCAAGTATATTTGGGACCGAATCTTCCAGCACGGTTACTATAGGGTTAGGGGTTTTCCGGACAATCCTTCTACTATTTTTCACAGTAATGATGAAATAGGAAAAGCGATTACTGCGGTCAAACTCAATGGTGCGAACTACCTTGCCTGGTCTAAGTCTATCAAAGTAGTATTGAGCAAAAAATAAGTTGAAGTTGTTGGTAGAAAAGCCCCCCCTGAATCATCGATTGATTATGAGGATTAGATGAGAACAAATGCATATGTTATCTCATGGTTGTGGTATAGTACATAACCACATATTGTCTCTAATGTTCAGTGGTGTGAGTCATCCGCGCTCGAACCTTATAAGGCTCAGATCCTTGTTGGAGACCAATTACCTACGGTAGCACGTACTTTCCCTCATTTAATAGTTCATGTCTAGGACAAAATTTTGTGGTACTGAGTAATGACTCTTCTCTTTTGGTTACTAGTGTTGATGGGCGTAGTGGTGGTGGTCGTGGTGGCGGCCGTAGTGATGGCGACTCGGTGGTAGAAATGGTGGTCGTAGTGGTAGTCGTGGTAGTAGAGATGATATTCGTGGTGGTGGTGGTGGTCGTCGTCGTGGTATGCCACGTAACTGTAACTATTGTGACATGTTTAACCACGTCGAAGAATATAGTTGGGACAAGTGGGGTAAATTCGAGTATGCACATCACCCGTATGATAAAAATGTGCAGTCCCATGTACCATTTTTCCTCTGTACATGATTCTTCTGGTTCTAATCAGCCTTCAGCTTCCACTTGAACATATCCTTCAAAAGTTGAGCGTGCTTGCTAGTACAAGCTCCCAACCTACTGCAACTATACAGTATAGATAATCTTGTCTTTGTGGCAACTTAGTCACCATCTACCTCTTGGATAATCGATTCAAGAACAAGCTCACATATGTCTCGTATGTTCTCTTTCATAATTGTTCTCATAAAACATAACATTATCTTGGCTGATGGCTCTACTCGTTATATGCTTGAGAAAGGGGTAATTCATCCTACCCAATCATCCTCCATTATGGCTCTACTCGTTATGTGCTTGGAAATGTGTTATTCACCCTACCCAATCATTCTCCATTATATGACTCATTATATGTGCCTAATTTTTCTTTCAATTTGATATATGTGAGCCAATTAACCAAATTACTTCATTGTTCCATAACATTTTCTTACAATTATTATATTTTTCAGGACCTCAGAAGGAAAAAGATAATTGATTTGAAACATGAAAGAGTTTGGCTATATTACTTGGATTTACCTGTAAAGGCTTTCCACTTCAGTTTCTACCTCTTCGTTGCAGTGGCATTGTCGTTTGGATCATCCTTCTTTGACTAAGTTGCGTCAAGTTATTTTCAAATTGAGTTTTTTTTTCTGTTTTAGAATGTGAAACTTGTCAGTTAGGCAAGCATCATCGTAGTTCGTTTCCTCGTCGTGTTGAGAGAAGTCGGTTGCAGTTCTTTGAACTTGTTCATACTGACATTTGAGGTCCGTCTAAAGTAAAAAATCTGAAAGAATACCTATGTATCAATTGATACATAGGTCATCGGCTGAATTCAGTTCGCGTTCTTATCTTTGTAGTAGTGAATCACCGATGACCTAAGTATCAATTGGACATTAAGAATGTTTTCTTGCACGGTGACTTACAGGTATGTAACCCTCATTTTTTCAAAATAATTATTATTAATCACTAATTATTACTAAATATAATTAATTAATAAATCCTCTAATTAAGAGTTTAGTTTAGACGACATCATCACTTACAGCATCGTTTACATCATCGCTTACATCATGATGACATTTTACATCACCATTCTTTTACCCTAACCATTCATCACCCTTGCATATGACATTACCCCTCACATGACCTAAACTATTCACCTTCTTACACATCATCACACCACATAGATACCCATCCCCCTCACATGCCGTCACCCAATTCCCTTCTCCCATGTCATCACTCCCCACACCCCTCCCTCATCCCTTTCTCTCATAAGCCCAACCCCTCTCACATGGCCTCCAAACTCATTCCTCTCTCTTCCTTCCCTATATAAACACACCCTACCTCTTTCCTATACCATCCCACTTCCAACTCAAACCTAAAAACCTTCGGGGATTGCTAGAAAAGGGATTAGGAGCTCTACTTACAAGGTACCCCTTGATTCTCTTAATTTTTATTTCATTCCTAACTAGAAACATACAGGGAAGTGTAGTGTGTGTGTGTGTGTGTGTGTGTGTGTGTGTATATATATATATATATATATATATATATATATATATATATGTGGGGGGGGGGGAGGGGGAGAACTGCTGCAGCAGTAGCAACAGCAGCAGCAGGGGCAGCAACATATAGCAGTAGCAGCAGCAACATATAGCAGTAGCAGCAGCTAGATATGATACCAATATACTAAGTAATATGGATATTCACATAAACATAGCTATAGTTATATAACTTTACCAATAGACTATACATACAATAAGTTATAGGTTGTATCACATAGTAGAGAGAAAACCAGGATATAGGCAAATGACCTAGGAAGCCCAAAACCAAATAGAATAGTTTACTCTCATTTTATTTGTGCACCCATTTGACACATAATCACATAGTAGAGAGAAAACCAAGATATAGGCAAATGATCTAGGAAATGAATGGTGATGTAAGCGATAATGTCATCATAATGTAAGTCATCATGATATAAGCGATGATATAAGCGATGATGTAAGTGATGATGTCGTCTAAACTAAACTCTTAATTGTAACTCATATATATTACATCTTGTTTCTATCTATCCTAGTTTTTGTGATTGAGTATGATATTTACTTCACATATTATTTGCCCTATCTAAGAGGAAATTGAGATGATTATACTGCAGGAGTTGCTGGATATTATAGTAATATTACTAGACATCGTTCAACCACCGATACAACGGCGTAGGCTGGGCGTGCCCACGTACTCGTACTCGAACATCCGGATGTGGGTCTTGACAAGGTAGGAGATTTATATGGATAAGCTACAAGGATATGTTTTGTCCAGTAGTGTGACGATTGAAGAAGGAATTATATAGGCTAAAACAATCTCCTCTAGCTTGGTTTGACAAGTTCAGTTCAGTTCTCACTCAGTAAGGATTTCGGCGTACAACTTCGGATCATTCAGTGTTTAGTCGTTCTTCTATCGAAGGTGTTATTATGTTGATGATATCATTATATCTAGGAGTGACTATGTTAGTATTGCAAGCTTGAAGACCTACCTTAGTCCGCAGTTTCATACTAAGGATTTAGGTACTCGATATTTTCTTCGGAATCGAGGTTGCTCGATTTAAGATAAGTGTGTACATGTTGCAGCACAAGTATATTTTGGACTTACTTTCAGACACAAGGATATTGGACTTTCAGCCTATTGATACTCCTATAGATTCTCATGTCAAACTTGATGCTTACGTAAGACATTTTTTGACGATATTGGATTAAATAGACGACTAGTTGAAAAGTTTATCTACCTTACAGTTATACAACCAAATTTCACCTATGCAGTTAGAGTAGTTAATCAGTTTATTCAGGCCCTTCAGTAGCCACATTGGGTAGAAATATCTCTTATTTTGTAATACTTAAAGGGTGCATCTAGAAAGGATTTGTTATACAAACTATTACAGACTCTCACGATGATGGACTTCAAATGCCGATTGGACAGACAATCAAAGTGATAGAAGGTCTACTTTTGATTACCTTGGTTGGTAATCTTGTGATGTAGCACATTAAGAAACAAAGCGTTGTGGATCGTTCTAGTTCAGAGTTTGAATATCGTAATATGGAGGACTATAGTTCCACAACTTCTGAGATTATGTGGATGTGGTCACTTCTTCAGAAAATGATGATTATAGTTCCTATCTCCGTCAAGGTTCTAAACGGCAGTAGGCGGGTGCGCGACAAAAAGAGCCCGCCTACCGCTTAGGCACCGTCTAGACGGTTGATACATTTTGTACCTTTTTTACTATTTTACCACAATTTTTTTCATTATTTTACTATTTTACCACAGTTTTTTTCATTATATACATATTTTAAGTGTTTCATGCATAACTATGTTATAGAACAAAGATTATTAAGTTTTAGTTTTGTAAAAGTGAACTACATGTCCATAATGCTTGCAAAATTATTTGGTCAAAATATCTTATTAGGTATTGTTCGGCCTAGGCGTCCACCTACGCCGCAAAAGTTTCGTTGGCCGCCCACTCCACCGCCTACCGAAAAGCAGTCCGGAGAGAGACCGCCTACCGCTTAGGCGTTGCCTAGGCGGCCGCCATTTAGAACATTGATCTCCGTAGAGATGCATATGTGAAATACATGAACATTTTTTATCACAAGTAATTTTGTGTTACACACTAACATATTGAGATGGATTGTCATTTTGTTCGTGATTTGTTGCTGAAGAAACAAATTGTTACTCTACATGTTCGGTCTAAGTATCAGCTTGGTAATATTCTCACTAAACCACTTGATCATAGTCTATTTTCTGATATTTATGCAGCAAGTTGGAAATATCGGATCTCTATACTCCAACTTGTGGTGGTGGTGGTGGTGTCGTCGTCATAAGTATTACTTGAGTCTTATTCTTATGTTGGATGTGTTTATCATTCTACCTTAATATAAATACACATGAGATGCAACTTAGGACTTTCAGCCCTTGCACTCTCTTTTCTTCTATCCTCTCCTCCCTATCTTCTCTCTTCTTGAAATTTAAGTGTAACCAATGCCAGGCTAAACTTCATCAAACAATCTTTATTTGACTGGAAAGTTAAATATAAAAGGAAGTTCCATAAGTCACTTATAACATAAAGTAGATATATGAAGCAAATAAGTATTATACTAAACTTATGACCAATTAGAAGAAAATGACAATATAGTTATCAAACTTAGTAATATAGGTTAGAATTCATAAGAACAAAAAATAAAATATGATCAAGAATTCAGCTATGCCAAAGGCTCGCCATGTAAGTGCCTTTAACCACCGCAAACTCAATAAATTGTGTATCTTAAAATGTTGGATATCCAAGTATATAACATAAAATTATTGCACAAGACTATTAAACTTCTAAATTGTCAAATTTTCTATGTAAATGGTATTATAATAAGATCAATACATGACAATTAAGTCGCATCAGGTCATTTGTGTTGGCACATTTATATTTTGATAAACTATACAATTAACTCTAAATTGCATATTTCAAACTCATCCATGCACAAAGAATATTGTGTTCCAAGCTCTTCCTATCAAGCCTCAAAAGCTACAAAAAAATGCTCAATTTTTAAATACTGTTCTTCATTCATTTCGTGTCTGTAAGAGTGTCTAGGACCTTTGTAAACACTAAGGCTTGATGGCAAAAATAAACTAAAGAGTAAAGCAATCGGTATAAAGGGATTTTCGAAAATCAGTCGAAAATCCGCGGATCACCTTCGGAAAATCCGAATTGTCATAGAAGGTTTTTGTGGTCCCATTCGGATCATCCGTCGGCAATCCGCGGATCACCTTCGGAAAATCCGGATTGTCACAGAAGTTTTTTGTGATCCCATTCGTATCATCCGTCGGCAATCCGCGGATCACCTTTGGAAAATCCGGATTGTCACAGAAGGTTTTTGTGGTCCCATTCGGATCATCCGTCTGCAATCCGCAGATCACCCTCGGAAAATCCGAGTGGCTTAGTTGGCAATTTAAATTTCAAATCCAACGGTTTGAAATAAGTGCATTAAATGCATCTAACAGCTAGTTTTATAGTCGTTACTGTAGGAGATCGAAAATCGTCGGTAGTCTGCGGATTGCCATCGATCTTCCGTCTCACTGCAGAAAGTTGCTTTTGGACTTATTTCCTTTTGGCTTTGTATAAATAGACTTGCTACCCGTTCACTCAAAGCTATCATTTTGAGTTTTAATTTTTTTCAACCACAAAAAGCCTTTGCTCTTTAACTCTACCAAGCTTTTAATTTGCCATCTACCAAAAAGTGTTAAGAGTTATCCAAGAGTTGTAACTTTGATATTCACTTGTTCTAGAAGATCAAAACCCCCTTCTTGTGTGAAAGAAGTTCGCGAGCCTTCGGATCAAAACTAGTATGTAAGAAGTTGTCGAGTCTTCAGATCAAAGCTCGTGATGTACTATTTGGTTAAATAGTTGATTCAAGCCGGACATGAGTTTTTGGGACTGGAGTGCCTTCGAGGAAGGATATCAGGATACATCGCGTGTTTGATTTCTCGCATCCTTCTTTTTCTTACGCATTATTACTGCTAATTATGCTTATAGTTTTATTACCCTATTCACCCCCTCCCCCCCTCTAGGGTTCCTTCAATTGGTATCAGAACCTATACTCTAGTATCAGGACTAACCTCCTTAGAGTGATCAAATGGCAACAAATCCTAGCTCCAGCTTAAATAGCACTGAGGGGCACTCCACAAATAGACCTCATTTATTCAATGGAACAAACTACTCCTATTGAAAAATTTGTATGAGTATCTATCTAAGATCCATAAAATATGACCTTTGGGAGTGTGTCATGAAAGGTCTTCCAATACCTCAAGTAATTGTTGAAGACATTGTTTCAGAAAGACTCGTAGCAAGACTTATTGAAAGTGACAAGAAGGTGTCCTGTAGAGATGCTAAGGCTAAGAACTCTCTTTACTGTGCTCTTGATAGCAATGAGTTCAATAGTCTCTAATTGCAAAACTGCACACGAAATATGGAAACTTCTTGAAGTCACACACGAAGGCACTTCTCAAGTTGAGTCAAAAATTAGTAGACTCACACAAGAGTACGAATCTTTTAAAATGAAAACTAATGAATCTATTACTAGTATGTTTTCTAGATTTTGAGTGTGTTAACCCTCTCGCTTCTCTTGGCAAGGAATATCCCACTCGTGAAAAGATTCGAAAAATACTCCGGACACTCACCAAGAACTGGAACCCCAAAGCCACAGCAATCATCGAAGGGAATGATCTTACAATCATGCACATGGAAACGCTTATGGGGAAGCTAAAACCCTCTCGCTTCTCTTGGCAAGGAATATCCCACTCGTGAAAAGATTCGAAAAATACTTCGGGCACTCACCAAGAACTGGAACCCCAAAGCCACATCAATCATCGAAGGGAATGATCTTACAATCATGCATATGGAAACGCTTATGGGAAACGCATGAGCTAGACATGAAGGATCAAGAGGATGCATCCACACAAAAAAAGACAAGAGAAAGCTCTCGCTCTAATAGTCAATCATTGCAGGCACTCCTCAAAGATAGACACTGATGATGAAGACGACACTGATGATGAAGAAATCGCTCTCACTTCTAAACACTTTAAAAAGTTTCTAAGATTCAACAAAGCAGCTCGTCAAAGAAGAGGAAATGATGAAGATTCAACATGCTACCATTGCAGAAAACCTAGACATATCAAGGAGTGTCCTCTAATGAAGAAAGTCCAGCAGACATGAGAAAGCCAACAAAGGTAGCACATCTTCAAGAAGGTATGTTAATACAAGTATTTGGTGTGAAAGTGAGATAGCGACTCAGATCATGACAGACTCCAGGCACACTACAAATTTATGTCTTATGGCACTAGATTCAAATGAGGTACAAAACGACTTCTCTATAAGCAATCTTACTTATAATGAATTAGAAGAGACTATTTATGAACTTCATGATGATTACAAGGTTTTGAAAAATAAATTTAAGAAAACCGTGAAAGAGAATGAATGTTTTAAAAAGGAAATAGAGAGACTCACAAAGGTGATAAGTTATATCAAAGGGAAGACCCATGTTTATGAAATAGACCAAATCGAATCTCTTAAATTAGAACTACATGAAGCTCAAGAAGATCTACAAGAGAAGAGTTTTGAGTGTCAAACTCTCTATGAAGGATATGATCTTGTTGCAAGAAATAGAACTATCATTGCTCCCGAAGAGAAATTGCAATCACCACCAAGTATAATGATCTTCTCACTAAATACAAAGAGAGAAAAGAAAAATATTTTTAGCTCACATCACCACTCACATGGTACACATGATCAAAGAAACACACATATGAGACACAATATGCATGGTCATTATCTTATACCACATAGATTTTATGATCACAACCTAGAACCACAAAGGAGGACCCATATGAAGAAGTCACATAACATTGCACCACATCATGCTTTTTACTATAGATATTATGCCAAAGATTGTGCTCAAAACACATACTCTTCTTCATCATCTACTAGATGTCACTATTGCGGTATGATTGGACACACCTCTTATAAATGTCAAGTTAGGACTCATGTCAATATGGGAAAAGTTAAATGGGTTCCTAAGACTAACATTCAAGTACCCACGAGATCTTGGGTACCAAATTCTTTATCTTCAACTTGTGTTATAGGTGGACCCCCCATCATATGCTAGAAGCAAGCGGATTCTCGATAGCGGTTGCTCACGACACATGACCGGGGACATCACTTTATTTGCAATGCTATCGATGAAAAATAAAGGATATGTCTCTTTCGGAAACAACTTAAAAGGGAACATCATTGGTAATGGTAACACCGATACCCCTCTCTATCCTTGTATTAACAATGTTGCTCTTGTTACTAATCTAAAGCATAACCTTCTCAGCATTAGCAATCTCACTGACAGTGGCTATGTAGTACTTCACTAAACACAAATGCCTTATTTCTGACGATACAAAAGGCACCTTAGTATATGAAGGCACTAGAGAAAACAACATATATTTTATCTTGTTAAAGGTACTAACAATGATAGGTGCTTAGTTGCTAAGAATGATGATAGCTGGCTTTGGCATAGGAGACTTGGACATGCCAACATGAACAATATTTCTCGTCTTGCCACCAAGAAACTTGTCAGAGGACTTCCCGACATTCCCTTCAAGAAAGATATGATTTGTGAAGAATATGAAAAGAGTAAGTTGACAAAATCTTCCTTCAAATCAATAAACTCTGTAAGTACTACTAAACATCTTCAACTCATTCACGTGGATCTTTTTGGTCCTAGTAGATTCGCTAGTCTTGGTGGAAAACTTTATGCCTTTGTTTTAGTTGATGATTTTTTAAGATTTACTTGGATATTTTTTCTTGCAAACAAAAGTGATACTTTTCATAAAATTGTTAATTTTTGCAAACATGTTCAAAATGAGAAATGTATTATGATCAACAAGATTCGTAGTGATCATGGAGGAGAATTTGACAATGCCGATTTTAAAAGTTTTGGCACTAAAAATGATTTTTGTCATGATTTTGCTTGTCCTCGTACTCCACAACAAAATGGTGTTGTGGAAAGAAAGAATAGAACTCTTGGTGATATGGCAAGAGTCATGTTAAACCAATATAAGTTTCCTCAATATTTTTGGGCGGAAGCCGTTAATATGGCATGTTATGTTATAAATAAGGTGTTGATTAGACCTATTTCTAACAAAACTCCCTATGAGCTTTGGTTTAACAAAATTTCCTCTATTGATTATTTTAAAGTTTTTGGTTGCACTTGTTTTATCTTGAACACCAAGGATAACCTAGGCAAATTCAAAGAAAAAGCCAATGAAGGTATATTCCTTGGTTATTCAATGCATAGTAAAAGTTTTCTTGTTTTTAATAAAAAGAGTCTTGTGGTTGAAGAATCTATCAATGTCTCTTTTAATGAGCTTAACAGTGCCACATCTTGCTCTAATGATGATGATGACATCCCATGCAATTTGCAAAGCACCTCAATAGGAGAAAAGGATACTCCATCACCTAGTTGTGAAGTTGAGACCACATCCGATATCCCTCTTATAGAGACTTCTCCAAACAGCTTACCTAAGGAATGGAGATTTGTTTCTCACCATCCCCAAGAGCTTATTCTTGGTGACCCTTCCACCCGCGTTTGCACTCGATCTTCTATAAGAGATCATTGTGCAAATGTTGCTTTTATTTCCCAAATTGAGCCTAAAAATATTAATGATGCTTTTCTTGATAAATTTTGGATGCTTGCTATGCAAAAAGAACTAAATCAATTTGAACGAAACCAAGTTTGGGACTTAGTTCCTAGACCCAATAACTATCATATTATTGGGACTAAGTGGGTGTTTCGAAATAAGCTTAATGAGGATGGTTTTGTGACTCGAAACAAAGCACGGTTGGTTGCACAAGGTTACAATCAAGAAGGTATCGACTATGAGAAGACCTATGCACATGTTGCTCGTTTAGAGTCTATTAGAAAGCTTTGTGCTTTTGCTTGTTTTAATGATTTTAAATTATTTCAAATGGAGGTTAAAAGTGCTTTTCTAAATGGTGTTATCAAGGAGGAAGTTTATGTTAAACAACCTCCCGGTTTTGAGGATTTTCAATTTCCGAATCATGTTTTCAAACTTCGTAAGGCTCTCTACGGCCTCAAACAAGCTCCACGTGCTTGGTATGGGCGTCTTAGCTCTTTTCTTCTTTCGCATAATTTTTTCAAATGCAAAGTTGACACTATTCTCTTTATTAAATCTCATAATGGTACGTTATTATTAGTTCAAATTTACGTTGATGATATCATCTTTGGCTCTACTAATAAAGTGCTTTGTGAAGAATTTGCAAAAGTCATGTACCTTGAATTTGAAATGAGTATGATGGGAGAACTCTCCTTCTTTCTTGGCCTTCAAATCAAGCAAAGTCCTCAAGGAACCTTCATCAATCAAGCCAAATACACAAATGATCTTCTCAAGTGTTTTGACATAGACTCTTCCAAAACTATGAGAACTCCAACGGCCACTACAACAAAACTCGATCAAGATGATGACAGTAAATCGGTTGACATTCGTAAGTATCGAGGTATGACAGGTAGCTTACTTTACCTAACTGCTAGTCGTCCCGACATTATGTTCAGTGTTTGTATGTGTGCACGTTTCCAGGCAAATTCCAAGAAATCACACTTATGTACCGTTAAACATATCTGTCGGTATCTCAAAGGCACTCTAAATATGGGTCTTTGGTATCCTAAAACCACATCCTTTGAGCTCTTGGGCTACTCGAATGCGGATTTTGCCGGCTGTAAGATTGACCGAAAAAGCACTAGTGGCACATGTCATTTTCTTAGAAAATCCTTGGTTTATTGGTTTAGCAAAAAGCAAAACTCCGTCGCACTCTCCACAACCGAAGCCGAATACATTGCAGCCGGTTGTTGTTGCGCACAAATTATTTGGATGACACAAACACTTCTAGATTATGGTATCTTCTCTCGTGCTATTACTATTAAATATGACAACACTAGTTCTATAAACCTCACAAAAAATCCTATTTGTCACCCACGTACAAAGCATATTGAAATAAGATACCATTTTTTATGCGACCATCAACAAAAGGGTGACATTTGCCTTGATTTTATCGACACTGAGCATCAATTAGCTGACATCTTCACCAAACCCCTTGTTGAATATCGTTTCTCTTTTATTTGACGAGAACTTGGTTTACTTGACAAATCTTTCTAGCTAGTTGTTCAAATCTGTCCCAATTTTTTTATCTCTTCCACCTTTACCGATGTCTTTATTATTCGAAAAATCCTCTGGTGCTCTGCGGCATACCTCTGGATCTTCCAAATATCTGTGACAGGCATAGATTTCGAAAATTTTGTACCCAAATCTTAACATCTCTCTTTTTAAATGATGTCATTTTCTCGAAAAAACCTCCGGTAGCCCGCTGCATACCATCGGATCTTCCGCATATGTACAACTGGCACGGATTTCGAAACATCTTGGCCTTATCTTCTCACCTACCGCATTTAATGTTGATTCATTCTCGAAACATCCTTCGGCACTCCGCAGCATTCCGTCGGATCATCCGACTTATATGCGACGCACAGATTTTGAAAAATCTGTACTGATTACATATCTCGACTGTCATCATTCCCCCTTTCCAATCCGTCCATCTCTCTTCTCAAAAACATCTTTTTCCCATTCAATACCTATCTTTTCATTTCACCTACTCCATTAAATACCTATCATTTCTCATTCCTCCTCTCAAAACCCTTTAATACCCACACCTTTTCTTCCTCTCCAACCCACAGACCCCCCCCCCCCCGGTCCAGGTCTCTCTCTCTCTTCATGTCCACCGCACCTCTCCCTCTTCCGCTCCACCATGCACGGGAAACGCATCCGCCACGACGGGAGTTCTTCCTCCTCTGGCCCACCTTCTTCAAACCTCTTCATTCCAACCTCCACTGCTCACGGCTACAATCCCACCAATTTCAAATCGGTCAACCATTCTCGTGACTGGTTTAGCATCTTTCACAACTATCTAATATGCACCGGACGACTCATCGCCTTCCTGAAATTTCCTCAACACCGTGAGACTTACGCCGAAGCAGGACTTGCCGATCTTCTTGAACGTCAACTGGACGTCTATCCTTATGCGATCCGCATGTTCTACTGCAACATGGTTCCCTCCGAGGGCGGCCGCGAGTTCGAGACAAAAGTAGGCGGCGTCAAGATTCGTGTCACTGCCTCTTCCCTGGCATCCATTCTTTGTGTTCCCAAACGGGCAAATCTTCGACAGCTACCCGCTTTCGAGAACATGCACTTCGCTCCTGACTGCACCTATGAGGAGTTTATGTTCTTTATCTGCGACCACCTTGCTGTTGCCCGACCTACTGCTAAAGATCTTAACCTCTTCTATCATGACTTGCATCGAATTCTGTGCCACTCTATCACTCCTAAACTCGACAATATAGACGTCACCTCGGAAGCCCTCGTCGCCATATACCTCTTCACCAAACAGTCTCTTGCCAAAACAATGATTACCACCATGATCAAAGTCCGTGACTCTAGCACTTGTTCCCTTCTCTTTGGTATGTACATTACCTTGATTCTGGAAGCAAATGGGTAGTTCTCACTAACTGCCCTAAGGGTGACAAACCAACCCTCCTTGGGAAAGCTAAAACTCGACCTCTTCATACTTCTTCCTCCTCCCAACCATCCTCCTCCACCCATCCTCCTAGTGCTCCTGCACCTTACTCCTCTTCTCCTCCACCGACGTCCACTCTCAATCCTTCTGAAGTTCGTCGTTACATTGATCGGCGCTTCACTGAATTAGCTGTTACCCAGGCGGATAGACTCACGGCCAACACAAGAGGACTCGACACTCTTATCAACAATGCCTTCATGGATCAGGCCTATTACATTCAGCGCTGCTTTCTGGAAAGGGACCCCACTGTCAACCCCAGCACGCCCAACCCAGACTTTCTCGGCCCTCGCTTCACCGATCCGAATGTTTATGGTTTTATGTTCCTAGATGGCATTGATCCTTATGGTGCTTTTCCGCCTCCACCGGCTGATACGATGATGGCAATCCTACTGGTGCTCCTGACAGTTGATGGTAGTCGTGTTCTCATGATGGTGACTTTTTTATTTTTGTTCACTTAGCACTGTGCGGTCCTTCGTGGACCTTTTTGAGTATGTTTGACTTTTATCTATATGTGCGTCCCAGTAGGAACCTAATGATATGTGGCTCTTTATTAAATCCCCTTCGGCATTTCATTATAGTATAGCCCTCAAAAGGCCCTGTTTTATATCTTCCATATAGGATACTCTTTCTATCATGCACTACTTGAGTTATTATCTGACCCTCTTACTATTTTTTATTGCATGTTGCTCTTTTTGCTTATATGACAAAGGGGGAGAAATCGTATTGAGGGGAAGATTTGTTAGACTACGGGAGAGCTATCGCCTAGAACCGTTATTTGTCAAATTATCAAAATGGGAAAGATTGTTAGCACATTTATATTTTGATAAACTATACAAATAACTCTAAATTGCATATTTCAAACTCATCCATGCACAAAGAGTATTGCGCTCCAAGCTCTTCCTATCAAACCTCAAAAGCTACAAAAACAAATGCTCCACTTTTAAAGACTGTTCTTCATTCATTTCGTGTCTGTAAGAGTGTCTAGGACTTATTTAAACACTAAGGTTTGATGGCAAAAATAAACTAAAGAGTAAAGGAATTGATATAAAGGGATTTTCAGAAATCCGTCGAAAATCTGCGAATAACATTCGGATAATCCGAAATGTCACAGAAAGTTTTTGTGGCCCCATTTGGATCATCTGTCGGCAATCCGCGGATCACCTTCGAAAAATTCAAATTGTCACAGAAGGTTTTTGTGGTCCCATTCGGATCAGCCATCGGCAATCCACGAATCACCTTCAGAAAATCCGGGATTGTCAGAAAAATATGAATTGTCACAGAAAGTTTTTTGTGATCCCATTCGGATCATCCGTCGGCAATCCGCGAATCACCTTCGGAAATTCTGGATTATCACAGAAGGTCTTTGTGGTCCCATTCGGATCATTCGTCAGCAATCCACGAATCACCTTCGAAAAATCCGAGTGGCTTAGTTGGCAGTTTAAATTTCAAAATCCAACGGTTTGAAATAGTGCATTAAATGCATCTAACGGCTAGTTTTACAGCCGTTACTGTAGGAGAACGGAAATCCGCGGATCTTCCGTCTCACTGAAGAAAGTTACTTTTGAACTTATTTCCTTTTGGCTTTGTATAAATAGACTTGCTACCCCTTTCACTCAAAGCTATTCTTTTGAGCTTTAATTTTTCTCAACCACCAAAAGCCTTTGCTTTTTTACTCTACCAAGATTTTAATTTGCCATCTACAAAAAAATGTTAAGAGTTATCCAAGAGTTGTAACTTTGATCTTCACTTGTTCTAGAAGATCAAACCCCTTCTTGTGTGAAAGAAGTTTGCGAGCCTTCGGATCAAAACTCGTGTGTAAGAAGTTGTCGAGTCTTCAGATCAAAGTTCGTGATGTACTATTTGTTTAAATAATGGATTCAAGCCGGACAGGAGTTTCCAGGACTGGAGTGCCTTCGAGGAAGGATACCAGGATACATCGCGTGTTTGATTTCTCGCTTCATTCTTTTTATTACGCATTATTACTCTAATTGTGCTTATAGTTTTATTACCCTATTCACCCCCCCCCCCCTCCTCTAGGGTTCCTTCAATTTGGAGTCCTGTGGATTAACAATTGGAGTCTAGCCAATTGGAGTTGCATCAGCAAGCAGATCTAATAAAAAGTAATCATCTAATGAAAAGTAATCAACATTACCTGGCAAAGAATTTCTCCCCCAAAGTTTACTAAATCAATCTGCAAAGTAAAACAGAGATCATGCAATGAATCAAATGCCTCAACACTATTCAGAAAACAAGACAAAATAACTTTAGTAATCTTTTATGCAACACAAATCCATATATAAAAAGGAAGGAAGAAAATTTAAGGTTTTTATATATAGTCCAAAGAAGCTAAATTTTAGTATTTTTGTAATAAAAGGGAAAAAATGCAAATTTTGCATAATAACTACCTTGAAGATAATGCAAGGTTTTACACAAGGTTCAAAATCAGTATCGGAGTTGGTTTCAAACCCATCCTATGATTATTCGTATCGGCGGCAGCGGCAACTTCAGACCGGAGTATCGGGTTCTTCGTTTCGGAAAGCCAAAAATAATTATAAAAATATAAAAATCTAGAAAAATATTTGGTATATTTGGACATAATTTTATATATATTGTGTTTTTTCACGTTAGTTTTAAATGAATTAGTATTCCACTTGTAATAGATACTATTATTCATTTATGTGCCTCTAGACATAATACAACTGAAATAAATTGTTTTGAATGGAATAATATTAATATGGATTAATGTTCTGAATTTATAGATATACAACTTACACAAATGGTAGTAGTTACAATTGATCAATACAAAATATTATCAATATACTGTAACATTGTTATTCTTCAACACAACCGAATCATTGGAAAGAGACTATTTTTCCCTTCTTTTATCTTTTTTGTTAAATTTTTCAGTCAAATTGAACGAGAAAGGGACCCCCAACGTCACTAAAGGTTGGTAGCGATAGAGGTTGGTAGCGGATTGGGACATTGCAAACCGATACGTATCAGTTGTATCATATCGGTATCGGCCGATAATGCAAACTATGGGTTTCACATAGACCAAAGGAGAACAAAAATGACTACTCATGTGATAAAGGCAAAATTGTAAATCTTGCAGAATAGCTACCTTGAAAACCATTTTAAATGAATTATGATCATTCCTGAACTTAAATCTTCCAATGCTATAATTTGAGAAAAGAAATTCAAATTATCAGCATAGTCGTATGCTAACCGGGAGTATTCTTGCAGGAGACTGTGCTGAAATCCCAACAAATCCATCATCTGAACCAGTATTAGAAAGAACTATGCTTGTCACATTCTTCCCAAAAAGCCATTGCCACACACCTTCATTGTCAGGGAAGTATATATTGTCCATCTGAATGGACCCAGACATATAACAGATGGTACCTAAATGTTATTTGGTAAATCCAACTCAGTACAGGGAACATGATTCATGGTCGGTAACTCAACAATAGAAAGAGTACATGAGCAATCTAAAAAAACATAACATAATAACAATATATGTCTATTTTATTCAGTAAACCCCATTCATGGAAAGAATAGAAGAATCCACACACAATATCACCAACCGATAGTGTAGGAATAGGATTATTAAAGATGATTGGCAATAAGCATATGCAAATCAGTATATGCAGCAACATCACAAAAAACGGCACGTACGTGCACGAAAGAAAAACAAAATCTCAATATTTTCCGAAGGTAAGGAATACGTGAATCTAAAAATCACCATCTAGATTGGGATGAGTAAGAAAATCTCAATATATATGTGCAGACTGCAAAGGATCAAATACAATTTAGTAAAGCTGAGTGATGTATATCTGGTGTAGATTGGGATGCAATAGCTGATATAAGAAGTCATCCCATTGTTATCACCATCTGCTATATAGCCTGACAACACAGTGATCACTCACCAGGCTTTGCAGTAATCTTTTCTTGTGATTTCAACATGATCTGGAAAGGTAATAAGGTCACAAAAATAATCAGCAATCATATACTCGAACCACCTAGAAATTAACAGTCGAAAAAAATCAGATGCAACAAACACCTACCTGAACGACCTGCACTTCTCCGCCCAATATCTGGAAAGGTGTCACAACTGCTTGGGTACTCTGCATCACATACCTCTCTAATCAATAATTGCATTACAAGCATCTCTACTGATGAAAATGATCAAAGGTGCTTGTGTTCATCAAGATAGAAACTATGAGAGGCTTGTAATAAAGGCTACATTGGAACTAATTGGGATGGTCTCATTAGGGCTCTAAGCCAAACATTATATAGGAAAAATAAAATGCTAAAGATAAAATAGACTAGTTAATATCTAGCCCATGTGACATTACTAAAACTATCTAGAGAAGGAAAGATACACATTCTTCTAACTCCCCTGCAAGCACATATTCTTCTACACTAACCTCCCCTGCAAGCTGGACCTTAGATGATAATCAAGTCCATCTTGGAGAGGAACTACAGAACAAACACAGAGAGTATAGGTTGCAACCATCTGGGCCATGCAAGATAGCCTTGAGTTGCAGCCAACTGGGAATGCAGTAGAGCTTGAGTTGCGGGTTACAGAGTGAGTGGTCAGTGAGAGTCTTTAGTTGTATGGCCAGATACTGAGTTGCCGATGAGAGAGTTGGGTTACGGTCATCTGGACACACGAGTCGGATTTCCAACTATTTGTACACGCTAAAGTCTAAGTTCTAGCGAGAGTCTTGAGTTGTCAGCAAATGTCTCATTTTCTAGCAAGAAAGTGAGTCGTAACCAAACTCTAAAGAGGGGAGAAGGAAGAGTTAGACAGTAGTGTCCTGCTTGCCGATGAGCATATCATGGAGTTCCCATGTCTAGGGATTAGGGTGCGACGACCCAAATAAATAAAAAACTATATTTTCCCTCTTTTTCTTCTTCTATTTTACTTTTCTTCCTGCATCACAAAAGAAAATAGCAAAAGAAAAAAGAAAAGAAGAAAATGACAAATGAAAGGTTGCAGAGCTCCTTTTAAGCATCATGGCTATATAACTCATTACCTTGGGGTATATAATGTATCACCATGAGTGCTTAACAAAGCAGATGGGACACCCACTTAAGTGGGCGCATAGACAGTTTTGCCAATGACCACCTAATTGCCAGGAGTGGGTTCTTCAGCACCCTACATGATCCTTCTACCAGTTACGACACAAGCACCTAAACCTATAGAAATTTGTAATATCTGGTCAAAATACTAAACTTACACAGGTCAATCACATTTAAGTGGATCTTCCAATTTCTTACGTACAAAGGTTCTTCAGCATCCTACTTGATCCTTCTACCTGTAATGAGACAAGCACCTAAACCTATTGAAATGGGTAATATCTGCTCAAAACACTAAACTTACACAGGTCAATCACATTAGAAGTGGATCTACCCTCTCTTTTTTCCGTACAAAGGAACGTGCAAGGGTTAGTGTAATACAACATTCTCTCAAGTCTCAACACCTTTCAGCCCCTCCTTAATCAAGTCAAGGCAGTGGCAGTGGCAGTGGCAAAGGCAAAGAAGTAGAAGCCATGATCAACAGTAGCAATTGACAACGATGAGCTTTTCCAGTAATTTATCCTTCTATTATTCTCTTTCTTCCATCTGCTTTCTTTCTCCTTCATACTCCAACTTCTTCTAAGCTCTGTTTCCCCTAAGGGCCCGTTTGGTTGGCTGAAATGGAGTGGAACTGGTGAAATTTGAGATGCCCCCACTTGAATTTGATTCTTTACTACGGATTGGTTCGCATGAGAGGGGGATTAGACTCATGGACGACCATTGTATCCCTTCAAACCTCCTGAAAATCCAAGTTTCACTTCTCTCATGGCGGAACTAGGAAGAACTCTAGGATTTGTTTATTTTATTATTTTCCTTGGAAAAGCGTGATCCAAAGCGTTTTCTATAAGTAGATTCCCAGACAGTGAAACTTAAAAACTAGGACAAAAAGCTCAAATTGGGCCCACGTAGTAGGAACTCATATCCACCAAATTCATGTTCCCTTCACAAAATTATGGAACCAAAATAGAGGAGAGGTGTGAAGAAAATAAAAGGAGATAATAAGCATAACTAAGGAACAGGAGAAAAGAAAGAGGTAAGAACAACTTTCACATTTTGATATAAATATGTAACAGACAATGAATTCAAGATTTTTCAAATATTGTTTCCTGATTACCAATTTATTCCCCTTTCCTCACAAGGAAGCACCTACACTGGAAATAGGTCAATGTCTGTGTCACCTTGTGCCGAACATGTATTGGACACACTGTGGACACTCCGGACATGACTCGTGACCATGTAGCCAGTGAAACATAGTTCCTCATACTTTAGAACTATTTATAGTTATTCAAATCTTAAAAAAGGAAGTGACAGCCTAAGCACTAGACAGCTCCAGGGCACATCCTTCTTTCCTATTTAAACCATCACCTATAACAAAAGCTGATCTGAAGATTGAGTTTTTGTTAGAGGCAATACTTTAAACTAGTCTAAATGCATGTTGCAAGATGCGACTTTTCTCTTAACGTGGATACAGCTTAGGGACGAACTCTGCACGAGACAAGCGATTAATTATGACATCTTAGTAAGAACCTCATTAGAACCATGTAGTGTTCTAGTTACTATTATTTACCTCTATTGAACAGTATTTTTGGTGAATTGAGAGAGAGGACATTTGGCACTTGTTGAGAGGGTGTTTCTCTCTTATTGCTTAGGAGAGATTTAATGCAATAAATAATGAACTATAAAATATTTAAACTGCTAATAATGGATTTTGGAAAGTTAAAAGAGCCATTAGAATGTGGATTTCATCTTTTCATGTTAGTTATATTAAATTGATCTTTACAAAATTATATCAAATAAGAGAATTTATCAAATTAGAATAAGAGAGATGATGGATAGTTAACAAGCGAGAAGTTTTCTTCTTTTCCTTCACAGTCTGTAAAATCCAGGGGAGAAAACTCGTCTCTCCTATGAATCAATTTTGGCTTGGTATACTAGAGAGATTGCTATACATATCAATATGAAACACTTGAAATTATATGCTAAAGATAAAAGTGAGGAAACAAAAAAAAAATACAAACAGCAACCATATGTATATATATGGTCAGCAGGGAGCGGCATAACCACCCAGGCTTGGCGGCTCTTGGTCAAAGGATCGAGCCGCAGGGGCGGTGGGAAAGTTGTTTTCAAAGTCGGTAGTCCTTATGCCGTTTGGGATTTAAAATCACATGATAATTGGACATCTGATGGCACTTCGTGACCGGGGATAGAGTGTTTGATTTCTTTTCCCTACGTTGTTCCAGCACAAGATGAAAAGCCCAATCCCAGCCGTTTGTTGGAGAGACAATGCGTACAGAAAATGGAATAATGGACTAATATCACAAATCCAAAAAGTTTTAAGTGAGGCAAGTCTACTGGTGCAAGATGGACTCGCCTGACTACAATGAGAGAATTAGAATGGCAGGAATTCAAATTGGAAAGCACCCTATTAATTACAGAATTTGAATTTCAAATATTCTGTAAGCAACAACTGAACAATTATGCTCTCCCTCCCATAAGTTATTCAGTATCTCCTAACTGGTTTATTTACCTATCTGCATGATGAGGATAAAAATAGGAAGCGGGAAACTTTCTCACATATTTTCTAAAATCCTAGAAAAAATAAGAGAGAATTTCATCCTCCACGTCTCCCCTTCGGCTTAGTAAAATGGTAGATTCCAAATTGTAATCCACATGTTAACATGTGAATAATGGGCTTAAATACCCCTTGGAAGCACCCTTACATGTGATGGGACTATCCCATGGCATGGCACAAAAGAACCAGGAAAAGGACTAATAGGGCCGAAATGTACTGTACTAATAAAAAAGAAACCATATCCAGCATATGGTCATTGCAAAGGAAGCATTTAGATGTATACTGAAAGATGAGTGCTAAAGAGTGATCAAAGTCTTTCGGAACTTTTTCTCATTTAACATCTTCCATGGTTTCATATGGACTACGTCCATTATATTATATACTTCTAGGAACTTCCATAAATGATTTCAGATATGAATGATATGGAAGTTTATCGAAAATCATTCTCCCTGTATGCGTTCATAGTTTTCGATACCAAAAACTATCTTTAAGTGCAAACTTCCTACTACATATTATAGGTTACTTTTGTATCTATGAATTTAAGAAAACTAATAAAGCTTAAAAGAGGCAATAGATGTCATCTTGCTACGCATGAAGGCTAGAGTCATGTGAACATCCAATATCAAGGGCTCGATTGCACATACAAACATAGCAAAAATGGCATTTACTATAAATTGAATTTGAAAGAAGAGGCCATATGTTGAACATCACATGTGGTTCACAAATCCCCAACTAATCAATCTGAACCAAATAAGAAATTTTCTCCTCGTAAGAATGGATTTTATGTACCCATAATTTTCTTCCGCTCTATAGATATCTCCATTTCCCAACCCTTTTTCGGCGAAGACTCCCAAGTTTACCTAGTCTATTGACTTTACATCGACCACTGCCACAAAAATCACACCTAATACCTTTCTGATGCTAGACATCTCGAGTCTTGCTATATTAGATGAGGAGAAGTTATTTAAATCAGAACCAACAATGCAACTTGGGCCAAAGCCATGGAAAAGATCACCTAGCCAAAGTGAACGGCTAACTGGCTGTGAAAAGAGAGTGCAGGAAAAGAGCTACCTAGAGAACCATATAATCTCCAACCAAAAGCATGTTGCAACTGCGCAAACTAGGAAGAACGGAAACACCAATATCCATGTTGCTTTCGGGTCATATATGTATCCGACACATATCAGACACGACACAGGCACTAGAAAATACACTAAAACATGCCAAGGTATCAGTCTAGTAGTATTTTACGAGGATCCTGTATATCTTTTGTAGTATCCCTATTCAAGAACCCCCTCTTTGGATGGTTGTAGAACAGATAGCCCCCAATAGGTGGTAGGGTAGGATGGATGGTACCTCTCAAGTTGTGGCTCATCCTCCTAAATGTGTGTTGGCCAGGTTTAGTGCATGTTAGGCAGTTGAGTCCATAGCATGTTACAAAAGCGCCTCCTTCATATATATTTTTCTTATATGGAATCAATCTGGGTTTTCTGTTTCACTTTATGGTGTTTAATCCGAATCTCCTATTCACTTGTCATGATCAAGTTGTGCCATGTCATATTCGTCGCCATTGTTATTAAAATTGCACATAGGCGAAAAGCTCAGCACCAAGGGAGGTTGCGCCTCGCTCCATCAAGATTTGTTCGCTTTCACTACCTTCAAGGATCTAATAACATGATTGATGTAACGACCCGCTTCGCTCAACCCGGAGGGCCGATTCAAATGGTACAAGTGTAGCGAACCGTCCTACCTTGCTCAGCGAGATGACTCGTTCGATACAAAGGTATTCAAACTTAGACCTTCAAATGGAGTTCAGACTTAACTTTTCATATGTGCGCTCGGAGTCTCGTTCGGCCGATGCGATTCATCGCTAAGGTGGGTGGCTCCGGTGAACATGTCTCTACTTAGCTGCACACTTAAAAAAAGGAATGATACATGCTAGTTCTAAGCGATAACATTTGCATGCTAATAAAAAGAGATGAACGCACATAGCTAAGGGAATAATCCTGCTTTATCGTTATGTATATAATATCGAAACTTTGTCTTGCTAGTAGAGTATCGATCTAAATGAAGTAAGTTTCATATGTTATGCCACAAATAGTTCTTGTTTATGCCTTGAGGTACCGCATCACACGGAATATGACACGGGATAGAGTATAATCATATTGCATACATAGACGATAAATACTATCAAGTAGTCGTTCCGAGTCAGGAGAAGAAAAGAAAAAAAAGTACTCGGAATATCCAGATCACCGAGGCAGTCTCTAATCAGGGAGCTGCGCAAAGAAGAAAGATCTGAGTGTAGTCCTCGACTAGATTGAACCGAGCTGAAGTCCTCGGATAAGAGAAACAGAGCAGAAAGTTCTCGGCTATGATTGGAAGTGGTGGAGTAGTTGCATGGTTACGGACAACTGGGTGCGCACCAGGTAGAGAAAGTCTTCGACACGATTGCTGAGGCATCTGAATCGTGTCGGCCCGGGAGGACAATGCCACTATAGTTCTGGTAATATGCTAGCTGAAGTACTAGCAAGCAAGTGTGGGACGTCCAGCAAGGCTTGCTACTGACCTGGAAAGACAGCCGACTCGTCGGATGGTTCTGGACGCCCAGTAAGGCTTGCAACTGAGATGAGAAGACAGTCGTTCCATCCCAGAAGATATGTCCAATATGGCTAACAGAGCCAGTGACCTTCATATAGATAAGTCATGCATGCATAGCGGCGATCCGTATTAAGAAGAGTAACATGAAGGAGTATAATGCACGACACTTTGCACATTTAGAATAGATGCACAGTATATAACATAGCTCGAGTAAAACATTTCTGAGGTAGAGACACAAACATAACACTTGAATTGCATAGATGTTCTTCATTACTTAGTAAATTATTGATTATATTGCTTAAATGACAAGGACGAATGGTAAGAAAAGGGTAAGACGATCTCAGCTGATTTCAGTACGACACTCTTGATTTAGACACAGGTATTACTTTCATAATATTGCCATGAAACTAATCTTAAGGCAAAAACTAGAAAGACAACATAATCAGTCGGTGCACATAACTAATGAACGTGTTTGTTTTGTGGCGTGGGCGAGAGGCCTCCCCACAGTGCATTCAATGTACTGATACCCAATCAGATTGCATGCAGGGTGCAGGGAGAACTCGTACTGATTCAGAGATCGCTTGACACATCAAGGCGCTGGACCACACCTGGCGTCTTGGAGCGTTGCGCACGGACCTGGAGCTCACATATATGAGACGTAATGTATGGGAACATCATCATCATCCAGAGTGTTTGATTTAGTTGTAAGCCTAAGTGCATATTCATTGTAAAGAGAGAGCACGAGCGACTTGAAATCTCAGCCTAGCGCCGCTTGTAATCTTTACTTCATATCAGTAAAGAGCTTGTTTTGGATTCAATACTTGTGTTTATTCTAAGTTTTCCGCTATAACGACTCTGCGAACTAGTTATCAACGACCGTTTCGGTATTTGTCTTGCGCGGGCGCAACTCCAGGCTCACACGACATCACGTCCTGATGAGAACAATTATCCTGCAGGAGCGCTGGCGCGGTGATTTACGTTCAACGAGGACGATAGATCCTGCGGAAGATCTGGGCATAACAATTGACCCTCCGCATCTACGGTGCAAACGCTACTGAATCTTCCAAATTCTCTTCTGAATAAATGCGACCAGGAAGATGGCAATACAAAGCAATTTGGGTTGAGGCTCTCTATTCTTCTTATCATATAAATACATGCTCCCTCTTACCTCATGCGTCTCTAAAATTTACGCTTGGTGCCTACGTGCGCTTTTTTCCCACTATCAACTATGTTCGTGGCCATACAACATAGACTACAAACTATTATAGCCAAAAATAGTTATAATAGGGTTTTTTTTTTTTTTTTGGGGGGGGGGGGGTGGATTGTTGTTGGAGTTTCTCGGGTTTGTTCATTTTGTGGTCCTACCGCTTCATTTTGGGCAAATCCAAAGTGTGTGTATTTCAACATTTGATAATTCATTTATTGACTTGTAAATATGTGGTATGTTAGCTCAAGTGGTTACTATGCTCGGATGTTTTTCTAGTAGGCAAGGTTCAAATTCAACAATAAATAGTAGTCCTTGTCACCATTACTTAGAGATATATTTTCGGAGCTAGGTCCCATAAAGAGCCTGGCACGGACACGAACTTGCGGACGTGGACGAAGGGCACAAATTGGCGTTTCGATAGCGCACATTCACGCCAGGCTGCGTCGGGCACGGAGTTAGCGCGCTTTTGTGTGGAGCGGTGCGGCTAGCCTCGCGGCTAGCCCAGCAGCTAGCATCGCTCCTAGCTACACGGGTATCTCCGCGGCAGGTAGCTTCATTGCAGCATTTTTCATATAAAAACATCTTATCAACGATAGAACAAAGATCCATTTTATATCATATCTAACTGATTTCTTGGTTCGAACCGAAGAAGTAATGTCACTTGAAACTAAGTGGATTATTTTTTGTCCCATATCTTTTTATTACCTTTTCACTCTTTTTCTCTAAATAGAAATATATATTTTTTAGTTGAATCTAAGATTTAGATTTCTTCATATTCACTTTAGATTTAGAAGCCTTTTTCCTACCCAATAATTTTCTATTGGAGCTTCTCTCGTTCCGCTTATGGAGCATAATGATGGGAATTGGACTTTAATGAGCTCTAATATGCTAGCTCCGCGACGGGTAGCATCGTTGCAATAGCTCTGCTGCTATAGCTTCTTGTGGTAGCTTCGCGGTAGTCATTTGAGTTCTTGTACATGTTCAGAAGTAACTACTCCTTTTTAGCCGCCATTTATAGTGATGTTCAGTTAGTCTAACCGACTAAAGAGTGGTTGCTCTCCTATATTTAGAGAGCATCACCTCTTTGCAGTGAACACAAAGTGAATGAAGGGCAAAATTCTGAAGGTGAAAAGAGAGGTCTCTCTCTAGCAGCAGCAAGTGCTTTTTGCAACAGCACTCAGGCCCTAGTACGAGTAGTCCATCACCACTTGCTCCGACGAAAGGCGGTGACAAAAAAGAGCATTCTAGAAGTTCGTTTACAACTCAGTGTAATCGGGACTTATTGGTTTCTAGGAGCGAATTGACGGAAACGGTTAAATCCCTTGCTTTGAGTAATAGTGGTTCTGACTACCCTAGCAGGACAATTCTGCTAATATTATTAGAGAACTTCCAAGAGTCTTTCTTGCTTTCTTCTTCTTCAGTAGATCACTCTGCTTAGCGATTTACATCGCTGCCTCACTAGTAACCTAAACTTTCTATCAGTTAACCGTTCTCGTTCAGTTTTCGACGTTTCGTAGACTTTATACGAGAATATCAACAATAATCTCAAACGAGATTCTTATGAATCACAAAGTCAACAAGAATCTCATCAATATCCAACATGGATGTTCGTATAAGTCTTCTGGACACTAGCTTTCACAAGCTTAAAAAGTTTGACAGTGAGCATTATAATAACTAGAAGAGGAAAATTATGTGGAGTACGTTCTGTCTGAAACAAGACCTATGATTCCAGAGACGGACAAAGTTCAAGTGTTTTTCGCTATGATTACTACACGACAACAATGGAAGAGAGAAAATAATCTTTGTAAGTTGTTAATCCTGAATTTCCTGAAGGATTCCTTAGCCGAATCCAACAGCAAGAAGGAGAAGGCTATCGACATCTGAAAGACTCTTGAAAAACAGTACAAAGAAGATAAAACTATGTCCAAAATCTATCTCGTCAACAAATTCATGTCAATAGAGTTTGTAGACGAAAAATTGTGTTGCCCCAGGTAAAGGAGCTCATGAAGCTTCATCAAAAACTAGAAGAAGAGGATTGCTCTAGTTGACAAGTTCATGGTAGGAGTCATACTCTATAAACTTCCTATAAAATGAGATTGCTTCACGACAAACAAGTACCACAAAAAGACGGAAGTAAAATTGGAAGATCTTATGTGCTTCTTTCGCATTAAGGATGATACCAGAAACAAGATCAAAGTAGACTCTAGGACCAAATAGTTTGCTAAGACAAACATGGTCCATTCTGGAGATTAGAAGGAGAGAAGAAATCTACCTTCAACGGTAGGAAGGACTTCAAGAACCTCCTAGTGAAGTCAACTTCCTTCAAGACAAAACATAATGAAGATATGGTTTGCTTCAATTGCAACAAGAAGGGCTACTTCAGACGAGACTGCAAGTTTAAAACAAAGCAGAAGGAACCCAAGGTAAGCTTTGATTGTTATGGTCTCATAGGCAGAGGCATCGGTAATTAATACAAACTAGTGAGTGGGCATTGGTGCTTTTGTCGTGTGTTCCATGAAGGACTTGTTTGCTACATATGAACTTTTGCTTGAGAAGGTGATTATGGTAAACAAGACACAAGTTTAAGCGAAGGGAATCGGAACTGTGGTGTTAAAGCTGACTTCAAGGAAGTCACTTGCACTGCAGAATATGGAGCATATACCTAATGTAGTTAAGAACTTGATCTATAGAAGCCTTTTGTGTAACGTTGGCCTGAGGATGGACATTAATGTCGGTAGGGGTGAGGATTATTTGGTTTGGGACCGAAAATCGAACCGAACCAAATAAGATATTCGATTTGGTTTAAAAAAATATCGGCTTGATTTCGATTTTGAAAATACTAAAATTTCTTGTTCGATTTCAATTTTGGGTTTCGGTTTGGGTTTAAAACTGAAAACCGAATAATATTTATGCAATTATGTAAATATCCTCATTCTATGTATATTTTGTGATTAAAAATGTGTATATTTTGAAAACAATTATATGTATATGTTTTGAAGCCCAACTTTGGACACAACTTTGAAAAAAACAAATATGTATATAAAATTATAATTTTTAATAATATTTATCAGCGATCTCAACTTTGGGACTGATCCATTAAACAATAGCAATTGTCCAATAGAACAAACCGAATACCTTATTCGGTTTGGTTCGATTTCGGTTTTGGCTAATTTCGGTTCAGTTTCGATTTTGGATTTTTAGAATTCGGTTTATTCGATTTTGACTATTTCAATTTGGTTGAAACCGAATAAATCGAATGTTCACCCCTAAATGTTGGCCAAATGGTGATATGTCCTATAGGGATGCATACTTTGGCAAAATATTTTGTACTGAACGAATGTTTAAAGTTCATCTTGTTGTATCTTCAGAATGTGTAAATGAAATATGTACTTTTGTTATTCTCTTGAGTTATGACATAATAGGCTAGGACATGTTCATTACAAAAGGGTAAGCGAAATATCTAGTTGCCTTATCTCTAAATGTAGGGATAAGAAATCAGAGAAATGTGAAATTTGTGCTCAAACGAAAATTGTTTAAGAGGATGAACTGAAGTACATACCTTTTGGATTTGGTACACTCCGATATGTGTGATTCAAATACTTCACTACGAAGGTTGGGATGAAGTACTTTCTCACCTACATCAATGACTATTCAAAATATGTGTCTATCTTCTCAAGTCCAAAGATGAAGCATTCGAGAAGTTCAAAAACTTCAAGGTAAAGGCCGAACGACAAATTGACCAACAAGTCGAGAGACTCAGGAGTAATCGAGACGGAGAATATCGTTCACATAAATTCGCATCGTTCTGTAGAGAACATGGGATTAAGACTGAGACTATTGCTTCATATTTCCCGCAATCAAATGAAATATAAAAAAGGAAGAACCGTATACTGACAAAGATAGATGAACTCTATGTTCTGTTTCGGGGGAGAAGGTGCTCTAACAGCTTTATACTCAATAAAGTGTCGTTTGCACAATCAAAAGTAATTCCTCATGAACTTTAGTTCAAAGTCAAACCCAACTTGAATGTTATTTGAGTGCGAGGGTGTCTGGCATCAGTGTTGCAGAAATCGTCCTAGTCGAACGAATAGGCGGCGACTATTCAGTGGTCGGACCCAACCAACTCGATTTGGTCCCTAGTCGACCGAAAAATCGGTGGATCCCGTAGTCGAGAAAAGTCGGCCAACTTTCTCTAATCTGCCAACTAGGCGGTCCCTAGTCGGCTAACCAGGCGACTGTGGAAAAAGAAAAGGAGAAATTCAAAAAAAAACTACTTACCATTGACCTCCGCCGACCGCCGCCGCCGTCGAGTTGCCGATCGCCGACCGTCGGAGCCGAACCAAACTAGGCACCACAGTGCCGGCAGCTTCCACCAGTAGCTTCTTCCGCAGAGGCTCGACAAGTTTCGATCAACCGCCGACAAAACCTGGTGAGTGTTCTCCTTTCTTCTTTCGTTCTTTCTTTCCTTCTGATACTTTTCTTTAGGGATAGTAAGTAGAGAACTTCGGGGAATAGGTTTCTCCCACCTCCCTTTCTCCCTCTCATTCTTGGTTTTAGGAGTGACGACCTGCCTCTTTCTCTCTCTCTTGGTTAAAGAGAAAACGATTCTCTTTTCTCCACATTTTAGGGTTTCAAAGAAGTTAGTCCAGGAAGTGGGCTGACTATTTAGTAAAATAAAATAATAGGAATAGGTTTTTCTCAACTCTTTTTCTTTCTTATTATTTGTTACTCTTCTTTCTCTTCCTCTATTTCTTTGCTGATAAGTCAAAGATATTAATAAAGGACCATACAGTTATGGGCTGATATCTATTAAATACAATTGGACAAGTAAAATTAACCGTTCTTAAACATTAGGATTTATCTTAGCACTGAAATTATATATATTTTTAATTAAAAAACTCAAAACAATTAATATGACTAGTCCCGACTAGTCCCCGACTAATCCGATTTCAATTCCTAGTCCCCGTGAACCGATTAGCGACCGACTAACGATTTTTACAACCTTGTCTAGCATACGTTAAGCTTCCAAATATCAAATTTCAGAAGTTGGGCACATAAACCACTAAAACGATCTCCTGGGTTATGCCGAGAAGGGTGACGTTCTAAGATTCCTCGATCTTGAAACCATTCAGATTATCGAGTCTGGGGATATTGAGTTCTTCGATAATAAGTTTACCAAAGACAAGAACGCGATTCTCACAAAACTACCGGAGACTATAATAACTGAAATGGAAAATAATGCTCCTAATCAAGTTAAAAATACCAAAGGGGTTGGTATCCCGGAGGAAATGATTTCATTAGAGGATGCCATTGCAGAACTGGAACTCGTTGAACCACCTTCAAAGCGAGTGAGAAAGCAGAAAAACTTCGGAGATGAATTCGTCACCTATCTTTTGGAAGCATATCCAGATAAGACGGTCAAGACCAGAGATTATTTTTTGGAGGCAATCAATGATGATATTGACCCTATAACATGGGTGTTGGTTAATCTACATAAAGGTGCAAAACCTATTGGATGTAAGTGGATCTTCAAGAAGAAGATTTTGGCCTATGGAGCTATAGACAAGTTCAAGGCTAGGCTGGTGGTAAAAGAGTTTTCTCAGAAACATGGGATCAACTACTTCGATACATATGCTCTAGTTGTGCTGATGACAACTATCAGGATGTTGAAAGCACATGTTGCGATTCACAAGATGGTAATTCACTATATGGATGTGAAAACAATATTCTTTAATGAAAACTTGACTGAAGAGATTTACATAAAGCAACCAAAATGTTTGTTATCAAGGAATATAAAGACAAGATATACAAACTCGTAAAATATCTCTATAGCCTGAAGCAGGAGATGTGACGTGAAATGTTTGATAAAGTCATGAGATCAAACGGCTACAAGGTCAAAGAGATTGAGAAGTATGTCTATACTAAATATGTCGATGAGAGAGGTGTAATTGTCTCTCTATTCAAACAATATGCTAAACTTTGACATGAATTCAAATTGTCTTAGAGGCCAAGAAGTTCATTGTCAAAATTTAGTATTGAAAGATTTAGGAGATGTTGATGTTATCCTTAAGATAAAGATCCGAACGGAAGCTGGACTTGCTTTGTCACAAGCTCACTACATCGAGAAGATGCTCACACACTATAGTTATTAGGATCTTTCGGAAATTAATACTCAATATAGGTGTGACAAAAAGCTGAAGCCAAAGTCAGGAAAGACTGTCAGGCAAATGAACAATTCAAGCATCTTTGGAAATCTAATGTATGCTATGAATTATACAAGATTGTCAGGTTTGTTCATTAGTGATCCGGTTCTATCATTCTATTTTGGAGCAAACCTTATGTGTGTGTATTTCAATATTTGATCATTCATTTATTGACTTGTACATATGTGATGTGTTAGCTCAAGTGGTTAGTATGGTAAAAAAAAATTCTGGTAGGCAATGTTTAAATTCCATAATCAACAATTACTTTTGCCACATTTCTTGGAGAAATCTTTTCGAAGCTAAATCCCAGACTTGGACGCGAGTGTGGACGAAGGGCACAAAGTGGCGCTTAGATAACGAACTTTATACTTTGCACATTCACGTCGAGCACGAAGTTGGCGTGCTCCTACGTAGAAAAGTGCGGGTAGCTTTATGATTAGCCCTATAGCTAGCCTCACTGCTAGCTACGCAGGTAACTTCGTTAGTAGCCTCGCGGCTAGCCTTGTTGCTAGCTATGCGGGTTGTCTTGTTGCGATAGCTCAGCCATTGTAGCTTCGTGCAATAGCCATATGTATGGATGTTCAATTCTTGTAATTGGTTGCCCACGTTTTGGAGTCGCTCCTCCTTTTTAGCCATCATTTGTAGGGATGTTCAATTTATGTAACTGACTAAGTGGTTGCTCTCTCGATATATGGAGTACAATCTCTTTGTAGTGAACACAAAGTGAAAAGAGTGAAAGAATGACAGATTTTGAAGGTGAAAAGAGAGATCCCTCTCTAGTGGTAGAGAGTGTTTTTTGCAACAACACTTAGGCACTAGTCTGAGTAGTCGATCAGCGCTAGCTCTGACGAAAGGAGGTGACAAAAAAGACTCTTATGTGACAAAGAAGACTGTTCCAAAAGTTCGTTTGCAATTCAGTGCAATCGGGACTTGCTGGTTCTTGGAAGCGAATCAACGGAAACGATCGAATCTCCATTTGATCAGCGGTTGTTTTGACTACCCCAGCATGACATTTGTGTTAATCTTATTAGCGAACTTTCAGCAGTTTTTACTACTTTGTTCTTCTTCTTCACTGCATCATTTTGCTTAGTGATTTACATTGTTGCGTCATTAGCGAGCTAGACTTCCAATCAGTTAACCATTTGTGGTTCAGTGTTCATTGTACGAGAATATCAACAACAACTGCCGTAAATTTAGCGCCGGTTACAGTTACGCCTACTTCGAAGCATTTGACTACTTTACCGAAAAATTACCATTAAAATCTAAGACAACTAAAAGGCTCATCTATTAGGCATTGTGACCAAAGTTTCAATTTTTCCTGCTGTTTTCTATCATACAGGAATGCGAAGATGATGATGTTAAAATTATAGTTTCTGATCTCGATCGATTCATCGAAATATCACCCCCCCCCCCCCCCCCCCAACACACACCCAAAATGACAATCAATGGATTCTTCATCAAATTCTCACTACAAGAACAAGAACGAGCGCGACTAGAATAGAAATATCTGATCTCTCGCCATGGATCGGAGACCTCCACAGCGAACCCTAACAAAACCCTAATTCGAGAGAGACGGGAGAGGTAGGAGCACCTGGTAAACGTAGGGCTGGAATGGCACGGAGAAGACGGGAGCAGCCATGGCGTGAGCGAGAACAAACTCGGTACAGAAGGGGCCGAATCGCCGTTAGGGACCTCGAAGACGATGATTTGATGAAGGAGACTTGGACAAATCTACTGAATGGCCCTTGCTGTTTGAGAGTAGTTTGACCGATGGAAGTGAATGGTGCTTTCGTAATTATATGCGAAGATATGGGTTGTTTGTCTATATAAATGTTTATGAGAAACCAGATTTGCTTCCACGTCAGATGACCTGGAATTCAAATACGTGGCATATCACTATTCGTGACCTCGGCTTCTCAAGAAATGGGTGGTAGCCTCGTAGGAAAAGAAATTTGTAATATATATATATATATATATATATATATATATAGAGAGAGAGAGAGAGAGAGAGAATAAGGGAGGTGAGGTGGCACCTCACTATAAAAACAAGGGTGGCGGTGACGTGGCACAATCTCAACCACACAAACGAGGGGAGGGGGTTAAGTGCAAATTGCCAATTATGAAATGTGTGGTTGGGATTGTGCCACGTCACCGCCACCCTTGTTTTTATAGTGAGGTGTCATCTCACCTCCCTTATTCTCTCTCTCTCTCTCTCTCTCTCTATATATATATATAAGGGCAAAATAAAAATCGTTGTAACTGTTTAGTATCAGCAATTTTATCAGAAAATTTTGAAACGAATGTAATATTTTTATTTTTATAGCAAGTAGAAATCCCTTGCTTATTTATTTCTTTTATAGGCATAAGTTTTTCTAGGAAAGAAGTTCCTAAAATTATATGTTGCGATATTTCTTTAACAACAACAAAATGTAATAGAATACAAACTATATATATATATATATATATATATATATATATATATATATATAAAGACAATATGCAAGTTGTATTTTAAAAAAATTAAAAATGTGTCAGTCCGCTAGCAAAAAATGCTCCAATTGCATTGGCACATTCTTTGATTTACTTTCTCTTAAATTGCAACAGTCAAAAATTCGGCCGTCGTATATGTTCCCTATCCCCATATGTATATAGGGGATGGAAAATAGAAAAAGGACAACATCAAAGAAAGAAAGAAAAAAACAATGGTTAGGTAATTAGTTTGATTAATTTTATTTATTTAATTAGATTAGTTTTTTTATTAGTTTTATCTTTTTTAATTAGATAATCTCTATTCCTACCAAATATTAACTACAATCCTAATTATAGCCCTAAAACGCTAAAGCTAACCTTAAAAACCTAATATTAACCATAAAGTATTAATCACAATCATAATCACAACATTAAATCTAACTATGAAACATTAACCTTAACCCTGACCCTAATTTTAAAACACTAACGATGACCCTAAAATCCTAAAATCTTAAAACCCTAATCCTGGAACCCTAACCCTAAAACCATAAAACTATAACCTTATAATCTTAAAACCCTAACCCTGGATTATCTAACAATAATCATTTTACATATGGCTTTATAAAATGATACTTGTATTCCAAGTGGGCCCACTACTCACGACATTATCCAGCAGCGCGTGAGACCCAAATATCTAGATTGATATTTTTTAACTTGTATATTCTCCTAAATTTTAATTGGGTTAGGTATTGTGAATTATATTCATATTGTAATAACAAAACCTATGTAATGTTATCACGCCCCGCTTTCTATGATATAGTGAGTCGGGTACGTAACTACATATCCAGGCTACGTCCCATACTAATACAACTGTACCCGTATCAGCGATTATCGCCTGTAATATGCTAGGATGGAATGCAAGTCATACTAAAATGTCTTCATTACTACAAACTGTAGCTATTATACAATATGGTTAAAGTATAACTATACAAGTCTTAACATCAAACTCATTAATATACATACTTCTAGCTACAAAATGTTATTTGTTGTATCCTTTGAAAACCACTTGAAGATTATTTCTCAATCTCATCCACATCATAAAGAGGTAGCATCTCACAGAAACTTCGTCTTCCCCTAATGAACAATACTATATCGTCAGAACGTCAGCAAGTCCTCGGTCAAAAACGGTAAGAAAATAAAAATATGATATGATATAGCAAGGCACAAAAATGGGATAACTTTTACATAGAAAATAGGAAAGTGAGTTAAATAATCAAACATACGACTCTAACTTAACTCCTAAGCTAGTGTTCTTATAGTATCTAACCAATCAAACAATACAATCCTATTTCACTATCACAAACACAAACAAATTTTCTAAATGATGATATAATTCGGAGAACAACTCTTTGAATATCCACTAAAACTAGTTTTCCAGCAACAATCCCGTGGCCAGAGATCAGGCTGTAACTTGGTGGCATGGTGCTTAGAATCCGGCCATGCTCCACCTGAGCTTAAACAAATTCACGAGATTCACATAATCGATGTTTTTAATCGAAATAGGTATGTCTAACACAAATTCACGAGATTCACCTAATCGATGTTTTAATCGAAATAGGTATGTCCAACAGGTAAGTGAGTTAAGACTCACACACTCAATTTGCATGGCCTTACGAATGAGCTTAACTATTGATCAATTTTATGTTATTATTATATTGCAGAATTTTGTAGATGGTATTCAAGTTGTTCTCCCCAGCCCAATGCTTTCAAACCTACAACTACAAATAATTCATATTCTATTATCTTATTAATTTCTGCTATGTATATCATATCCATTGTCAATATGCAAGAATGTATTTTTTAAGTATATCAGAATACATGATTCCATCTCGTTTATAATTTCAGGAAGCAGGTATCAAATTCAAATTCCATACCAATTTTGGGATCACCATAAGTACCAAGATACAATTTTTAGGAAATATTACTTATTTTAATTTATACTGTCACGCCCCAGTCTCAAAATACCGAGGGACCGGACGCGTGATAATGGCCAGCAACACACACCGATGGACAAACCTAATTTAATGGATCCATCGGGGCATACTTAAGTTGTAATATAACAATAAGTAGGTCCAATGATACAAGTCACAGTCTATACTAATCTCATCCACAACAGATAATCACAGATCAAATGCCAGAATAAGCAAATAAAATAAACTGACAAATCTCAATAAAAAGTGTCTCGGAGAACAATCCGAGAATAAGTCTGATACATCAATGCAATAGACTGGAGATAAAATAAAATAACTAGAACAGAAATAAATGAGTATCTCAAGACAATACTCATGAGAAGTCCTCTGGTACGATCTCGTCCTCGGATCCTGGTACTGCACCAATGTATACACTTGTTCCTGCTTCCGCTCCTGCTAATGCTCCTGTACTGTATAACTCTGTGTGGATCTCCTCTACTAATCCTGGGGACAGAATCCGGATCCAGGTCCTCAGGGGACATAGCAAGGTACAAAATAACTCAAGCCAAATAGTGCAGTGCAAATAGTAAATAAAACAATAGGGTAAACTATAAAACTATCTATGTGAAATGCAAGTGAGAGCATCACTAGTGCTCAGGCCGAAGCCACTACAAGCTCTATGTCGGGGAGCCGGTAGCGGTAATAACCGGTAATGGGCCAAGCTCGGGCTTCAGAGTCTTGTGCCTCTCAATAATAGGGGTTTTATATATATATGATCAGCCTGTAGCCTGTGTGTCTCTCCCCACCCAATATAACCACGCATATCATGACCATAACGTCTCATGTCCATGTCAAGCGGGATCATAGCTAATGCAACAAGTCATATAATATCTAAGAATATAATGTCTATGTCAATCCTGTATCCTATACAGAATCACCATGAATATCTCAGGAAGATTCTGTCTCATGAATAGTGTCAAGTGTCCTGGGTTATGATGTACTTGATGTGACAAGTACGAGAAATATAGGGTCTCGGTATCCATGTCTAGATGACAATACACAACTCCGCGTACGGGGTTGGCATCCGACTAATAATCGGGCGCTAAGTAAGTCACACGGTCCTAGGTCAAGCATGCACAACAATATAAATAAATCAAGGAATTATATAACAAGATCTGCAATGTTGGCAAGGTACACTTGTCTGTGGTTTTGGCTCCAACTGTAGCTCTGGTCTCAGTGTGATCTGCAGGTACTACTCCGGTTGCTGAAATAAATATTACCATTAGATTTAGAAAATATCAAATAGCTAGAAACGCCTGTCCTTAAGTCCAATTTGGACACAGGGGAACAAATGACATTTTCGGGCCAAAGCGGGGTCCATATGTGGGCCACTTTGCACCGAAAAAGCGTGTCAGGGTCAAAGGTCTCCAAATTGGTCCAACTTAGTGTCAACAAGTCAGGAACGATGATACGAACCCAACGGAACTTCCAGAACTAGATTTCGATGAGCCGATCACAAAATCGCCCGTCAAGTGGAGCTTGTAGGGCCCACGATACGCGATTTTGTCAACGTTCTCAGAATCGAGCCAAACTTGGGTCACAGGACCAGCGTATTGCTACGAGTCTGATGGCGCAAGTTTCATCTTGATCCGACGTGTGTACACCAAGTTACAGTGCGTTCTAGAACGGGCGGATACGGGGCGTTGTCGGCGGATACGCGTTGATTTCGGTGTGCACGCACATCCAAATCAACTTCTGCGAAATTCCACACGTTCGTATCAACAACGCGCACGTTTTGGTAAAGACCGCGTGCGACCAAGTCATCCCGTTTGGCGGAGCGCACTCAGTTCCGGGGTAAAATAGGGCGTTGGTTTTCCTATTTTTGGATCACGGTTTGCGATCACCCCAGGACGCGACGCACCGAGCGGGTTGTACGGACATCGAGAGGGTTATACAGTCTACGCGTTGTAACTGACGGAATCGAAAACAGAATTACGAGGAGAGAGAAAACGCTACCTGAACAGGGCTCCAGAAGATGAGGATTCGCGTGTCCGAGTCGTATCCGAGTCGGATCTAGGGTTAGGGTTTGGGCTGCTGTCGGAGTTGCTGCGGCCGGAGGCGAGCCGAAGGGAGGCAGGCGAGGGCCGGAGGTGGTCGAGGGCGGTACGGCGGCGCGCTGGAAGGCGGCGCAGGCGGCCGGGCGGAGCAGAGCGGCCGGAGGACGCTGCTGCGGGCTGAGGCTTGTTGTCGAGGGAGCCGCCGGAGGAGGCGGAGGCGGCTGGGGGACGCGAGGAGACGGCGGGGCTAGGTACGGCGAGTTCGTCGGTGGCGAGGTGGGTGAGGGAGGAGTCGGGGACTGGGCGGAGGAGGTAGATGTCGAGCGGGGCTAGGGCTAGGACTAGGGTCGTCGAGTTAGGGTGGCTGGAGATCGAGAGGTGCAGCGGGGAGGTTCTAGGTGGCGGAGGGCTCGGGTTAGAGATGGCGGAGATAGTTGGGGATGGGTCGATGGAGGTGGTCGTCGAGGGTGCTGCGGGTCGGGCGAGGTGGTGATGGTCGAGCGGAGCGGCGAGGGGGCTGAGGAGGAGGAAGGAGGAAGGTGACGGGGCTGCGGGGGTGTCCGGGCGGAGGAGACGGCGGGGCTGAGTGAAGCTAGGGTTTAGGCGTGGCCGCGGCGGGGATTATATAGGGGCCTTACCGGAACAGTGTCTCCGGCTAGGAATAGAATTAGGGTTCGGTTAGGATTGGGTAACGGGTTCGGGTCGGGTTCAATAGGAATCCGGCCCGACCCATTATTGCTTAAGTGCGGGTTTCGGGTATTCGGGTTTCGGGTCGGGTTTATATCCGACCCGACCCGATAAGGCTGGGTTCGGTTTAGTGAACCGGGTCTGGGTTAGTTTGGGTTGGTTTAATTTTAATTAAACCCGGTTTATTTTTGGGTTTTAATTCGGTTTATTTATACATTGGTTTTTAGGGCTTTAAAAATATTTTCGGAGTCCAATAAATTCCCGGAAAATTACTCTATGTCCAGTTTTCCATTTTACACCATAAAATATTATTTCCATAATATTTTAATATTAATTAATATTAATTAAAATTTATTTAATTACCAAAGGCCTAGGTTTTAATTACAGAAAAATTCCAGGAAAATCCAAATTAAAAATTCCTGAAAATTAGGGGGCTTACAATCTACCCCCCTTAAGAGGATTACGTCATCGCAATCAAAGAATAACCGGTCAACCGAGATAACACAGTCGTAAACATTATTCGAAGCACATCACGATCAAGGAGAATCAAGGTTGAGGGTGTACGAAATAGCATATAGGAAAAATTATTTCCCTAAGAATTAAAAGTTATGCAATTTCCCGGATGAAGAAAATCTAGAAGACTACAATTTTAGAAAAAAAAACTAGGTTATCACTTAAAACATATTAGGTTATCAATTAAAAACAAGTTCAAAATTACATAGGTTAAGGCTGAGGTCACGAACCAATAGGCACGAGATAAAATAAATCTATAAACAGATAACTACAAAAAATTACGAGCATTAGCTACTCCATGAGTCTGTGCGTCTTCCAAAGTCATCGCTGGAGCTTGTTCACGTCCTTGCAGTTGATTCCTCTGCTGCTGTTGAGCCTGCTGGAAGAGTGTCGCTTGTGGTGCCAAGGGTGGCCTCGGCTGATTCCCTCCTAGGGCTGGTGGTCTGACTCCTTCAACTCTCGTTTGCGGTGCTTCCAATGCTGGATAGACTGGCCTCGGTGCTGGTAATACTTGTTGGTTTACCATTGGTACTCTTTTTAGATACTGAGGACAATCTTTGGCTAAGTGTTGGTTGGACGCGCAAATCAAGCATAATCCTAATTTATGTCTGCACTCGTTCTCCATGTGGCCCTTCTTGCGACAATGCTGACAGATAGGTAGTACTTGCGGAGATGCTTTTGGTGGTTGGTGTATGTGAGACTTCTTTGCAATTTCTTCCTGTGGTGCTCCGGTTGGTGCTGAGGTGGCTGGTTGATGAATCATCAATGCTTTCTCTTGATGCTGAGAACAATCCTTGGCTAAGTGTTGATTGGTTTCGCAAATCAAGCACAGTCTCAACTTGTGTCTGCACTCCCTCTCAATATGGCCTACATTGCCACAATAGTAACAAGTAGGAAGGAATGAGACTCTGGGTGCTGCTCTCGATGGTGGATTCATCTGTGGTCGCTTTGCAGCTCTTTCCTGTTGTGCTTGGTCTGGTGCTGATGCATACGGCCGCTTCTGGCTGGATTCTATCCTTGTGTTGCACTCCATGGGTCTTGCTGTAGTAAGAACATCCTCGTCTAAGGTAGTTGCAGCGGAGCTGATTAACTTTCGTAACTCTGAGCTGAATCTGTCGATGAACTTCTCCGCTTGGATTTGCTGAGCTTCTTCCTGAACCGTCTGATGGGCTTGCATCATCGCGTAGAACATTCGAACCATTTGCTGTTCGTCCATAGCCTGCCCTTGTGGAACGGTAGGCAGCGGTGGAGTAAGCTGCGTAGAGGGTGGAACATCATCTTCCTGGATTCTCGAGGCATGTTGACTTGCTTGCTGTGATGATGGACCTTCACTAACTGGTGTCACTTCATCTCCATTGGTTATCACAGCACCTTGTGGTATTTCTGGATGAGTCTCATCGCCGGCTTGTGGATCCATAATTCTGTAACCAAAATAAACTATAAGAAGCACACAGAAATCAAAGCAGGATGCAAGTCAAGAATTAAATTTGAGTCCGATATAGATATCAAGAACGTTTCAAACAAGTGGATGAGATCCTAAAAACTTATCCTATTCTTATTGCAGGCTTGCTCGATCCCTAAGTTGAAACCGAACAATTTAGTCGTTGACCTGCATGGGCCACCACAAAAATTATGTCACGCCCCAGTCCCAAAATACCGAGGGACCGGACGCGTGATAATGGCCAGCAACACACACCGATGGACAAACCCAATTTAATGGATCCATCGGGGCATACTTAAGCTGTAATATAACAATAAGTAGGTCCAATGATACAAGTCACAATCTATACTAATCTCATCCACAACAGATAATCACAGATCAAATGCCAGAATAAGCAAATAAAATAAACTGACAAATCTCAATAAAAAGTGTCTCGGAGAACAATCCGAGAACAAGTCTGATACATCAATGCAATAGACTGGAGATGAAATAAAATAACTAGAACAGAAATAAATGAGTATCTCAAGACAATACTCATAAGAAGTCCTCTGGTACGATCTCGTCCTCGGATCCTGGTACTGCACTAATGTATACACCTGTTCCTGCTTCCGCTCCTGCTAATGCTCCTGTACTGTATAACTCTGTATGGATCTCCTCTACTAATCCTGGGGACAGAATCCGGATCCAGGTCCTCAGGGGACATAGCAAGGTACAAAATAACTCAAGCCAAATAGTGCGGTGCAAATAGTAAATGAAACAATAGGGTAAACTATAAAACCATCTATGTGAAATGCAAGTGAGAGCATCACTAGTGCTCAGGCCGAAGCCACTATAAGCTCTGTGTCGGGGAGCCGGTAGCGGTAATAACCGGTAATGGGCCAAGCTCGGGCTTCAGAGTCTTGTGCCTCTCAATAATAGGGTTATATATATATATGATCAGCCTGTAGCCTGTGTGTCTCTCCCCACCCAATGTAACCACGCATATCATGACCATAACGTCTCATGTCCATGTCAAGCGGGATCATAGCTAATGCAATAAGTCATATAATATCTAAGAATATAATGTCTATGTCAATCATGTATCCTATACAGAATCACCATGAATATCTCAGGAAGATTCTGTCTCATGAATAGTGTCAAGTGTCCTGGGTTATGATGTACTTGATGTGACAAGTACGAGAAATATAGGGTCTCGGTATCCATGTCTAGATGACAATACACAACTCCGCGTACGGGGTTGGCACCCGACTAATAATCGGACGCTAGGTAAGTCACACGGTCCTAGGTCAAGCATGCACAACAATATAAATAAATCAAGGAAATATATAACAAGATCTGCAATATTGGCAATGTACACTTGCTTGTGGTTCTGGCTCCAACTGTAGCTCTGATCTCAGTATGATCTGCAGGTACTACTCCGGTTGCTGAAATAAAAATTACCATTAGATTCAGAAAATATCAAATAGCTAAAAACGCCTGTCCTTAAGTCCAATTTGGACACAGGGGCACAAATGACATTTCCGGGCCAAAATAGGGTCCACATGTGGGCCACTTTGCACCGAAAAGCGTGTCAGGGTCAAAGGTCTCCAAATTCATCCAACTTAGTGTCAACAAGTCAGGAACGATAATACAAACCCAACGAAACTTCCAGAACTAGATTTCGATGAGCCGATCACAAAATCGCCCGTCAAGTGGAGCCTATGGGGCCCACGATACGCGATTTTGTCAACGTTCTCAGAATTGAACCAAACTTGGGTCACAGGACCAGCGTATTGCTACGAGTCCGATGGCGTAAGTTTCGTCTCGATCCGACGTGTGTACACCAAGTTACAGCGCGTTCCAGAACGGGCAGATACGGGACGTTGTCGGTGGATACGCGTTGATTCTGGTGTGCACGCACATCCAAATCAACTTCTGCGAAATCTCACACGTCCGTATCAACGACGCGCATGTTTCGGTAAAGACCGCGTGCGACCAAGTTATCCCGTTTGGTGGGGCGTACTCAGTTTCGGGATAAAATAGGGCGTTGGTTTTCCTGTTTTTGGATCGCGGTTTGCGATCACCCCAAGACGCGACGCACCGAGCGGGTTGCACGGGCATCGAGAGGGTTATACAGTCTACGCGTTGCAACTGACGGAATCAAAAATAGAATTACGAGGAGAGAGGAAATGCTACCTGAACAGGGCTCCAGAAGATGAGGATTCGCGTGTCCGAGTCGGATCTAGGGTTAGGGTTTGGGCTGCTGTCGGAGTTGCGGCGGCCGGAGGCGGGCCGGAGGGAGGCAGGCGAGGGCCGGAGGTGGTCGAGGGTGGTGCGGCGGCGCGCTGGGAGGTGGCGCAGGCGGCCGGGCGGAGCGGAGCGGCCGGAGGACGCTGCTGCGGGCTGAGGCTTGCTGTCGAGGGAGCCGCCGGAGGAGGCGGAGGCGGCTGGGGGACGCGGGGAGACGGCGGGGCTGGGCACGGCGAGTTCGTCGACGGCGAGGCGGGTGAGGGAGGAGTCGGGGACTGGGAGGAGGAGGTAGATGTCGAGCGGGGCTAGGGCTAGGGCTAGGGCTAGGGCTAGGGTCGTCGAGTTAGGGTGGCTGGAGATCGAGAGGTGCAGCGGGGAGGTTCTGGGTGGCGGAGGGCTCGAGTTGGAGACGACGGAGATAGTCGGGGATGGGTCGATGGAGGTGGTCGTCGAGGGTGCTGCAGGTCGGGCGAGGTGGTGATGGTCGAGCGGAGCGGCGAGGGGGCTGAGGCGGAGGAAGGAGGAAGGTGACGGGGCTACGGGGGTGTCCGGGCGGAGGAGACGGCGGGGCTGAGTGAAGCTAGGGTTTAGGCGTGGCCGCGGCGGGGATTATATAGGGGCCTTGCCGGAACAGTGTCTCCGGCTAGGAATAGAATTAGGGTTCGGTTAGGATTGGGTAACGGGTTCGGGTTAACGGGTCGGGTTCAATAGGAATCCGGCCCGACCCATTATTGCTTAAGTGCGGGTTTCGGGTATTCGTGTTTCGGGTCGGGTTTATATCTGACCCGACCCGATAAGGCTGGGTTCGGTTTAGTGAACCGGGTCTGGGTTGGTTTGGGTTGGTTTAATTTCAATTAAACCCGATTTATTTTTGGGTTTTAATTCGGTTTATTTATACATTGGTTTTTAGGGCTTTAAAAATATTTTCGGAGTCCAATAAATTCCCGAAAAATTACCCTATGTCCAGTTTTCCATTTTACGCCATAAAATATTATTTCTATAATATTTTAATATTAATTAACATCAATTAAAAATTATTTAATTACCAAAGGCCTAGGTTTTAATTACAGAAAAATTCCAGAAAAATTCAAATTAAAAATTCCTGAAAATCAGGGGGCTTACATATACAGAGCAGACAATAACAAAAATCTATCTTTTAGTTTCACTTGCGTGACTTGTGTCTGTGTCCTACGTATCCTAGACTCTTGTTAATCATTCCATAATTAAATAAATTTCTAGGTTGTCGGAAGTCCGTCGCCAAATTATAATATTCTAAAATTGAGGGTTAAGAATATCGGTAATATTTTCGGATATCAAAATTTGGTTAACTCCCAAAATTCTTAAATTTTTTGGCAGAGTCGCCTTTGTATTTTGGGCTCCAAAATTTTAATAATTTACAATAATCAGACCCAGAGCAACCCTCTGTAGCATTTTTTGGGTTCGCCGACCCCTTCGGTGGAGCAACTCTCAACACCGGATCACACACAAGTATAATGTATATAAAAAATCACAAAAAAAGCTTCATTCATGTGGTGCCCCGTTCCCCCTATTCGGGGAGCGCGGCTAAGAAATACAAGACGGTATCGTTCGATCGGGATAGATTGAAACAAGAACCCATCCTCTTTATGGATTTGCTTCTTCGGAATCGATTTCCATATTCAGTGGACCGTGCCCCCGGGATCGACTTAGCGGCAGAGTCAGGAGGGACCTCTCCGCTGCATCTTTTGTTGCCTAGTTTTCGCTGTCGCTTGTTGCTTTCGTGCTTTGAGTTGGTTTTCGGATTTGCTTGAGATTTCTTGAACGGTTTCGATAAATTTTATTATTTTCGTTCGTTGAACTGTACTTCATTTCCGATAATGGAAAGAGTGGAAGGGGTATTGATCAGCTGTTCATGGCAATGCAGGTGAACCAGCAGTAGACGCCGCTCGAACGGACTCCTAAAGCACTTCTTTCCTTCTTCCTTCCAACTATTAAGTGAGTGGCTACCATCCCGATTAGCTGGCCCTTCGTCCAGTCTTCACATATAAATCTTGTATTCGTGCTTGCCCCGATCAAACGATACCAAGTAATAACTAAAAGACTTTAAGATAATAAGGGAATAGACTTGGGAAATTATGCTTGTCAAATGAAACTTGTGAACGGTTACTTACTTACATGCTTGTTCGTTTGGAATGTTCATTCATATACATGAATACGAGTTAGAGTATATATACTTCTTCTTAATTTGTGCTATGTATAGAACTCATCTTGAATGCAATAAACTGAAAAGGAGGACTATACAAAAGTTAAATCTTGCCCTATTACTGCCCTGCGCCTGATATTTTCCTGATTTGCCTCAAATGCTAACTTAGTGTACTACGTTGATCACGGACAACTTGTGCACAAGGTCTTAGTTCCTGCGAACGGTCGCTGGGGCACTGGCACCGATCCGATCCGGACGGAACTCATGATAGTCGCCTGCTATAGGACGGAATGTCCTGGGACGTCCTGAATATGCGTCGTACGATATTTCGTACTGAGACTAGCCCATCCATTATGGCAACGTGCCAGTGATCCCCTCGTATATTTAAACCTGTTGCAACTAACTTGTGTCTTCTTGGCAGGAAAGGCAAGGTAAGTATTATGCAGGTGGTTCAGACGGGCAAGTAAATGTCACCGAACGGTGGCGGGTTATTTCATTGATTTCTATATCTATTTTCTTGCTGTAAAATGAACTAAGGCAAGATAGAAAGACCATAATAAATATGCATGCTTCATTAAAATAACGTATTGATTGGTATAGTTGGGTTAGCTTGCCTTTACCAGTACGTTTCGATGTACTGACCCTCGTTGAAACAGGTTCCCCGTGCTAAGGAGAACCAAGCGAGGAGCAGAAGTCAATCCTCCCCCAATCCAGTCCAGCTGTAGGCACGCCTTGATCCGTGCCACATTTTGAAGTATTTTGAAGATAGAAGCTAGCAACACAAAAGCTTCGTGGAAAGGCCGTCGTTCCAATCCAAGGTCTTATATTTTGAGTTTTAGTAAGGGATGTAATGTACAGGACTGCTATCTCATTTTGTGTCAACACTTTTGTAAGCCCTTAGAGGCAACCTTATGACTCAGTTCAAGGAGTTTGTAATAGATGTTCATATTATCAATAAAGAGAACTTTTCTATGCTTCAATTTATGTTTCAATTTATCTGCGTACTCTGAATATGTGCTCGCTATGCAAAACAAAAATACTTAGCCTTGTGCGGTGTGCAACCTAGGCCCGCACGGCGGTCACGCCCGGGGGACGACTAACGATTCCACGGAATCGGGGCGTGACATGTTGGTATCAGAGCTCAGCTTTAAAGTTCCTTTGACTCTTGAACTGGAAAAGTTTCCTTAACGATAAATCCCTGTGCGAACTCCTGAACTCGTTAAGGCCAAAATGAGATACGTTCATGCAATAAGTCCATAGTACATTATGATCCTAATATAATTTACCTTCTTTTCAAGGAATGGCACCAGCGCAATCTGTAGCGCTAGCACCGGACGAGACGCAAGCCCAGGAGAGCAGTTCCGGCACTTCAGGAAGCTCTCAGAGCCAACGTGGCGTGTCTCATGCTGATCCGCTTCAGCAAATGATGCGGATGTTGGAAGCAAATCGACAAATGGATGAAGCTCGTTATGAACGGGCCGAGCAGCGAGCGGATGAGAGACTTCTCAAGATTCAAGACAATATAGAGGCACGATTCTCAGTCCAACAAAAGCAGGTAGATACCCTACAGCAGATTGTGCAGACTTTGGCCTCCAACCATTCTGCGACAACAGCGGCTACACCGGTGGAGCAGCCAGTGCTTGAAGTCAAGACACCGCCAATGCCAAGGACGAGGGAAGTGACCGCCTTCGGCTTTGGCGACTTCAAAAAAGTCTGCAACACTCCATTCCAAGGGACTGAGGATCCGATAGTGGCTCTAGATTGGCTCGCCGAACTTGAGGATCACTTCTCACTCCTAGAAGTACCTGATAAAAAGTGCGTTGCATGCGCTCAGCTACAGCTTCGTCTCAATGCGCACGACTGGTGGGACGTGCATCGACGATCTCTTCAGCTTGACTATGGAGAGGAGGCGATCGCGTGGACGACCTTTTGTGCCAAGTTTAAGGAGGAGTTTATACCCCCGCCTGTACGTCGTCAGAAAGAAAATGAGTTTGTACAACTACGGTAGGGCAGCATGACAGTTAAGCAATATTCTGCTGAGTTCAACAAACTGGCCAAATATGCTAGTTCCTATCTACCCGATGCAGCGAGTCGTGCCAGACGATTCGAAGGAGGGATACGTCCTGCCATCCATGCGCACATGGTCATTCCACAGTATCAGACGATGAGGGAAGTTTTGAACCACGCCCTTTCTCTAGAACCACAGTATCCTCACGTTGCTGTCGGCGCTGTGCAAACCTCTAATCACAAACGCCAAGGCAACGATAGAGGAAACAACGCTGCAAAGCGTCCAAATAACGACGATAAACAGCATGGAGACATCAACAAGACCTGCAACTTTTACAGGAAGTCAGGGCATATCGAAAAAGATTGTCGCCGTAAGCTTGGCACATGCCTCTGTTGTGGCGATCCTAGCCACCAGATCAGTAATTGTCCGGTCCTCCCACCTCAACAACAAAATCAGGCACCTGCACCTTAGGCCAACAGAGCTGCGCCTCAGCAAGGGCGTAATCAAGCTCAAGGACGGGTCTATACGATTACGCGGGAGGAAGCTTTAGCCTCGGACACCGTGGTGTCAGGTACTTTGCTTTTCAATAATATACCTGCTCATGTTTTATTTGATTCTGGTGCAATGCACAGTTTTATTTCCACAAATTTTGCCACGGAGAACAACATAGAAATGACTCCGTTGCACCTAGACTTAAGTGTTAGTACCCACTCCGGCACAAAAATACCTATCCGTTCAGTATGCCAAGGTAGTTACATCTGTATTGGAGAAAGGAAGCTGTCACTTGATGTTTTAGTTCTAGATGTTCGGGACTATGATATCATCTTGGGAATGGATTGGCTCAGCGCGTGCTCGGCAACTATAGAGTGTGCAGAGAAATTAGTCATCTTCCGCCTGTCTGGAGAAGTCGAATTCTGTTACACTAATAGTCCGACAATTGATGCGACTGGGGCCTGCATGGTGATTTCAGCGATATTTGCTCAGCGAATGCTCCACTCAGGCTATGAGGGATTCCTAGCATCAGTTCGGGACACACGACAGGACTATGCAAACGTCGAGTCTACTTCCGTTGAGGCGGAGTTCCCCGATGTGTTTCCGAGCGAACTACCCGGCATGCCATCCGACCTAGAGATTGAATTCACTATCGATACATTTCCAAACATGCAGCCGATCTCCAAGCCTCCGTACCGAATGGCCCCTGCAGAACTAAAGGAATTAAAATGCCAACTTCAGGAATTACTTGATCGTGGGTTCATCCGTCCGAGCGTGTCTCCTTGGGGTGCGCCTGTGCTCTTCGTGAAGAAGAAAGACGGAACGCTACGCCTCTGCATAAACTACAGGGAATTGAACAAGGTCACAATCAGAAACAAATATCCTCTGCCACGGATTGATGACTTGTTTGATCAGCTACAGGGGCAACGGCGTTTTCAAAGGTCGATCTTCGCTCGGGTTACCACCAGCTGAAGATTAAGCCCGAAGACATGCCAAAGACTGCCTTCCGAACCCGATACGGACATTATGAATTCTTAGTGATGCCGTTTGGACTGATGAATGCACCTGCTGCATTCATGGATTTGATGAACCGTGTATTCCGGCCCTTCATCGATAAATTCCTGGTAGTTTTTATCGATGACATCTTGGTGTACTCGAAGACTAGGGATGAGCACGCAGGACACCTGCGGATGGTGCTGCAAACCCTTTGAGACAACAAGTTGTATGCCAAATTGAGTAAATATGAATTTTGGCTGGACAATATATCCTTTTTGAGGCATATCATCTCTTCGCAAGGCATTTCAGTTGATCCGAAGAAGGTAGAAGCCATTATGCAGTGGAAACGACCGAAGTCAGCTAGCGATATCCGAAGTTTCCTTGGGCTGGCAGGCTACTACCGCAGGTTTATACAAAAAATTTCAAAAATTGCTTCGCCCTTAACTCAGCTCACACGAAAAGATACAAAGTTTACTTGGACGGACGACTGTGAAGCTTCGTTTACGGAGTTAAAACAGCGCCTCGTCTCTGCACCAATCCTCACTTTACCGAACGGACCAGATGATTTCAAAATATACAGTGATGCATCAGGTAAAGGACTGGGATGTGTCCTGATGCAGAGGGATAAGGTGATAGCCTTCGCGTCGAGGCAATTAAAGCCTCACGAGAAGAACTATCCGACTCATGATTTAGAATTAGCTGCATTATTGTTTGCGCTGAAGCTGTGGCGCCACTACCTTTATGGCGTACCGTGTGAAATCTACACGGATCATAAGAGCTTGAAATACCTGTACACACAAAAGGATTTGAATCTTCGGCAGCGGCGATGGCTTGAACTCCTTAGCGACTTCGATCTCATGATCAGATATACGCCTGGAAAGGGAAACGTAGTAGCTGACGCATTGAGTCGAGTGTTTGTAGGGAGTTTGGCTATTGATGATAGGCTGCACCGAGATCTTGAATCCTTGGGCATTACTCTTAAAATCAGATACAAAAAGTGGGCGCAAGTAGCACAACTGCGCCTCGAACCCGACTTGTTACAAAAGGTTAAAGCCGCTCAGAAGGATGACCCATTCCTGCAAAAGATTCATGCCCTTATCTCAGCAGGAAAGGCGTCCGACTTTGCGGTAGGCATGGACGGGATGCTCCGAGTAAAGGGAAGACTGTGCGTTCCGGACGATACGACCCTCAGAAAAGAGATCCTCATGGAGGCACATTATGCTAGTTATACTTCTCATCCGGGTAGCACAAAGATGTATCGGGATCTCCGCACGACGTTTTGGTGGCACGGCTTGAAACGGGATATAGCGTAGTTCGTGTCACATTGCATGGCTTGTCAGAGAGTAAAGGCCGAGCACCAGAAACTAGGCGAAGAGCTTCAGAACCTTGCTATTCCGGAGTGAAAATGGGAACACATAATAATGGATTTTATTGTTGGCTTGCCAAAGATGCAACGGGGACATGATGTTGTTTGGGTTATTATTGATCGTCTCACCAAGTCTGCTCATTTTTTGCCTATCAAATCTACTTGGAGTGCTGATCGCTTGGCTCAAATCTACCTCAACGAGATTGTTCGGCTCCACGGCATGCCCGTATCCATAGTCTCCGATAGAGATGGTCGATTCATATCGCGTTTCTGGAAAAGCCTGCAGTCAGCAATGGGGACGAAGTTGAAGTTCAGCTCCGCCTACCATCCACAGACCGACGGTCAAACGGAACGTGTCAACCAGATCCTCGAAGACATGCTGCGACTCTGCGCCTTGGACTCGAAGACTAGTTAGGACCTTCATCTACCTTTAGCCGAATTTGCATACAATAATAGTTATCAATCGAGCATTCAAATGGTGCCGTATGAGGCACTGTATAGGCGAAAGTGTCGATCTCTGATCTGTTAGGACAAAGTTGGTGAACGGCAGATACTTGGCCCTGAGCTTGTGGAACAGATTGTTCAAAAGGTCCGCTTGATTCGGGAAAGACTAAAGGTAGCTCAAAGCCGTCAAAAAAGCTACGCGGATATACATCGGAGACCACTTGAGTTTATTGAAGGCGATCGGGTATTTCTCAAAGTCTCGCCCATGCGAGGAGTCAGCTGATTCGGAGCAAAGGGGAAGCTAAGTCCGAGATTTGTCGGTCCGTTCGAAATACTAAAGCGGGTTCCCTCAGTTGCTTATCAGATTGCTCTACCACCATCCCTATCCGATGTACACAATATTTTCCATGTTTCTCAACTTAGGAAATATGTGTACGACCCAAGCCACGTGGTAGACCTTGAACAAATGAACCTCCAGGCTGACTTGACGTTTGTAGAACAATCAGTGCAAATTTTGGATAGGAAAGAAAAGCTGCTTCGGACTCGTTCGGTTCCTCTCGTGCGCACGCTTTGGCGGAATCACTCTGTCGAAGAATCTACTTGGAAAGTTGAATCCGAGATGAGAGAAAGGTTTCCCTTATTATTTCCTAGTGGTAGGTTCTATTCCTTAAGTTTTGGGATGAAACTTCCAATTAGTTGGGTAGGATGTGGTGCCCCATTCCCCCTATTCGGGGCGCGCGGCTAAGAAATACAAGACGGTATCGTTCGATCGGGATATATTGAAACAAGAATCCATCCTCTTTATGGATTTTCTTCTTCGGAATCGATTCCCATATTCAGTAGACCGTGCCCCCAGGATCGACTTAGCGGCAGAGTCAGGAGGGACCTCTCTGCTGCTTCTTTTGTTGCCTAGTTTTTGCTGTCGCTTGTTGCTTTCGTACTTTGAGTTGGTTTTCGGATTTTCTTGAGATTTTTTGAACGGTTTTGATGAATTTCATTATTTTTGTTCGTTGAACTGTACTTCATTTCCGATAATGGAAAAAGTGGAAGGGGTATTGATCAGCTGTTCGTGGCAATGCAGGTAAACCAGCAGTAGGCGCCGCTCGAACGGACTCCTAAAGCACTTCTTTCCTTCTTCCTTCCAACTACTAAGTGAGTGGATACTATCCCGATTAGCTGGCCCTTCGTCCAGTCTTCACATCTAAATCTTGTATTCGTGCTTGCCCCGATCAAACGATACCAAAAAATAACTAAAAGACTTCAAGATAATAAGGGAATAGACTTGGGAAATTATGCTTGTCAAATGAAACTTGTGAACGGTTACTTACTTACATGCTTGTTCGTTTGGAATGTTCATTCATATACATGAATATGAGTTAGAGTATATATACTTCTTCTTAATTTGTGCTATATATAGAACTCATCTTGAATACAATAAACTGAAAAGGAGGACTATGCAAAAGTTAAATCTTGCCCTGTTTCTACCCTGCGCCTGATATTTTCCTGATTTGCCTTAAATGCTAACTTAGTGCACTATGTTGATCACAGACAACTTGTGCACAAGGTCTTAGTTCCTGCGGACGGTCGCTGGGGCACCGGCACCGATCCGATCCGGACAGAACTCATGATAGTCGCATGCTATAGGACGGAATGCCCTGGGACGTCCTGAATATGCGTCGTACGATATTCCGTACTGAGACTAGCCCGTCCATTATGGCAACGTGCCAATAATCCCCTCGTATATTTAAACCTGTTGCAACTAAATTGTGTCTTCTTGGCAGGGAAGGCAAGGTAAGTATTATGCAGGTGGTTCAGATGGGCAGGTAAATGTCACCGAACGGTTATTTCATTGATTTCTATATCTATTTTCTTGCTGTAAAATGAACTAAGGCAAGATAGAAAGACCACAATAAATATGCATGCTTCATTAAAACAACGTGTTGATTGGTATAGTTGGGTTAGCTTGCCTTCACCAGTACGTTTCGATGTACTGACCCTCGTTGAAACAGGTTTCCCGTGCTAAGGAGAACCAAACGAGGTGCAGAAGTCAATCCTCCCCCAATCCAGTCCAGCTGTAGGCACGCCTTGATCCGTGCCACCTTTTGAAGTATTTTGAAGATAGAAGCTAGCAACACAAGCAAATATGCAGCTTCGTGGAAAGGCCGTCGTTCCGACCCAAGGTCTTATATTTTGAGTTTTAGTAAGGGATGTAATGTACATGACTGCTATCTCATTTTGTGTCAACACTTTTGTAAGCTCTTAGAGGCAACCTTACGACTCAGTTCAAGGAGTTTGTAATAGATGTTCATATTATCAATAAAGAGAACTTTTTCATGCTTCAATTTGTGTTTCAATTTATCTGCGTACTCTGAATATGTGCTCGCTATGCAAAACAAAAATACTTAGCCTTGTGCGGTGCGCAACCTAGGCCCGCACGGCGGTCACGCCCGGGGGACGACTAACGATTCCACGGAATCGGGGCGTGACAATTCATACCTTAACAAGCTAGCTATTTTGCATTTGCTATTCATAAGTTCTATATCAAATCAAGAAAACACAATATGTTAGAAATATGGTGATATCCAAATACCATATCTAAGATTTTCATATAAAACATTCGTAAGGTATTGGTCCTTAGGATTTAACATGGATATCCAAATCTTATAAAAGAAATTTCTAGTTAATACATTTTTAGAAAAAATGACAAGGTATATATTTTGTGTAAATCCAACAATCCAAAATCTTTTGTTCACAACTTCTGACATTTAATTTGAGAATAAGTTATTCATATACATATGTATAAAAAAAAAATTAGAATTTAGATCCAAATCTTGGTCTCAAATCAACCTATATTGGTGTATTAAATGATTTTCCTTAATGATTCTGTATGGTTAATTTCCTTAAGCTTAAGTAGTAATTAATTTGCAAATGACACAACATAAGTATATATGTCATGGATCCTTACCTAAAACACCAAAAATAGACTAAATCACATTCTAGGTCTCATCCATAGTTACCTATGAATCCGGTATCCATAAATCGCATACTTTACTATTAAGTGTGATAATTTAAGTTTGTTTTTACGCTATATTAAAGTCTAGACATATTTAATATATAGAAATATTATTAAATGATATAGATTTCTTAGTGTTTCACCTAGTCTAAGATAAGACATATATGACATACATGCTATAACTTCTAATAGATTCATGATCTAAGATATATGTATGTATTTAGTTTAAGTCTCAAATATGTTTCAAGAAAAAGACTTGTCAATACTTGAAAAATACCTCTATTTAGAAGCTATACCAAGTATAATTCTTTCTTTCTGTAGGATTAGTATAACTAGGGAGATGATTACACAAATATATATATATATATTTCCAATTCAATGTCAAGATTAAAAAAATCATTTCTCTTAGTTGTCAAAGTTTAGATAAACTTAAAATTCAATCTCCTTGTGTCCATTCTTCATATTGTGTCTGCATCCTTATTAACCATAAACTATATTTATATGCATTTCTCACTCATATCGTATTAACCATAAACTATAAATCATATGTAAAATATTTATTCCAAGTTATACTAGCAACCATAACTATTTTTAAGAATCATATTCTTAGGTGAAACATTATAATAAACACTTTGTGTCCATGTATTCACATTTATCTTAACCATATATCCATATTCCTATGGCCTATTCTCATGTCAATTGCCTTATATGAATTTAGGATATGATTCAAAAGCTGAACTATAGTACATAAATCAAGTAATAATAATTTGAATAAAATTTTAGAGAAATTTAGGTTGAGGACTTGCCTTGCTTGAGCAAAACCTAGGGTTTCTTCTTCCAAATCTTTTCCCAAATCAAAACCTTATCTAAAATTTTATATACACATATACTTAATTAGAATTCCTTGACCTAGATCTAGAATTTTAGAAAGAAAAATTGGGGAAGATTTTGAATTTATACCCAAGGATTTGAAATAGGGGAAGAAAGAGGAGGAGCCGGAGGAGTGGAATGAGGCAGGAGGTCGAAGGGGGTCGGTCGACGGTGGCGACGGCAGACGCGGTCAGAAGCTACAGCCGCAGCAGTAAGGAGCAGTGGCAGTAGTAATGGTAGTAGTTAGGAGGGACAAGGAGATGAAGAAGAATAGGAGAAGGAGAATATGTACAGGGGAGGAGGATGAGGTGTTAGTGTTGAAAATGGAGTAGGAATGAGGAGTTGCCATGTAGGGCGTGGGAAATGAAGAAGAGAATAGAAGAAGCCAAGTATTAAATAATAAGTCAATGGAAAAGATGATGATGATGGTTTGGTTGGTCTGTGGTTTCTCCCCCCTTATTTTGGTTTATTTCATCAAAACCCCCTTCTACTTTATAAGATTTACAATAAGACTAATTTTTAAATTAAAATTTTGCATAAACCTATATACTTGTATATATACATATTCTTTAATATATATATATATATATATATATATATATAGTAATAAAATTAAAGTTATAACACTCTACCCTCCTTAGAAAAATTTCGTCATCGGAATTTGAATTAACAACTAATACAAGTCTTAAAGGATAAGTAACCTTGATCAGTGAACAAATACGTATATTGGTTTTGCATATCCTCTTCTTTCTCTTAATTTGATTCTACAGTATAATCCTTGCTCCAAGCTACTCGAACTAATGGAATGATCTAATTATGGAGTATCTTGTCTCTACGATCCAGGATTTTAACAGGTCTTTGCTCGATGCATAGAGTTGGTCCAACAGTGATCTATGAATGATCTAATATATGATTCGAATCAGGTACATACCTTCGGAGTTGTGACACATGGAATATATTATGTACTTTCTCCAGTGTCGGTGGTAGGGCTAGCTTGTAATATACAGTTTTAATTTTCTCTAATACATCAAATAGCCCAATATATCTTGGACTTAGCTTCTCTCGAGTCTCGAATCTGATTGTTCCCCTTGTTGGTGAAATCTTCAAAAGTATATGATCACCAGGTTGAAATTCCAATATCCTTCGATGCTTGTCGTCCCACATCTTCTGTCTATCTTGAGCTGCTTGCAAATGACTTCTTATTGCTTTAACCTTGTCCACTGTCTATGTTACTAGTTCCGAACCCAATAATTGCTTCTCCTACATCCGTCCAATATACTGGTGTTCTACACTTTCTTCCATAAAGTACTTCAAAAGGTGTCATCATAATACTGGTATGATAGCTATTATTATAAGAAAACTCTATCAAATGTAAGTAATCGTCCCATGATCCTCAAAAATCTAATGTACATGCCCTTTAACTTGTCCTCTAGTGTTTGAATTGTCCTTTTCGATTGATCGTTTGTTTAGGGATGATAAGCAAAGCTGAATTTTAGTTGTGTACCAAGGTTTTGTTGCAAACTTTTTCAGAAATATGAAATAAACCTGGTGTCTCTATCTGAAACAATACTTATTGGTACCCCGTATTGACTGACAATCGGTTTCATATACATATCTGCTAATACTTTTATTTTCTGTCCAACCCGAAATGGTAAAAATTGAGTTAACTTAGTGAGCATGTCTATGATAACCCAGATGGCATTATTAACTTTTTGTGTTTTTGGTAGCCTTGTCACAAAATCTATTGTGATATGCTTACATTTTCATTTGGATATTGGTAAAGGTTAAAGAAGTCATGTTGTCCTTTGGTGTTCTGCTTTTACTTGCTGACAAATGAGACATCTGGACACAAATTTAGCAATCTCTCATTTCATTCCATGCCACCAAAAATTTTATTTTTCAAATCCTTATACATTTTGGTATTGCCTGGATGAATGGAGTATTGCGAGTTATAAGCTTTTGTCATTACATATGTCCTTAAATCCCCATTGGGCACATACAATCGTTCTCCAAGCCTTAATAATCCATCATGATATTTTCTTATCCCAGTTTGAAGTCTTCCCTTAGTTTTTTCCTAAAGTTTCTGAAGCTTTGCATCTCCTTGTTGATCTTCTTTGATTATGTCTATTAGAGAATATTATACTTGTAAATTCTCCCACAAACCTTCTTATATTGGACATATCACTTTGATTCCCATTTTTCTTAAATCTTCTGGGATTTTCTTTGGAGTATTAAAAAAGAATGTCATTGATTTCCTACTCAGAGCATCCGCTACTTTATTTGCTTTATCCGGATGATATTCTAATTACATATCAAAATTTTTAAGTAATTTCAATCATCTCATTTGCCTTATATTAATTTTCTTCTGAGTAAATACATATTTCAAACTTTTGTGATCTGTATATATTTTGATTCTTTCTCCATATAGGTAATGTCTCCATAATTAAGTACAAATACTACAACTGTAAGTTCTAAATTATGAGTTGGATAATTTTTCTCATGCTTCTTTAGTTGTCGAGAGGAATAGGCTATAACTCTTTCGTGCTGCATTAATACACCACCTAACCCTTTGTCTGACGCATCACTATATATCTCGTATCCTCCTGACCCGGACGGTAATGCTAGTACAGGTGCTGAAATCAATCTTTCCTTCAGTTCTTTAAAATTTGGATGGTATTTCTTCGTCCAATTAAACTTTTCCTTCTTTCGGGTTAGACGGGTTAATGGTTATATGATTCTCGAGAAATTTTCTACAAATCTCCTATAGTATCCGGCTAATCCCAAGAAACATCAAATTTCTGCTATAGATTTTGGTGTTGGCCGAGATTTAACAGCTTCTACCTTCTTCGGATCCACTGAAATACCTTCTCCACTGATAATGTGGCCTAAAAATGATATACGGTCCAACCAAAATTCATACTTACTGGGTTTGGCATATAATCGCTCTTGCCTTAGAGTCTGCAATACTATCCTCAGATGCTCTTCATGTCCCTCTTCATTTTTTGAATATATGAAAATATCATCAATGAACACAATCACAAATTTATCTAAATATTGATAGAATATTTGATTCATCATATCCATAAATATAGCAGGAGTATTTGTTAATCCAAATGACATAACTAGAAACTCGTAATGTCCATAACGAGCTCTAAAAGCTATTTTCTGAACATTCTCCTTTTTGACCTTTACTTGATGATACCCAGATCTCAAATCAATCTTTGAGAATACCACTGCTTCTCCTAATTGATCAAATAATTCATTAATCCCGGGCAAAAGGATATTTATTTTTGATTGTTACCTCATTTAAGGCCCTATAATCAATTACTAGTCGTAAGGTCTCGTCTTTCTTTTTCACAAATAGTACTAGTGCACCCCATGGCAAAATACTAGGCTGAATAAACCATTTTGATAATAGTTCTTTTATTTGCTTGTTTAACTCAGCTAACCCCTCTTTGTTCATTGGGTATATCTTCTTAGCTATAGGTGCTGCTCCAGGTAACAAATTGATAAAAAATTCTACTGCTAAATCTGGTGGTAATTCTTGTAACTCTTTTGGAAATGCATCTTTAAAATCTTCTACTACTCTTGAGAAATGTTCTTCCTCTAGTTCATGAAATATTCCTTGAACTATAGTTCAAATTTTTCTAGTTCTTCAACATCAAACTCTTTCTGGTCTCAAACAAATTCACATATTTTTCCATCAATAAGTTGAAATAAAATATTCCCTTGGCCATAATCTATATTAGCTAATGTCTTGGCCAACCAATCTATTCCAAGTGCTATATCATAATTATTCATTGGAAAGACTAATAATCTTACCCGAAAAGCTCCACCACCTAGCTTAACTGGACATGCTCTACAAACCTGACCAACTTCTACTATGCTATTACCCGTAAAAACTTTAATTTCTTAAGCAATGATTAAGATTCTATTTCATGTAGGGCTATAAATGCAGATGCTATGGATGAATGGGTAGCCCCAAAATCAAATAATACTGATGATGGATCAGCTGAAACTAAGATAGTACCTGTTACTACTTCCCAGCTAGTTTCGTTTTATCAGCATCCATCATGAACACTTGCCCTTGCTTTTTCTTCTTTCCAGTCTGAGGCTGTTTTGCCTTCTGAGCTTACTGGAATTGGTAGGCTTGGGATGTGACGGGTGGTCTGTATTGATTACCATAAGTTATCATAGCTTGAAGAAAATGTGCTTGTATCAGTGATCGAGGCCTATTTCCTTGAAGTACGGGCTTGACAATATTCCCTCAGACATTGGTCATGGTCCCTGCTATGGGTTTTGCATTATTGGCCCTATGGTTGGTTGTTGTGGACACTGACCAGTTTGATGATTTGCTGATCCACATCTTAAACAGAGTCCCAGGAACCTCCTATAATTTTTCTTTATGTGTCCAAGCATTTGGCAATAATTACAGATAAGTGGTCCTCCTGAATTACCAACTTGAGGATGTTTGGATGGTCCTTGCCATCAGTTCCTCGAGGATGAAGCCCCTATCTTTAAAGTCCGCTTCTGGGCTTGAGATCAAAATATTTGTTCTTCATTTAGCAATATTTTCTAACTTCGTGCATCTTCTGTTATTTCGGGATAGGTTCGACACCGATATGCTGCGACTTTGCCCTTTAATTGGCCCCCTAATCCTTCCAAAAATCTAGATATCTTAGTTTCTTCATCGGCTATCATACTTGAAGTAAAGCGACTAAGTCTGGAGAATTCTGCAATACACTCATCTACTGTAAGCTTTCCTTGTTTCAAGTATGTGAACTGTCATTCTAGTTCTATTCTAGCCGATTTCGGGAAGAACCTTTCTTCGAACTTCTTTTTGAATTCTTCCTATGACATTATTTGGTCAGAATCCTCTAGGTGTTCCGCACTCCACCAGTGCTCAGCAATATCTTCTAATTGGATGCAGATTATAGATATCATATTCTCAGGACTAATTTTTGCTGATTTTAATAGTCATTCTATAGTTCTAATCCATTGACCGACTTCAATCGGGCTTTCTGTTCCCTTGAACTTGGGATGATTGAGGTTCCTAAAATCCCTTAGTGACCCATCCGTATATGTCTGAATGTGTTCCAACACTGTTGCAGTAGTGCCTTAGACCGTATTTTTGTGTTGATTGTTTGATTCCAGGACATGCTAGAATAGCCTGTACATATCTGTGATAGATGGTTTAGACTGAGCTTGGGATGATGAAGTATGGGATTGGTCGGGATTAGACATTTTCCTGAAAAATTTAAATAAAAATCTTTAGGAATGGTTTCGATTCAAAGACAAAGAAAAGATCTTTCAGATCATAGGAATATTTAAATAAAGTAAATAATTTGCAAAGATATCAACACTGAGATAGAGAAAAAGCATATTTTATTCACTTATACCCAAAATGTGATACAAAATATGCTGCTAGGAACACTAGATATCTTACACATAGGCGTATATATATATACATACTATTTACATAGTCATAATTTCCCCTCCTAATTCGTATATACAAACAAAACTCTCTTACATAGTTGTACTTTCTTTCTTTTACGTAGTTGTACTTTCTTTCTAAAGTAACATGACTTTATATCATTATCTCTCTTATCCTGATGATGGTTGCTTCCTGGTGAGATTTCTGCCATTCCTCTAAAGAACTATTGTAGTCATTCCCATTTGAATTTGGATCTTCAGACAGTCGAGCCTTGATAAGTATATAATAATTTGTCTTATTTAAAAATACCTCATTCTCATCACTGATATCTGATACTACGGGGTATTTGATCTCATAGTGCACTCCATAAACCCATATCATTTGTTTGCGAGCTAGTCGCCATTTTCTTTTTTCAAAATGATACTAATCATCTAAATTGTGGCTATTATTTTCCAACCTTGCATAGGCATAAATCGATGCATGATCTACACCCAAGAAACTTCAAGTTAGTATCCTCCAATAAGTACCCCAAATAGAAACGTTTAATAAATAGGTTAAAATAACTTCTGAAATATAATACTTGTAATATCATTAATCCTTCTTTCAATCACCGATACTGCCTATCCAAGGGTACTTTCAAATAATTTCTAGAGATGTGATATGAATCCAAGTTTAACCTATACAAGTTCCTGACCTACATCCTGTTCTATGTCCTTTATATCAATCTAGACCTGCATCCTATCCTAGATTCTCTATCATTCGCAGACCTGCATGGGCCACCACTAAAAGATGTGTCACATCCCGCTTCCTAGGATACAGTGAGTCGAGTACGTAACTACATCTCCAAGCAACGTCCCATACGAATATAATTGTACCCGTATCAGCGATTATCGCATGTAATATGTTAGGATGGAATGCAAGTCATACTAAAACGTCTTCATTACTACAAACTGTAGCTATTATACAATATGGTTAAAGTATAATTGTACAAGTCTTAACATCAAAATCTTAAACTTTATATTAGGTAGTGTGCTTTAGTCCCACTTCGGATAGAATAATAGAGAGAGGGATCAATTTCTCATATATATATGTAGTCTTTTCCATCACCGAGAACCAATCCATAATTCTAGTTCTATATGGTATCAGAGACATAACCCATCCACCTCTCTCCCCATAAAAAAAACCTACTACAAACCCTCACCCTAGCCTCCAACGCCTTCCCCCGCCTCCTTGTCCAGGCCCCCCTGCCTCCCTATCCAGCCCCCTCCCCCTCTGCCTCCCTGTCCAGCCCCCTGCCTTCCTGTCCAGGATCCCACTCCAGGACACCCCATCACCCCCTGCCACGCCTTCCTTCAGGCCGTCCCCCCCTCTGCCTCCACTACACAATAACGCACCCCTCCCGGCTCCGCTATGCAGCCCCAAACCCTAAACCCTAACCCTAACACACCTCTGCTGCCGCCACCCCTCATTTATGTGTAAACCATAATTTCTAAAAAAAGTCGTATATCGAAGCCAGAGGGTAGACATTAATTTATTTGCACAACCTTTGTTCCTAGATTACGACTTCATAACCGTATATCTAATCCAGATGGTAGACAATGATTTGTTTACACAACCTTTGTTCTAGATTATGACTTCAGGAGTTAACAAAGAGTAGACAAGTTGATTGTTTACGTGGGAGTCTTTGTTTCCTTCCTACCCCGATATCCGCATCAGGATCTACACATAGAGTGACCTGGGTTACTTCTGTGTCCTAGCGTGTGTGATCCCCATATGATCTTTTATTTCCATGGGCGTGCCGGTTCTGGCCACGTTGATAGCGCACTAGTAAGGTTGATGTGATTATTGGGGTTGAAAAGATTCAACGACGATCAAATCAAGTACATTATGACAAACTCTGAGGCAGCTAGCAGTAATACTAGTGTCGGGAACATATTGGCGGGACCAACGGACACTGGCACGATTATCTCTTCGATTCGACTCGTCGATCGATGGTTTGACGGACCAGACAGATACTCAACATGGAAAAATAGGGTTGAGAAGATACTTCAGGATATGTGGTTGTCCAAGCATCTGACTGACAACCCTCCGAAGATGATTGATCCCACATTTGAGCAATGGAAGACGGATGATAGTCGACTGTTTACACAATTGATGAACTCCATGGAACCTTCGGTAGAGGACATGGTTCAAAATACGGACATAGTAAATAAGCTATGTGAGGTCCTAGTGACGGTGTTTGATTGAAAATATGACTTATCTCGTATCTACGACTCGGTTGTCGGTATCTATCGGGCATAACAGGACGACAAGTCTCATAAGGACCATTTCTGGGATTTTAAGGCTATGATCGATGAAGTTGACCGTGTATTACCTCTGAGGACTAATATCAATAAAGCGAGGGATCAACATGAGCAGCTTCATGTGATGGCATATCTTGTCTCTCTCTGTCCTGATGCAGATTCAGCTCGCTCTCAAATTATTGCCGGAGATGAGGTTCCATCTCTAATGGAAGCACATTTTCTTATTCTACGGGCAGCAAAGGTCATCGAGATCTCTCCAAGTGATGCTCCTGCTGATCGATCTGCTTTTGGTGCCACTTGTACTGGATTTCACGGTGGTCGTGGTGGATAACATGATGGCCGCAATATTGGTTGTGATGGTGGACGAGGCATTGGCGATCGTGATGGAGGTCAACAACACACCTGCTTCAACTGTGGTTTACAGGGCCATTTCTAGTGGCAGTGTACTAAAGCTCATACCGCCAATGTTACCTCAGATACTCCTAATCTTGGCGGCCAATCAGTACAAATTACTGATGAAGCATATGCAGACTTTGTTGAGTTTCAAGTTCAACGTCGAGGTAAAGCCTCTACTTCTGGGTCCACAATAGGGTACTCAGCGGCATGTGTAATATAGTCAAAGTAATAGATCTTTGATTCTGGTACGTCTGCTCACTTGACAGGCGACGCATGTATGATACAAAACTATGCACCGGTTGGTCGTATGTCTAATATTATATGTGCCAATGGTGGTTCGCTGACAGTCCGTTGAAAAAGATTTGTCTATCTTTCTTCGGGACTGTCACTACATTATGTATTACATACCCCTGGAAATCCATTCAGCTTACTCTCAATTTGTCGAATTACTCGCGATATGCACTGCTCGATAACATTCTTTCGTGATAGTTTTATTTTTTAGGACCTAAAGACTGGACGAACTATCGATAGGTGACATATAGCTGGAGGCTTGTACCTGTTTGACAAAACTTTCTCTGTTGCCTGTGCTGGTGTAAAAATTGATCATTTTGAGTTACACTGCCGGTTAGGACATTCATCCATCCAAGAACTACAAAAAAGGTACCCATCTTTAGATATTTCTTTTTATTGTGAGTCATGTAGCTTGGCTAAGCATCACCGGGTTTCCTATCCGGTTAGTCAGAATAGAATTGTTTCTGCTCCCTTTGAGATGGTACATTCTGATATATGGGGACCGTGTCCGCTTGAATCTATGATGGAATTCAAGTACTTTGTTACCTTTGTTGATGACTACTCACTTGTCACTTTTTTATCTCATAAAAAATTGCTCCAAATTATTTAATATTTGGTATAATTTTTATGCGAAAATCAGAACACAATTTGGTGTTTCGATTAAATGCGTTCGAAGTGACAATAGTCGTGAGTATATGTCTCGTGAGTTTGTTTTACATCTGTCTCAGAATGACATCATCCACCAAACCTCATATCCTTACACACCATAATAAAATGGTGTGGCTGAACGCAAAAATCGTCATCTCTTAGAAATAATGAGTTCTCTTATGTTCCAAGCATATACTCCAAAAAATTTTTGGTCGTATGTCGTTCTTACGGCTTGCTATCTCATTAATCTCATGCCGTCATCTTTCCTCAATGGTAATACTCCTCTTTCTCGGTTATATCCCAAACGAGAGTCATTTTCTTTACCTCTCAGAATCTTTGGTTGCTTGTGTTATGTTAGGGATACCCGACCAACTCTTTCTAAATTGGATCCAAAGGCGATACAATGTATTTTTCTTGGGTATCCTTAGGATCAGAAAGGGTATCGGTGTTTTTTCCCAGTCTTGAAGAGGTATTTTTTCTCTCGGGATATTACCTTTGTTGAAACCAAGTTTCCTCCACTTCCACAAACTCCAGGACCAGTGCCCTATGTTTATCCAGAAGATAACTTCTTGTTGTTCCCAGTTCAAGCACAATAGCCCCCTGTTAGGATGCCCTCCCCTATCGAGCCAGTGCTCTAGTCCGACGGTCCATAAACATCGATTCAGTCAGCACCATCGTTGCCCGATCGATCGTCGTAAATAATGCCCATGGTCATAAAGTCATCCTCCTTCTCTAGCTCGACTGATTTGTCTCCGCCTTTGGCTCTGCCTATTCCACCAGCTCAACCTCGTCATGCCTGTCGAGATCATCCCTTGTATGTTAAAAACTACAAAGGGCTTGCAAGCCACACTCAGTCCTTAATATCTACTATTAATGGGATTCATATTTCTAATTCTGCTGATGAGGGTCTCAATCATCCCAGTTGGCGTGCTTGTAGAAGCATAAAAATTCCTCCATGCGCTCCAGTTTGCAGTCAATAAATAAGTAAGGTACGCATAATTGCGATGGACGCATAAAAGCGGCGGTCGCATAACACCCTCGGATACATAACATCCCGAGACACATACTGCCCTTTGACACATTATCCCTACTGTCACATCAGAGCTTTTATGACTCTGACAAAACAGATAGACATTCTGACCGCTTCGAATCCTGCATCGCTGATTGGAATCCGTGTTGACAGTTTTGCCATAATTACTTTTGGCAGTATACAGCTGTTCAAATGCTACGAATACCGAAAACGATAAAAGATTCATGCGTCTCTGGCCTAATATGTCCTAGACTCCATGTGTTACATGCGTCTCTGGCCCAATGCTTCCCAGACTCTATGTGTTCCCTACGTCTCTAGCCCAATGCGTTCCAGACTCCATGCGATCCATGCGTCTCTGGCTCAATGTGTCCCAGAATCCATGTGCTCTATGAGTCTCTGGCCTAATGCGTTCCAGACTCTATGCATTCTATGCATCTCTGGCCCAATGAGTTCCAGACTCCATGCGTCCCATGCATCTTTGGCCCCATGTGGCTTCGACTCCATACAGTTTACATATGTGGCCTGAACGACCACAGAGCAGGCGGTCGCATAAACCCCCCTGACACATATTTTGATGTCTGTCAAAAGCTATGACACCTCACTCATCACCCTGAGATGCTTTAGAATTCATACAAACGATGACTCAGGAAAAGACAATAAGTTACATCAGTTCATTAATTGCCTCGACAGACGGGCCATACCATGTGTCCTACGTATGCGGCTTTAAGACCCATACGGCCTCGACATCAAGCGGCCAGAGCGTCCACCTGACCAAGGCCAAACAAGAGTACACATGCAATTTTAAGACCTATGCGACCTCATCCACATACGACCAGAGGGTCATTTCAACCAAGGCCAAACGGGAGCTTCTATGCGACTATAATAGTATGCGGCTCTTGACTCACAAGATTTTCTATTACAACCGAAGATAATTTCTCACACAATTAATGTTAACCAAGTGTCCAATTGACCAAGTTATGCACACAATAGTCCCAAGATCTCATCAAATAGAAATTCCTAACCAAACCCACGTGGAGGTTTGCCCATACCATGCGGTAATTGTTGTAACCGTATTCTGTTGAAGGAGCCTTATGAGGCCAATAGAGACACATGCGGCACCCATATCCTATCATCACGATGGATATAAATAGGAGGAACTAGAACGTTCTAAAGGTCGACTCTTTCTGCTTTAGAAAGAGACCAAACCAAAATGCTGGCTGGCTATTTGTGGATTCACACTAAAACCAATGAGAGAAACTTCTGCGTCCGGATCATCTACGAAGTAAAGAGAGTTGCTACACTCCTAACCCTCTATTATCACCCCCAGATGAAAATAAATTTGAATTTAGATTACCTCTTAGGACTCTTCTATGTACTCTCTAGTTTGTTAATCAAATTAAATTCTTTTAGTTCTTCTTTTTGATGTAAATGGCAAACATAATGGTGACTCTGCTGGGGACCGAATTCTTCTCTATTGAGAAATTGGTGACACAATCCGATGTGACCAAGCTTGGCTCAATGTAAAAGATGGTGGTAGTTCGCTTCTACTAGCAAGCGTTCGAGAAAATGCTCTCTGAAGGAAGTGCGAATCCTTCTCCAGGGCAAGCCAAGCCCAAGAAGACCCATAGAACCTGGGTAGAAAAGGCCACTGTGCCTCATCCAACCATGAAGGAGTCAATCTTTGCCTCTCAATCTGTTACTGAGGAAGTCCATGTCTATGCGGCATCTTTGACTGGCGCAGGAACTGCTCAGCACTTAGAATATGGCAAAAGAAAATACTATGATGCCAGACGTTCTGGGGCTGGGGTAGGTCATATGCGTCCAAGAAGGAGGCCGCATAATATTGTCCATGCATCATCTATTCACATGCTGCATAAGATTTTCCATGGGGCATCAACTCACAGCCGTAGGCAAACAGCCGCATGCAGCTCTGACAGCAACAAAACTTCTGTTTTCGACCGTATCTCACGCGACACAAATCCTATGCGACCTAATGAGAGTGGCAAAAACCAAAATCTTGAATCTTCTTACTACGCGTCTGTGAGTGCTAAATTGAAGATGTCTAGGGTAGTGCGAGCTCGTCAAGCTCAAGCAACTGCTCATACCACCGGCCACCAACATGCATCGTTAGTTATTATGTGAGCCTCTGATAGACAGTTGTACAAGACTGACCCGTGAGTCCAGCCCAAAGGGACCAATGGACATGGCCAGTGTCAAAATTCTTCCACTAGTACCTCGGGGCAAGTTTATGTACGAACTCCAGGCCAGGGAGCAAAGACAGCACCTGCGCATCCGTGTGTCCATGATACCCAGAATCACAAAGAGGATGCAAAGGTAAAACACCCTTCGCATAATTTGTGTGACGTAGTTACTCATAAGTGCAAAGCAAGGTAAACTACTATGGTGTACAACGTGCCCTCTCTCAGGCATAGCTGCGCCAACATCATTATCAATTGCTGCTGCAATAAAATAGCAGTACTCACAAACAGGCAGTTGACCTTCTAGTGACTACACCGAAGGACTGACAATGACACATGCGGAAGGCCAGACAGGCAGTCGGCCTTCCAACGACTGCACCGAAGGACAGACAGGCAGTCGGCCTTCCAGCGACTGCACCGAAGGTCTTCCAATGGCAACCTAGAGATCAGGTACAATTATCAAAGGAGGAGGAGTTGCCCTTCGTCTCATGCTACTCAACTGGAAAGCTTTTTGCCACCAAGGGAAGAAAGAAGTCAAATACCTCCAGTCCAGCGCTCTCTACCACTGTGTCGCGAAGGCAACTACCCGAAGGACTGACAACGACAGATACAGAAGGAGTCTTCCATGGCACGCGCTCAATAAAGAAGTCGTCAGCCCCTGGAGGTAGTTCTTCCTCAGAACCCCTAGGGGTGGCCCAATCTGGGGATAGTGTCCCCCTAGACATACGCAACAACCCAGCGTTCCATAAAGATAGTGAATCTCAAGGGACAAATGCCGAGTTCTCTAGGGGTAATCACCCTTATCAATAAAATGCACCTTCCAAAGCTGGGGGTAACATTCTCTCCGAGTCTGAAGAAGATATAGCATTTTCAGCTTTCCCTAAAGACAATAATTCCGAGGAAGCTGACAACAATGTGCCTAGGGTTAATGCATCATCTAGGGCTGGGGGTAGCAATCCTCCGGAATTGGAAGACGGTGCGATGATGCCTACCTCCCCTGAAGACTGCAACTCCCAAAGAACAAACAATGACAGGCCGGGGGGAAGTCACCCTCGAATAGTCAGAGCATCATCTGAAGGTGAGGGTAGCATCTCCTTTGAGTCTGAAGATGATGCAACGATGCCAATTTTTCCTGAGGATAGTGCGACTCAGAAAATGAAGGCGGAAGGGCTCAGCGATCGCCAACGGATTAATGCTCTTGAGGCAATGATGAACACCATGAGTGCCAAAATGCAGAATCTGGCCCAGGCAATTATGGAGATCAAGGCGAACATAGTCTTGCTACCCTCAGGGCCCATAATAACTCTGTAAGCCAGGAGTAGCAATTTTCTGGTAATCCACACTAACCCGTCATGCCGCAAGGACAGTGATCCCCAAAAACTAGACAATAACATTTCTGGGGGTAGTCTCCCTCGATAAGACAAAGTCGTGTCCAAAATTGGGGGTAGAATTCCATCTGAGTCCAAAAATGATACAAAATTACCGGTCTTCCTTGAGGACCGTATGACTCAGGTATTGGAAGGCCCAAATCCAAAAAGGAATTTCTCCTTCAATGATGACGACATCATTAAAATCTTTAACATACTGATAAAAGAAAACAAACTTCGGCTACCCAACATCAGATGCTCTCAATAGGCTGACAAGGTCGATAACCCAAAATATTGCATCTTTCATAGGTACATTCATTATTCAACCAGAGACTGCTATGTGTTGAAGAGATGTATCCAATAATTGATTGATGCCAATGAGCTCACCCTCGACTTCGAGGATAGGACAGTCATTGCGAACATAGTGTCCCTCCAATTAGGTGACTTTCCAGTGACGGAAGCCCATGCAGCCAGGGATGTCGTCAATCTCTCATCGGCTTGCAGTAGAGTAGCAGGCTTGGTATCACTTATAACCCCAAGAGGTGAGGTTATTGCTAAAAAACTGGCACAACAAATAGCGCCTTCAACGACTAGGTTAAAGGAAAAGCAATGCAGGCCAGGTCACAGGATCCTTGCCTTAGAAAGTGCCAATTATAGACTTCGGATGCTCAGTGCAGCTCAACAAGTCTCCTTGTGCACAAAATCTAAGTCTCGTATGACTCATCAACAATAGCGCATGATAGGCAGCGTTCCAATGTACGCATCCGAGAAAGTCTTCAGTACTTATAGTCGTAACGAATCCTTATGGGCAACATGCAGTGTTCTCTTGCACGATATACAAAAACGTGCAGCAAGCGGTGGTTCTCGACGTGGTTGACAATCGTGCGCACGCGGCAGTGATCCTACGCACTGTCACTACCATATTTTCTAGGAAAGGATATTTTGGTCATTTCATAATTAATTAAATATTGTACATGTTATATATTTATTTATTATATTATTTATTTATTATTATATATTAATTTATTATTTTGGACTTATGTTAGTGAACCTAACTAGTTTAGATTAGATCCATGGACTAACATTTAATTTTAGTTAGAATTGAACCCAATAATAAGCCCAATCATTAGGAGGAGGATTAATTAAATTAAACAATTAGACTAGAACCTTCATTCTTTAATTATTTTTTCATGAGAATCCCCAAGGGGTATTCTAGTCATTTCATAGTAGCTTGGGGACGAGGGAATGTGGCCGGCCATATTTAAAAATGAGGAAAATTTTCTCTCTCTTTATTTCCATTTCAAATCTAGATATAGATTTTTCTCTTCCAAATTTCTTCATTTCCACATCAAATTTTATCCAAATTTCTTTCTAATTCCTTCCTAAATCATCATTAGAGACCATTAGAACAAGAAGAAAGTAAGGATCTACAAGAAGAAAGTAAGGATCTATAAGGAGGAGCAATGATCTACAAGTTGGAGGCTCTTTTCTCTCAAATTGGAGGTTTCATTGAGAATTCATCTTCTAATAGGTATAATTCAGTTTGTTTCCTATAATTAGACTCTATATCTATGTTTTAATTATTAGGAACTACCCCATATGCTAAGTCTACTCATAGGAATTGAAATTAGGTTCATAGGAGGCCTATGGAGAAAGTTATGTGTTGTTTTGTGTCAATTTTGGAGAAATTCTGAGATTAACACAACTTGTGTTTGTCAATAGGTCAATTAGACCAAATTGGCATGTGTTTGATTGTGTGTGGCTAGTATCGTCTCCACAATTAGATATATGTAGGTCGTATCCAAATAATTTGGAGATACGGGTTTAATTGAGAGTTTTCCTCCGACACGGGGGTTTGAGCATGTCACATTTTAACACAGACCCGTAGATGAGTAGTTAGATCTTCGTATTGTTCATAATTATGATTTTAGACTTGCTCGTGTCTGTCGGGATACATTTAGTTGTGTGGTGGAGCCGTATCGCAAGCGTATCATAGATCTAGTATAATACGGGTGTGATGCACTTCACGTGTTTCTTCTTTACAATTTAATTCAATTATAGATATTATAATATTGTAATTATAATTATTATGTAAGATATATGTGTATATATATTTATATGTATGATCTATAATTCTTGTTGATGTGTTGGTGATCATGGGAGAGTAGAAGTTCATGTGCTTCTCTATTTTGGTAATATATATATATATATATATATATATATATATATATATATATATATATATATATATATATATATATATATATATATATATATATAAATAAACCATATACATATATTTATATATGTAAGTGGTTTATATATATATATATTATGTGTAGATGTATATATATATGTGTGTGTGTATTTATGTGTGTGAGCTTGAGGGAAGAAGAAACAATGAAAAACAATGAATATAACAATAGAATACAGTGAGAAAAGCAATGGAAAGCAGTGAGAGAAAAGCAGTGAGAAGCAGCAGAAGCAGTAAGCCAAGAAGCAGCAGCAAAAAGTAGAAGCAGCAGCAAAAGCAGAAGAAGAAAGCAGCAGCGGCAGTAAGCAGCAGCGGCGATAAGCAGCAGCTTATCAAAAAGCCGCTAAGTAGTAAGCTAGTATATATATATATATATATATATATATATATATATATATATATATATATATATATATATATATAAGATTATTAGTTTATATTAATAAGCTAGTAGTTTATATATATTGTAAATAAGTTGGTATATAATATATATGAGATTTAAATATACATATGTATTAGTTATTATTAGTTAGCATTATTTCTAGATTACCTTGGGGTACACCAAGGTAATGAGAGTGAGATATCTTGGGTACGTGTATTAAATATCAAGGGGTATGTTAGTATATAGTTTAGTATATTATTGTTATAAGTTTTTAATACATATTAATGTATAGTGAGGTGTATGGGTAGTAGTCATATATTAGATATTGAATTACCTTGTGATACCAAGGTAATGTCAAGGTATTGTATTTTACTCAAGGTATTAGGTTTGCACATCAAGATGGGAGTGTAGGTGGTGTGATACCGCTTTTGGTTCAAAGCCAAGGTATCTACTTAGCATTAGTTTAGTTAGGAGTATTATATATTGTTGTTTTGTATACATATAATAATATTTTCATATCTAATAAATTATGTATATTATGATACGGTATCTTGTTGGTTTCCAAGTATCCTAATATAGCTAGTATGGCCTAGTTATATAGTGTATGGACCCAATATCCTAGAGATTGACTCATACAACCTAGAATAGCTAGTTTGACCAAGTTTGACCAGTTTGACCAATTTGACCTAAAGTTGACCTAATTTGACTATTTTGACTTAGAAATGGCTTTATGACCTAGAAGTTGACTAATTTAACTTATTTTTATTCCAAAATATTGTATTGATATAATATTCCATATTTAGGTCCTCGAGGTACCGTACCAGACATCTTTGATACTATTTACCAGATTCCAGGCAAGTACATTTTCTGATAGTTTTTTATTTATGATATCCTCTATGTCTCTTGTATTTATTGTAGATATCCTTGATTTTTTGACACGATGGTTACACGGATTGGTATATTCAGATCTCATCATGAGATGTTATTCCTTGGTATTTACGGTATATCTTGTGCAAGCCTTGTTTTCTTGTTTTTCTTGTACAAATACATACATTGGTTCATGAGAAAAGTAGCACACTTCTTGTGGAATCCTGTGTCATAACGTACCATGGTTGGATCTACTATACTAGTCGGGGGCGGGGAGTATATAGTGTAAATATATGATTATACCCTCCTTGTGCTTGTCTTATTACTTGAATAGTGTTAATCATACACCGTACGTATGATTAACCATGCCATAATCTTTGTGCAAGTTTCCAAGCCGATCACATGTTAAAGCTGGTACTTACTCACTTAGTAGTAGTATTTCTTGTTCATTCCTATGATGCTCATTCTTGTATTTATTTCTAGTATCCCTTTATTGCATATCTCTTGTACCTGTATATTGTATCTTGTATATTCGCTCTATTTACTGTTACATAGTTTATATTATTAATTAGAACTGCTGTTAGAGATGTACTTTGCTCCTTTCCTGACTGGATATATTTTTCCCAGATGACATTGAGGAGTGGTACCCCACTCACTATGGGCCTCAGGATATCGTAGGCTTAGAGCCAGAGACCTTGACTCAGGAGGGTCTTATTCCGACTGAGACAGATGACCCAGGACTCGTAGTGCAGTAGTTAGACTCTTTGTACTGGATTTGTCTCAAGCATTATTGCTTAGTACTTCTCTAACTCATTGGATATTATTTATCTTGTGAGCTGTATTTGTGACTCTTCTATTCTTTTATCATATTCGTGCGATTGTTCCATCTTATAGATCTGTGATTGAGTATTTATAATACATTGATGGAATATTTATATCTTGATTATTAGATAGATAGATTATCCAAACAACGTTCTACCACCAATGCTGTGGCGTAGGCTGGGCGTTGTTCACTACTCATACCCCTACTTCGGGTGTGGGTCATGACACACGTACAACTCAGCCAACTCGACCATGTATACGTGACAGTGTTCCTGTGCACATAGCTTCTTATTCGGCGTAGGCTAAGTCATCAACAGTATTCAACGTAACAAATGATGAGCTGCCCCAGTTCCATCATTACAGCCAACAATCACTCCATCTCATGTTGAAGATAGAATACGATCTCCAAAAAGCTGAAGGTCTAAACTTTGGCAAATGACGGCATACTCCATTACAATTCGCTGGTTATTATAATAGCACTCGCAGAGGGCTAGGATATGGAGATGCTTGTATGCGCCATGACTCACAAGACGGCCGACAAATCCCAACCTAAAGGGGAGTGCATGTTCATTGTGGAAACCGTATTTCCCAACGGCGCATACAAGCTAGGAAAACTGTCATGACCCACACCGGGTGTAGGGGCACGAGTAGTGAACAACGTTCAGCCTATGCCACAGTATCGATGGTAGAACGCTGTTTGGGTAAACTATCTATCTAGCAATCAAGATATAATAATGCCATCAATAAAATATGAATACTCAATCACAGATCTATAATATGGAACAAACTCACGGATATGATATAAATAACTGAATAGTCAAATATAACTCATAAGACAAAATAATATTCAATGAGTCATATAAAAAAATACTAATAACAAAAGCTGGAGACAAATCTAGTACAAATAAACCTATCTACTGAGCTATGGGTACTGGGTCGTCTGTCTCAACTGGGATGATACCCTCCCGAGCCAAGGTCTCTGGCTCTAAGCCAACTACCTCCTGAGGCCCGTAGTGAGTGGGATACCACTCCTCAGTGTCCTCTGGAACAAATATATCCAATAATGAAATGAGCAAAGTATATCTCTAACAGCAGTTCTAATGAATGATATAAACTATATAACAGTAAATAGAGCAAATATACAAGATACAATATACATGTACAAGAGATATGCACAATAGGAATACTGGAATTAAATACAAGAATGAGCATCAAGGAGCAAGAAATACTACTACTATGGGAGTGAGTACCAGCTTCAATATATGATCGGTTTGGGAACTTGCACAAAGATTAGGGCCTGGTTAATCATACGTGCAGTGTATGATCAACACTCATATGGAACAAGACATGCACAAGGAGGGTATGATCACATATCTATACTAACACTCCCCGCCCTGACTGGTATAATGGATCAAACCATGGTACGTTATGACACGAGATTCACTGGATAGGTAGCTACTCTCCCCAAGAATCAATGTCTGTATATATACAAGAAGATTAAGGAACAAGGCTTGCACTAGATACACCATAAATACCAAGAAGTAATATCTTATGACGAGATCCGGATATACCAATTCGTGTAACCATCGTATCAAGAAATCAAGGATATCTACACTATATACAAGAAATATAGAGGATATCATAAATGAGAAACTATCAAAAAATGTACTTGCCTGAAATCTGGTAAACAGTATCAAAGATATCCGAAACGGTGCCTCAGAGACCTAAATATAGAAAATTATATCAATACAAGGTTTTGGAATAAAAAATAAGTTAAACTAGTCAAATTCTAGGTCATAAAGCCATTTCTAAGTCAAAACAGTCAACTATGTCAACTCTAGGTCAAACTAGCTATTTCTAAGTTGTATGAGTCCATATATAGGATATTGGGTCCATACACTATGTAACTATGTCATACTAGCTATGTTAGGATATTAGGATACCAATACTATACCGTATCATAAGATACGTAAATTATTAGATATGAAAATATAATAATATATATACAAGATAAAAATATATAGTATCCCTAGCTAAACTAATGCTAAATGAATACCTTGGCTTTGAGACAAATATGGTATCACACCACCTACATACCCCTCTTGATACACAAACCCAATACCTATACTAATTAATATAGTATTAATATCTATACATATATAAATTATACAATACTATGTACCATAACTTAACACCAATATATAACTAATACCTTAGTTCTAAAAATTATCTTAGTATTTTAATAGCTTAATACCCTCAACGACAATATCATATATCTTAATGATTACCTAGCAACTTAGACCAATACCTTAACTAGATCAACTAGCTATATTGAGTATACTAGCTAATACCTTACTATATAAAACTTACCTTAACTATAAACTAATAGTTATCCTACCTTTCCCTAATAATTAACTCCTATACTCTTGGTATCATACACAAAAGTTGATACTCAACCTTACTACACTTGTTCATATATTACGTTAGTACTCCCACACATTCCTCATCTCTTGGGCACCCCTCCTATTGAGTACTGCAACTGCTACGATATACTGATGCTGCTTCTTATTGCTGCTTACTGCTTACTGCTGCTGCTTATTGTTGCTTCTTGCTTATTGCTGTTGTTGCTGCTTCTTGCTTGCCCGATACCTCCCCCAGCACAAACACACACACACACACACACACACACACACACACACACATATATATACATATATATATATATATACATATATATATATATATATATATATATATATATATATATATATATATATATATATATATATACACACACACACACACACATACTAATGGTGCACATGAACTTTTATACTCTCCAATGACCACCAACACATCACCAATGAAATAGAAACATAGCTATATATATATATATATATATATATATATATATATATATATATATATAACAACTATAAATACAATATTCTAATGGTGATAACCAAGGAAAATTGAATTATAATGCAAAGTATCAAATACGTGGAGTGCACCGCACCCGTATCACACTCAATCTATGATACGCTTACGATACGGCTCTACCACACCACCAAACGTATCCCAAAGAATACGAGCAAGTTTAGAATCATAGTTAGAAGCAACACGAAGAGCTAGCTACTCAACTACGTGCTCATATCAAAATATGACATGCTCAAACCCCCGTGTCGGAAGAAAATCTCCAAATTAATCCATATCGCCAAATTGTTGTGATACGTCCTACATGTATCTAATTGTGGATATGACACTAGTCTCACACAACCAAACACATATCAATTTGGTCTAATTGTCCTATTGACAAACACAATATGTGCCAATCTCAAAATTCTCCCAAAATTGACACAAAATACCGTATAACTTCCTCCATAGGCCTCCTATGAACCTAATTCCACTTCCTATGGGTAGCCTTAGCACATGAAAGGGTTCTTAATAATTAAATTAAAGATTTAGAGTTTAAATAGAGAGAAAAAACTGAATTGTACCTATTGAGAGATGGATTTCCAATGCAAGTCTTCAAATGAGTGTCAAGAGCCTTCAACTTGTGCTCATTCCTCCTCCTTGTAGATCGTTGCCTCCTCCTTGTTTCAATAGCCTCAAATAGTGAGTAGAGAAGAAATTGGGAAAAAATTTGGGTAGGGATTGGTGTTGGGATGAAGGAATTTGGATTTTTTTTTCTAGATCTATAATTATAATGAATGAATGAATGAATGTATGAAGAGAGAGTCTCTCTCCTCCCCCTTGCTATGGCCAGCCTATCCCCTACTCCAAGTTACCATAAAAAGTCCACAATATCCCTTAAGGCTTGTCATGAAGGAATTAATTAAGGAATGAAGGTTCTAATCAAATTGGTTTAACTAATTAAGTCATCCTCCTAATCAATAGGCTAACTATTGGGCTTGTTTGTTGGGCTCAATTTATCTAGAATTAAATATTGATCCATGAGTCTAGTCTAATCTAGTTAGGTCCACTAACACAAGTCCAAAATCAAATCTAATATCTAATAATAATTAAATAATTAAATAAATAAATATTCAACAAGCACATAAATTAAATAATTATAAAATGACAGAAATAGCCTTTCCTAGAAAATATGATAGTGACAGAAATCCAACGGCGACTTGCTCCTGATGCCTATCAACGATAAGTTCCTCAAGAAAGTACTACATCTAAACTAGACTTATACTTCCCTCATCCCCAACAAGATAACCCAGATGTACAAATCAACTCTTGGTTCTTCATCCCCGACTAGTGCCCATGTGCAACATTCTCTCATTCTTTACAAATTCTCGTAAAACCCAACATTTGTATCCTGGAATCCTGGATACGCAATGGATGATGAGTCCCCAAAGTCTCTCCAACAGAGCGGTCCTCAGGTCCATTCGCATAATCCCGCAGTGACAACTCAAAAACCAATCTCGTTAGACGCTAGACATGTCCATATCACCTTTGAGATATCGTCCCATCAATCTTTCCAGCGGAGCAATCATCAGGTCTATCTTCATATTCGGATAGACCACACCTAGCAAATCACTCCACAGTGAGTTTCTCGGACATCGGTTCATGTCCATATTACCTCTGAACTGCTGTCCTAATATTTCTCCGTGGTTGAGTTTGCCATGTTCAAGTGACCTCTAAGCAAACCTCCCAGGTTTTGGATATCGATCATCACGTCCATATTACCTCTGATATCGGTTTTCATCCTCACTTATCACCCATACTCACCAAGGTACACCGACGGTGTTAAGTCTATAAAAACTGCCACCTCTGGCAGGGCTTATCTCGAACGTATTACTTGCACTCTTGTGCACAAGAAGTAATAGGTCCACCAAAAACCCCCAGTGGGATGCCTGTAATGGAAATGAGTATTTCAAATCCACATTACCTCTGAACTACTTTTCTTTTTCCCAACAGAGAAAAAGTCAGTTTATGTTCATATTACCCCTGAACTACGTCTCTCCACTATCCCCACAGAATCATATCTTACCATGTCCACATTATCTATGAGTAAGATATTTCTAGAAATTTTCCATGTCCATATCACCTCTGAGTAAAGTTTCGCTCTTCGACTTTTCTGCTATCACGTTCACATAACCCCTGATAGTGCTAGTCATTTCGGCTTATTATCCGTACTTAAGGTACGCCATGGGTAATAAGTCCATAACCCAAGAGTCTGCCATGCCCATATTACCTTTGAGCAAACTTTTGGGTCTTGGATATCGATCATCACGTCCATATTACCTATGATATCAGTTGCTATTTCCACTTATCACCCGTACTTACCAAGGTACGCCAGTGGTGCTAAGTCCACCAAAACTGTCACGTCCATATTACCTCTGGCAGGGCTTGTCTCAAACCTATTACTTGAACTAACATACGCAAAAAAGTAATGGATCCACAAAACCTATCACATCTATATTACCTCTGATAGAGTTTATCTCGAATCTATTACTCGTACCCCAAAGTGCACAAAAGGGTAATGAGTCCACCAAAATCTCCCAGTGGAATATCCTTAATATCCATAAAATCTATCACATCCGTATTACCTCTGACAGGGATTATTTTTGAACTTATTATTTGCACTCAAACATGCGCAACAAATAATAAGTCCACCAAAAATCCCCCAGCGGGATGTTCACAATGAAAATGAATAGTTCAAGTCCATATTTTCTTTGAACTACGTCTCTCCACTTCTCCCACAGAGTCATATCTTACCACGTTCATATTGCCTCCGAGTAAGATATTTCCAGAACTTTTTCATCTCTACACGACCTAAAATGTGATTGTTGAGATTTAGAGTGATCCTCTCAGAGACCCGGCCTGACACAGCGGTGTGAATTATCACGACCCGCACCTGATGTAAGGATGCAAGTCGGAAATAACGCCCAGCTTACGCCATAAAATTGGCGGTAGAACGCTGTCTGGGTAATCTATCTAACAATATAATAAGCCACCAACAATAACAATATACTCAATCACAGATCTAAGATAGAAACGAGCACGAATATGATAAAGAATCAAAATAGTCATATACAACTCATGAGTCTAAAATAATATATTAATGAGTCTGAAAGAAAGCTAACAAATAAGCTGAAGACAAATCCAGTACAAGAAATACTAAGAAGGTACTAATCCTGGGTCATCTGTCTTAGTCGGGATAAGTCCCTCCTGAGCCAGGGTCTCTGACTCTAAGCCCACAATATCCTGGGGTCCATAATGTGTAGGGTACCACTCCTTAGTGTCATCTGAGAAAAATATATTCAGTCAGGAAAGGAGCAGAGTACATCTCTAATAACAGTTCTAATCAATGATAAAAACTATGTAACAGTAAATAGATGTGAATATACAAGATGCACAATAGATATGAGAGATATATAATAAGGAAATATTGGAATAAATACAATAATGAATAATATGTCAATGAACAAGAATACTAATGACTAAGTGTGTGAGTACTAGCTTTAACATGTGATCAACTTGGGAACATGATACAATATATATGGCCTGGCTAATCATACGTGCGGTGTATTATTAATACTATTCAATAACAGTACTTGATACAATAGGGGTATTGATCACATATCTACACTAAAGTACTCTCCACCCTCGCTGGTATAATAGATCCAACCACGATATGTTATGGCACGAGATTCCCCAAGAAGATAGCGACTCTTCCCGAGAATCAGTGTCTGTATATGTACAAGATAACCAATAAAATAATACTTGTACCATATACACCATATACCAAGGAATAATATCTCATGGCGAGATCTGGATATACAATCCGTGTAACCATAGTGTCAAGAGAATATGGATATCTATACTAGATACAATGAACATAGATGATATAATAAATGATGAACTATCAGAAAATATACTCGTCTGAAGTCCAAAGAATAGTCTCACAGATGTCTGATACGGTGCCTCGAAGACCTAGATATGAGATAAAATATCAATACAAGGTTCTGGAAAGAAAAGAAATTAAACTAGTCAACTTCTAGGTCAACAAGTCAATTCTAAGTCAAAAGTCAAACTAGGTCAACTCTAAGTCAACAATGGTTAACTACTTATTTCTAGGTTGCACAAGTCCAACACAAGAATATTGGGTTCAAATACTAAAGTCTAGGTCATAAAAACTACATCTTAAGATACTAGGATACCATATCTCTGGATACATAAATCAATAAAAAATTTATCACATATACATGTCAAATAATATTAATATATATATATATATATATATATATATATATATATATATATATATATATATATATATATAATCCTAATTATAACATTAAATAGATACCTTGGTTTTGAACCAACTTGGCATCACAACATAACCTATAAACTTGATACCCAAACCCAATACCTTAGGTATCCCCAATTACCTTGGTACTTACTTTGGTATCTCAAGGTAATACCTAAACACTATTTTATACTAACTACCCGTAAATATATATATATATGCTACACTAATTATTATACATATTGTATACTACAATACTATTAGCAATTTAGGAACATATTTACATATATATTAAATACCATATATATATATATATATATATATATATATATATATATATATATATATATATATATATATATATATATATATATATATATATATATATATATATAATATTAAGAAAACTGCCAAACTGTCACTAATAACTGCTGCTGACCGTCGCTGAAGTCTCTGATACACTGATACTATGCTATTTTAGTGACGGTTTTGCTGCTATCGCTAAACTGCTGTCGCTGCTGCTGCTGTATGCCCTTGCTGCTGCTGCTTTAGCGACGGTTCTGCGGTCGCTATACTGCCTTCGCTGTTGTTGTTGTATGCTATTGCTGCTGCTGCTGTGTTGTTGCAACGCTGCTGTTGTCGCCTTTGTTGTTGTTGTATGTTACTGCTGCTGCTGCTGTGCTGTTACTACGCTGCTGCTGTCGTATTTACTGTTGTCTCTAAAATCCCAATATATATATATATATATATATATATATATGCAACTATACAATTTATACTTACATTCTATAACTACTAATATATATAATTACTACATATAAAAATACATACACCCATACATATATACTAATATTTATATATAACTACACATACATGTATATGTATATATATAATCATAGAATAATATGTATATATGTATTATATAAGTATATCCATATAATATAACAACTTATATATATATATATATATATATATATATATATATATATATATATATATATATATATATATATATATATATATATATATATATATATATATATATATAATACATAACCACAACATATATATACTATAATATATATATACATACACTACTCTATTAAATAGCTCCTACATATGTAGAATAATAGCTACAAACAATATACATAAATAGATACATAGATCTACGACAAAAAGAAACACACACACACACACACACACACATATATATATATATATATATATATATATATATATATATATATATATATATATATATATATTCACCACTATACACATATACACACAACAACTACATATGTATATATAATAACTAGTAGATCATACATATGTAAAATAATTACATAAATATACAACACATATATATATAATAGATATATAGATCTATGATATTTAATACATAAATATATGTAACAACAATATATAACAATATATATATAAATATATATATAATTACACCTCACCAAGAATAAGAACACAAAAGAAATAGATCTACCATTAAATTGCACATCTCATGGAACGTATCACTCCGTATCCTACTAGATCTAGGATACGCTTGCGACACGAGTCCACTACACATCCAAATATACCCCGAAGGACACGAACAAGTCATATATATTATTTATGAACAATACGAAGAGTCAAATATAAATCTACATGTCCGTGTCAAAATGTGACATACTCAAAGTCCCGTATCGGAGAAAAAACTCCCAAATCAACACGTATCACCAAATTGTTAGGATACGACCTACATGTACCCAATTGTGGACACGACACTAGTCTCAAACGCAGAAGCACATGCCAAGTTGATCTATAGGACCAATTGACACACACAACAAATGTCAATCTCAGAATTCTCCCAAAATTGACACAAAAGTACCATAACTTTCATAATAGGCCTCCTATGAACACAAAACCAAATCCTATGGGTAGCCTATGCATATGGGTTGATTTTTTATAGTTAAATCTCAGATTTAGAACCTAAATTTAAGAAAAAAACTGAATTATACCTATTGGGAGATGGATTCCCAATGCAACCTCCAAATATGATAAAATTTGCCTCCAATTTGTAAATTTTTGCTCCTCTTTGTAGATCCTTACTTTCTCCTTCTAGATCCTTGCTCCACTAGTCTACAATGGTGATTTGGGAAGAAATTAGGATAAAATTTGGTAGGAAAATGAAGTAGGAATGAAGAAATTTGGTTGAAGGAAATTCTAGATCTAGTTTCCAAATAAAAAGAGGAGAGAGAATTAATTTCCCCCTCTAATATAGGTCAGCCCCCCTTTCCCCTTCCTCAAGCTACTATAAATTATCCAATATACCCCTTGGGGCCTCTCATAAAGAAATAATTAAGGAGAAAAGTTTCTAGTCTAATAATTTAATTAATTTAATCCATCTCCTAATCAATGAGCTTTCTAAATGGGCTCAAAACTAACAATTAGTACATGTTGGTCCATGAGTCTAAACTAAACTAGTTAGGTCCACTAACACAAGTCCAAAATAAATAACTACACCTAACAACAATTAAATAATACAACAAATAATTATTTATCATGCACAATATTTAATTAAGTATAAAATTACTAAAATATCCTTTCCTAGAAAATATGGTAGTGACAAGTCTATCCACCTTAAAATAATTTTGTTCTAGAAATTCAAAGATAAAAACTACTCCCAGAAAATAACAGAATATAGCAAAAGAACAGAACTAAAGAACATAACTAACTATGAAAGAACATAACATAATTAGGAAAGAACATACCTCATGGCACAAACAAATATGGATAACGCTCTCGCATTTCATCCTCTCTCTCCCAGGTAGACTCTCCCGGAGAGTGATGCCTCCATGATATACGCACCAAAGGAATAGTCTGGTTCCTCAGCACTTTCTCTCTCCGATCCAGAATCTTAACTGGCTGCTCTGGATAGCTAAGAGTAGGGCCCAACTCTATCTTCGAGTGATCCATTACATGACTAGGATCTGCCACGTACCATTTCAACTGTGATACATGAAACACGTTGTGCACTCCCTCCAATGCAGGTGGAAGTCTAGTCTATAAGCAACTGCACCGACCCTCTCTAGAATAGTGAAAGGTCCGATGAATCGCAGACTAAGCTTCCCGTCTCCACCGAAGCAAATCGTGCCTCCTGTCGAAAAAATCCTCAGAAACATCAAACCACCCACCTAGAAAAAAATACCACCTTAAGAACTTAATCTATAACAAACAACCAATAACAAGAACAAAACAAAATCTAAACTATACCTCAAACTCCAAAGTCTCTGGTGGCTATCGGCCCAATGCCGCTGTCTGTCCTGTGCTACACGAAGTCTGTCTCTGATCAACTGAACCTTCTCCGCTGCATCTATATCCATCCCTGGCCTAAGCAAAACTCTCTCTCCAACATCGTCCTATGACAAGGGAGTACGACACCTCCGACCGTACATAGCTTCAAAAGGTGACATCTCTATACTAGCCTGGAAGCTGTTGATGTAAGCAAACTCTACCAAATAGAGATGGTCCTCCCAAGAACCCCTGAAATCTAGTACACAAGTGTGCAACATATCCTCGAGAGTGTGAATAGTCCTCTCTGACTGCCCATATGTCTGGGGATGATATGCAGTACTGAACTTGAACTGAGTGACCAAACTCTCCTACAAACTCCTCCAGAAATGAGAAGTGAAACGACTATCTCGATCTGAGACTATGCTGACGGGAACTCCATGTATCCTGACGATCTATCTCACATATATCTCTGTGTAAAACCCCTCGATTTATTCTGTAGATAGTCAGGGTTAGATTTGGAAAATTTTAGTTTTAGCAGCAGATGTTGAGGTTTAGAGTGGAGATAAGTTTGTCTGGTATTAAATTTCATTTAATTAAAACCCTTGGCGCGTCCTATCATTGATTAATTATTCGGAGCCCAATATCAGCCCATAAATTTCATCGGGCTATTGTACTTCTGACTTGACCCGCCAAATTAGGTACTGGTCTTTTCTGTCACTCAAAATCAGATTTTCGTTGTGCTCTAAATTAATTGCATAATTTTCTGAAACCGTAATCCATATTTAATTCTGTGTCGGACACCTGTGTCGTTACCCTTAATTTTGAGATACCAACTTATCCCGTTGAGCCGGACCAACTAAAGGGTCCAAGACTGACTCCAAGCCCCCACCATTTTTGGCCTTTGTGTCATTTTTGAATTTTGACCCCAAGTGCCCCCATTTAATTTAAAATTACGGGACACTTTATTTCTATTTAAATCGGGGATACCCATTTTCCCTAATCCTATTTTAATCCTTAATTAATCCTAATGCCCATTTAATTAAACCCGTGCCTAACGCACAACACCCTCTCACAATAAAAATTACTAAACATAATTTTCTCCACAATTTTTGCGTCATTTTATGTGTTCATGCAATTTCTCGAATTTAGGGGGCTAAGTTGCAATTTAGGAATTTTAGGTGCCCTCACCCCATTGGACAAAACCAAATGGAGAGGTCACAAAATTGGGTCCAATTTACACTCATCCATTCACCACTCTTCATGAAGAAATTATTTTTCTTCATGATAAATCCTATCCCTCCATTTTGAATAGGAGCATCTCTACCCTCCATCCTTTCACTACTACCTATAAAACATCACATCACCCCACCCTCATAACTCACCACCGTCCCTAATCCCAAGGAAACTAAAAGAAAACCCCCTCTCTCTCTCCTCACTCATCCACATTTTCTCCATGCAAAGAACCCCTTCCTCCATTATTCTCCTTCTTCTTCTTCCTTTATTTTCCCTCCTTCTCACTGTGGGTGACCCGACTCCGGCCCGACTCCGGCGGAGCGCCGACTGCGATTCGTCCGGCTGAGAGCTTCTTCTCCGTCCGGCCGAGAGCTCCACGACGGCCCGACAGCGGCTCCACGGCCCGACTCCACAGCCCGACAGCAGCTCCGCTGTGCAGAACCACCACTGCACATCCCCGCTCCGGTCCAGCCCGCGGCATTCCCGCTTCAGTCCCGTCCGACCAGCAGACCCCCGCGGCATTCCCGTTTTAGTCCCGTCCGGCCAGCCGACCCCCCGCGGCTGTCTCAGACCGAGCAGCCCGCCGACTGTGTTTTCCAACCCCCCGACCGCCTGTCATCCCAGCACAGCCCTACTCCGGCCACCTTCTCCGACCAACAAGCCTCGTCGAGGTATCGACTCTCTCCCTCTCTTGTTATTAAATCCCAGAATTGAATATCCTTTTAAATAAGTTTTATTTCTATGTATAGTTGTGTGAAATGTTGTTAGGGTGGTATATGTAATGTGGATATATATGGTTAGTGTGGGAAGTACTTGAACTATGTGATTAAGGGTTACATTGGGTAAGGCTAATGTTGAATAGTGTGAATGTGGAATTTTAAATGACTTGAGGTTGGGTTAATGAGGTTAATATATTTTTAGTGTTTATGTAGTGTAGGGATAATGTAACTTGTGGTTTATGAGGTTAAGTTTGGATGTTGTACTTAGTTGGAATTAGGGTGAATACAACTTGTGAGAATATAACTACGATGATTGGATAGGGTGATCAAGGACTTGGGGATTCGACTTGTGTTATGTTGAGGAGATGAAATTGTGATAGGTGGATTATAGATTAGGGTTGGTTTCTACATGAATTAACGATTTAATTAAGATATGTAAATCGAGGAGAGTGTACAGATGACTAGTTGATGGATGTATTGTACCGATAGTCAACTGTGGTCAACCTCCTAGTGTCTTGTCCCTGTGAGTCATAGCTGAGACTGGGTTTAGGTGTAGATGTGTGTCACATCCCTGCTTGACGTAGAATAGATTATTGATTCTGGTTTGTATCTTATCTCTAGGTACTGCAGGACCTGAGGGCTTGGACGCGGTACCAGATCCCCGTCATCAGCAGCCGCACGGAGGCCAGTGTACCTTGCCATCCTGTATTTCCGTTTACTTATATTCATTATCCGTTATGTACATTATGCGAGTATTTATGTTGATGTTCGATACTCGGCGTACGGATCACAACCGGGTATTGACATGCGACGTAACGTCTTAGAATAATCGCTAGATGCTTCATAGCACCTCGATGCACGCACCTGAGTACATCGACACCCCAGGACACACTTATACACCATGATCGTGCCAGATTCTTGTATCCTGATACTGACATCATGACCAGAGACTGGGACGACCTTAGGGTCGCATCTGTTGAGTTATTTTCTGTGTGTCGAGACTGTAGTTAGAGGTTCAGGTTCAGCGCACAATCGTTGACCGCTTGAGAAGGAAAAGACAGTTACTAGACGTTTGGGCTACTCTGCACGCACTTATATATATATGTAGTGATCCTGTATTATAGTGTAGTGGTATCACCCGTGTGTCTCTGTGCTCGGAGCTACGGTACGACCCGTGTGTCTCTGTGTTCGGAGCTACGGTTTATTTTAGAAAGCCCACGTGTCGAACATTGTCTTTAAACTGTGTCACACTTGTTTGGTTATGCTAGAGTACCCTGTTGTTGCACTTGTACTTTCTGTTTACTTGGTATGTTGTATTTCTATACCTTGTTATGTCCCTCTATGGACCTGGTTTTCTTCCAAGTGTAGGCTACGAGGATTACCCGGAGGAGTACGGACCGGGCATCTATCCAGCAGCTGTAATCACTGCCGAGGATGAGGTCATTCCTGAGGACTTTGCCTGATCGCTGGTAGTGTCTCTTTCCTTGGGACAACATCATTACCTAGTTACCTGCTGCCATCCCAAGTTATCTTATTGCTTACTTTCATTCCAGTATATTTGTACTAGCGGATTTGTTCCCATGTGACTACTCTAGTATTTGTACTTGATACTTATTTGGATATTTCCTTCCTGCACATTAGTCGTTGTATTTACTTCTATTGTGCTCTTATATTGCTGCCTGTGGATGAGATTTAGATTGAGTATACTTGTGTTATGTGATGGGTTATTTATTGTACTTTACAGCTTAAGTGTACTTCGACGGGCCCATTAGATTGGAATGCCCGCAGAAGTACACTGCTGGCCATTGCCACGTGTCTCGGTTCCTTAACCGGGGCGTGACAAGCTTTTTATGGTGGTCCATGCAGGTCCTATTTAAATCGTCTTGGTCACCTGACTGTGCCAAGCGAGCCTGCAAATTAGGAATATATATTAGGAATCTCATCTACAAAGTTTGAAACCTTCACATGACACCTCTATCTCGATATCTTTCATCAAATTATATCTTGTTTATTTCCCTCAACGCTGATCACAGTCATGACTTCTTTTCAGAGTTATGAATCTTTGCAGTGGACGCGTTGCGTAGCCTGGCGACGTTCCCCGAGACGCAGGATCCTTCGGGGAACCGGAACTGGAGCAGGTCCTTCTGCTGACTCCAGCTCCCGTAGGGCAGTCATCAGGACAGCCCGAGGTGCCTTCAGACGGGCATCAGACTCCACATCAGGCAGGACCTGAGGATCAGAGGATCCCGAGTCAGGAGGAGCAGCAGCTACCACCTCCTCCACCATTCCCGCCCCAGATGCCCTTTATGCCATTCCCCATAGGGCAACCGATGGATGGAACACAGATGTTCCAGATGATGTATGCGATAATGCAGGCCCAACAGCAGGTCCAGCAGCAGGTTTAGCAACAGGCCCAGCAGCGCCAGGCTGAGACCCTGAGAGAGAGCATCGTGACGGCCTTGGGGCAGGCGTCACCAGCAGCATACGAGCCGATGCGAGGGTCTATCATAGACTTTTGTCGTTTGATGCCGCAACCTTTTATGGGCACAGAGGAGCCGACGGAGGTCCACGCTTGGCTCACCGGTATTCAGCACCAGCTGGAGGCTACCGATCTCCCCCGACACTGATGGATGACGGCCGTCAGGATGCAGCTCACCGGCAACGCGTATCACTGGTGGCTTTTCGAGGAGCAGCGTTTGGGACCAGATTATGCCACCTGGGAAGAGTTCTCTAGGCTCTTCCAGGAGATGTACATACCTTCTACTGCCAGAGCAGAGCTTCGAGACAGATTTCAGAACCTCAGGCAGGGGAGTATGACTGTAAAGGAATACAATTCTGAGTTCCTCCGCCTGAGCAGGTTTGCACCATACCTGATCCCTACTGAGGAAGCGAAGGCCAAGAAGTTTTATGAGGGCCTGAGTTTTGAGACCCAGAGGCTTATCGGGTCCACATCCCCTACCTCTTACTCCGAGGTATTGCTAGCAGCACGACGCCAGGACCGTATCAACAAGATGGAGGCTAGCCAGAAGTGCTCCTATGCGTCGTCATCAGCAGTCCGAGCCCCGCAGGGAGGACCTGCGAAGCGCCCTCTCGTACAACAGCAGCAACAGAGAGCAGCACCACAGCAGGGAGCTGTCATTCCCACATGCCATTTCTGCGGTAAGAGGGGACATTTGATAAGGGACTGTCGACGGAGATTGGGCATATGTTTGAGATATGGATCGGCCCAGTATGCCATCCGAGATTGCCCTGGACAGAGAGATCCAATACAGATGGTTCATCGGCCAGCCCTGCCAGCGCCGATACCTTATCAGCAGCCTCCTGGACCGAGGCCACCTTATGCAGGAGCTAGAGCACAGCGACCACCAGCACCAGGGGGAAACCAGAGGAGGCCACCCTTGGCCCCACAGGCAGGTCAGTTCCACCAGGATCGACATCAGCCGAGGGCACCGGCACCGAGATAGGGACAGGCCTACGCTATGACCATAGAGGAGGCTGAGACAGCCGGAGAAGTGATCCCAGGTACAATCTTAGTAGCTTCATTACCTATTTGATTCTGGTGCCACATACTCTTTTATAGCTGCTAGTTTCGTGGCTACCCATAGAATAGCCACCGCACCCCTTCCGAAGGTCAAGAGGATCCTTACGGGAGGTGGAATAGTACATGTTAGCGACACTTGTAGATCATATTCAGTAGTTGTCTGCAGGCGAGAGATGCGTGCCCAATTTTTGGTTTTCTCCATGCCGGACTATGACATTGTCCTAGGCATGGATTGGTTGAGCCAATACCACGCAATGCTAGATTTCCATCGTGGTTGTGTCATCTTTAGACCCCCAGATCACCCAGAGTTTGAGTTTCTTCGGGGAGCCCGAGAGCATGGTGTCCAACCTACCCTAGCGACACACATTACAGAAGGTGAACCGATGTACCCTCATTTTATAGCAGAGTTTGAGGATGTGTTTCCAGAGGATCTCCCAGGACTGCCACCTGATAGAGAGATTGAGTTCACTATAGAGTTGACTCCAGGAGCCGAGCCAGTTACTTCCCCCGTTTACAGACTAGCACCGAAGGAGTTGGTTGAGCTGAAAGTCCAAGTAGATGATCTCTTAGATAAGGGTTTCATACGGGCTAGTGTATCTCCATGGGGAGCAGCCATTCTGTTTGTACCGAAGAAGGACGGGACGGTACGCTTGTGTATCGATTACAGGACGCTAAATGTTGTAACGATAAAGAACAAGTATCCACTGCCGCGTATCGATAATTTGTTTGATCAGCTTAGCGGTGCATGTGTATTCTCGAAGATCGATCTCAGATCCGGTTATCATCAGATCAAGGTACGGAGAGAGGACATCCAGAAGATGGCCTTTCGGACGAAGTATGGCCACTATGAGTTTTTAGTTATGCCGTTTGGTTTAACCAATGCGCCAGCAGTATTTATGTGTTTGATGAATAATGTCTTCCACCAGTACTTAGATAAGTTCGTGGTGGTATTTATAGACGACATCTTGGTATATTCCAAGAGCCAGGAGGAGCATGAGAGGTATCTCAGGATCGTGATGGAGACGCTGAGACATGAGAGGCTGTACGCCAAGCTCAACAAATGTGAGATCTGCCTGGATAGAGCACCATTTATGAGACACATAATCACCGAAGATGGACTAGCAGTTGACCCGGAGAAGATAGCTGCAGTAGAGACCTGGCCTACCCCTACGTCAGTTACAGAGGTTAGGAGTTTCCTCGGACTTGTCGGATATTATCGGAGGTTCGTGAAAAACTTCTTGAGGATAGCTGCGCCTATGACACGACTGACGCATAAAGGCGAAGAGTTTATCTGGACCGACGAGTGTCAGACGGCTTTCGATGAGCTGAAGAAGCGTCTGACATCAGCACCGATTTTGATACTACCTTCAGGATCAGGAGGATTTGTGGTGTACAGTGATCCGTCAGGGAGCGGATTGGGATGTGTACTGATGCAACACGGCAAGGTGATAGCCTACGCATTGAGACAGCTGAGAGTTTATGAGAAGAACTATCCGACGCACGACTTGGAGCTAGCTGCAGTGATATTTGCACTAAAGCTATGGAGACATTACCTTTATGGTGAGCGTGTTGAGATTTACACAGATCATAAAAGCCTGAAGTACGTCTACACGCAGAAGGAGCTCAATATGAGGCAGAGACGCTGGCTAGAGTTGATGACCGACTATGACATTGAGTTGCAGTACCACCCTGGCAAGGCGAATGTCGTAGCAGATGCCTTGAGTAGGAAGCCCATGGCATACTTTTTGACGACTCAGCGACAATTGTTAGAGGATCTCCAGGAGCTTGGGATTGAGATTGTATTGCCAGGCATGGATGAACAGATGGCCAGTCTCGAGGTTCAGTCTACACTAATTGAGAGGATCAGGGCAGCCCTGCCTACAGATGCGAGATTTTGACATCTACGAGAGAGGACAAAGCCAGGCATGCAGACGGGACTCAGGATTCATGAAGACAGAACGTTGAGGTATAGAGATCGCCTATATGTTCCGAGTGGCGAGCTACGCCAAGAGTTGATGACCGAGGTACATAGCTCAATTTATTCCATTCATCCCGGGGGTACGAAGATGTACCGAGACTTGAGGCAGCATTTCTGGTGGCATGGGATGAAGAGAGAAATTACAAGATTCGTGGCGAAGTATTTAGTTTGTCAGCAAGTCAAGGCTGAACATCAGAGGACTGCAGGATTATTGCAGCCGCTTCCCATCCCCGAGTGGAAGTGGGAACACATTACCATGGACTTCGTCACGGGATTCCCGTGAAGCCCTAGCGGAAAGGATGCAGTTTGGGTTGTCGTAGACAGACTCACCAAGTCTGCACATTTCTTGCCCTTCACAGTTGGACAATCCACAGAGATATTAGCTGACTTGTATATGAGACAGATAGTACGACTACATGGAGTGCCTGTCAGCATCGTATCGGATCGTGATTCTAGATTCATGTCACATTTTTGGCGGATTATGCAGGAGAGCCTAGGAACTCGTCTCAAGTTCAGCACTGCATATCACCCACAGACTGATGGTCAGTCAGAGCGCACGATACAGATATTAGAGGATATGTTGAGAGCGTGTATGATTGATTTTGGAGGATCTTGGGAGGACCACCTACACTTGGTAGAATTCTCCTACAATAACAGTTACCAGGCCAGCATACAGATGGCACCTTATGAGGCACTGTATGGCAGGAAATATAGGTCGCTAGTTTATTGGAGTAACGTGGGAGAGCATCAGATACTTGGTCCAGAGTTGGTGACACAGATAGTGGAGAAGGTCAAGCAGATTCAGAGCCACCTGCGCGCAGCACAGGACAGACATAAACACTGGGCAGATGCGCACCGCAGACCATTGGAATTCAAGGAGGGTGACCATGTATTTTTGAGGATATCACCTACTCGTGGTACCATCAGATTCGGAGGCAGAGACAAGCTGAGTCTTAGGTACATCGGACCTTTTGACATCTTGGAACGAGTTGGCGAAGTGGCTTACCGTCTTGTATTACCTCCATCATTAGAGGGAGTACATGACGTATTTCACGTATCGCAGCTGAGGAGATATGTTGCAGACCCAAGCCACGTGCTTGATCATTCGGAGATTACAGTCGGACCCAGTCTGTCTTACGTAGAGCAGCCAGTTGAGATCCTCGATCGCAGCGAGAATACTTTGAGAGGGCAGACGATTCGACTGGTCAGAGTGGCATGGAAGCACCATTCACCAGGCGAGTCTACTTGGGAGCGCGAGGATTCTATTCGGCAGCGATTCCTGTACTTATTTGAGGAGCAAGATACGAATTTACGTACGGTATTTGATTACTAGTTGCTTTAAAATTCTTTTAGATATTATCGTGCTTTACTTTTAATTTCGGGGACAAAATTTTTCTAAGTTGGGAAGAATGTAAACCCCCTCGATTTATTCTGTAGATAGTCAGGGTTAGATTTGGAAAATTTTAGTTTTAAGAGCAGATATTGAGGTTTAGAGTGGAGATAAGTTTGTCTGGTATTAAATTTTATTTAATTAAAACCCTTGGCGCGCCCTATCATTGCTTAATTATTCGGAGCCCAATATCAGCCCATAAATTCCATCGGGCTATTGTACTTCTGACTTGACCCGCCAAATTAGGCACTGGACTTTTCTGTCACTCAAAATTAGATTTTCGTTGTGCTCTAAATTAATTGCACAATTTTCTAAAATCGTAATCCATATTTAATTCCGTGTCGGACACTTGTGTCGTTACCCTCAATTTTGAGATACCAACTTATCCCGTTGAGCCGGACCAACTAAAGGGTCCAAGACTGACTCCAAGCCCCCACCATTTTTGGCTTCGAATTTTGACCCCAAGTGCCCCCATTTAATTTAAAATCGCGGGACACTTTATTTCTATTTAAATCGGGGATACCCATTTTCCCTAATCCTATTTTAATCCTTAATTAATCCTAATGCCCATTTAATTAAACCCGTGCCTAACGCACAACACCCTCTCACCATGAAAATTACTAAACACAATTTTCTCCATAATTTTTGCGTTATTTTATGTGTTCATGCAATTTCCCGAATTTAGGGGGCTAAGTTGCAATTTAGGGATTTTAGGTGCCCTCACCCCATTGGCCAAAACCAAATGGAGAGGTCACAAAATTGGATCCAATTTATACTCATCCATTCACCACTCTTCATGAAGAAATTATTTTTCTTCATGACAAATCCTATCCCTCCATTTTGAATAGGAGCATCTCCACCCTCCATCCTTTCACCACTCCCTATAAAATATCACATCACCCCACCCTCATAACTCACCACCGGCCCTAATCCCAAGGAAACTAAAAGAAAACCCCCTCTCTCTCTCTCCTCACTCATCCATATTTTCTTCATGCAAAGAACCCCTTCCTCCTTTATTCTCCTTTTTCTTCTTCCTTTATTTTCCTTTCTTCTCACTGTGGGTGATCCGACTCCGGCCCGACCCCGGCGGAGCGTCGACTGCGATTCGTCCGGCTGAGAGCTTCTTCCCCGTCCGGCCAAGAGCTCCACGACGGCCCGATAGCGGCTCCACGGCCCGACTCCATAGCCCGACAGCAGCTCCGCTGTGCAGAACCACCACTGCACATCCCCGCTCCGGTCCAGCTCGCGGTATTCCCGCTTCAGTCCCGTCCGGCCAGCAGACCCCCGCGACATTCCCGTTTCAGTCCCGTCCGGCCAGCCGACCCCCCGCGGCTGTCTCAGACCGAGCAGCCCGTCGGCTCTGTTTTCCGACCCCCCGACCACCTGTCAGCCCAGCACAGCCCTACTCCGGCCACCTTCTCCGACCAGTAAGCCTCGTCGAGGTATCGACTCTCCCCCTCTCTTGTTATTAAATCCCAGAATTGAATATTCTTTTAAATAAGTTTTATTTCTATGTATAGTTGTGTAAAATGTTGTTAGGGTGGTATATGTAATGTGGATATATATGGTTAGTGTAGGGAGTACTTGAACTATGTGATTAAGGGTTACATTGGGTAAGGCTAATGTTGAATAATGTGAATGTGGAATTTTAAATGACTTGAGGTTGGGTTAATGAGGTTAATATATTTTTAGTGTTTATGTAGTGTAGGGATAATGTAACTTGTGGTTTATGAGGTTAAGTTTGGATGTTGTACTTACTTGGAATTAGGGTGAATACAACTTGTGAGAATATAACTACGATGATTGGATAGGGTGATCAAGGACTTGGGGATTCGACTTGTGTTATGTTGAGGAGATAAAATTGTGATAGGTGGATTGTAGATTAGGGTTGGTTTCTACATGAATTAATGATTTAATTAAGATATGTAAATCGAGGAGAGTGTACAGATGACTAGTTGATGGATGTATTGTACCGATAGTCAACTGTGGTCAACCCCCTAGTGTCTTGTCCCTGTGAGTCATATCTGAGACTGGGTTTAGGTGTAGATGTGTGTCACATCCCTGCTTGACGTAGAATAGATTATTGATTCTGGTTTGTATCTCATCTTTAGGTACTGCGGGACCTGAGGGCTTGGACGCGGTACCAGATCCCCGTCATCAGCAGCCGCACGCAGACAAGTGTACCTTGCCACCCTGTATTTCAGTTTACTTATATTCATTATCCGTTATGTACATTGTGCACGTATTTATGTTGACGTTCGATACTCCGCGTCCGGATCACAACCGGGTGTTGACATACGACATAACGTCTTAGAATAATTGCTATATGCTTCATAGCACCTCGATGCACGCACCTGAGTACATCGACACCGCAGGACACACTTATACACCATGATCGTGCCAGATTCCTGTATCCTGATACTGACATCATGACCAGAGACTGGGACAACCTTAGGGTCGCGTCTGTTGAGTTATTTTCTGTGTGTCGAGACTGTAGTTAGAGGTTCAGGTTCAGCGCACAATCGTTGACCGCTTGGGAAGGGAAAGACAGTTACTAGACGTTTGGGCTACTCTGCACGCGCTTATATATATATATATAGTGATCCTGTATTATAGTGTAGTGGTATCACCCGTGTGTCTCTATGCTCGGAGCTACGGTACGACCCGTGTGTCTCTGTGTTCGGAGCTACGGTTTATTTTAGAAAGCCCACGCGTCAAACATTGTCTTTAAACCATGTCACACTTGTTTGGTTATGCTAGAGTACCCTATTGTTGCACTTATACTTTCTGTTTACTTGGTATGTTGTATTTCTGTACCTTTTTACTTCAATTTGAGGACCTGGTTCCCTTCCAGGTGTAGGCTACGAGGATTACCCGGAGGAGTACGGACCGAGCATCTATCCAGCAGCTGTAATCACTGCCGAGGACGAGGTTATTCCTGAGGACTTCGCCTGATCGCTGGTAGTGACTCTTTCCTTGGGAAGGCATCATTACCTAGTTACCTACTGCCGTCCCAAGTTATCTTATTGCTTACTTTCATTCTAGTATATTTGTACTAGCGGGTTTGTTCCCGTGTGACTACTCTAGTATTTGTACTTGATACTTATTTGGATATTTCCTTCCTGCACATTAGTCGTTATATTTACTTCTATTGTGCTCTTATATTGCTGCCTGTGGATGAGATTTAGATTGAGTATACTTGTGTTATGTGATGGGTTATTCATTATACTTTACAGCTTAAGTGTACTTCGACGGGCCCATTAGATTGGAATGCCCACCGATGTACACTGCTGGCCATTGCCACGTGTCTCGATTCCTTATCCATGGAACCGGGGCGTGACACTCTGCCAGCTTCTTCGTAGACAAACCCACCTTAAAAGGCAAAAAGTGGGCCAACTTGGTCAACCTATCAACGATGACCCAAATCGTATTTTTTCTCTCCTGGAGATCGTGGGAGTCTGGACACAAAATCCATAGTAATGTGCTTCCACTTCCACTCTGGAATGGGTAATGGCTGAAGTAAGCCTCCTGGTCTGTGCCTCTCGGCTTTCACCTGCTGGTACACTAAGCATCTGGATATAAACTGTGCCACTTCCCTCTTCATGCCATACCACTACACACTCTCTCGCATATCCCGATACATCTTGTCGGCACCTAGATGTATGGAATACTGAGAGCGATGTGCTTCCTGCAACTCCTCCGCACGTAGCTCCCCACTAGGCACACACAATCTAACTCCATGCCTCAAAGATCCATCATCAGCAATGGTGAAATCATCCTCCAATCCTGCTCTCACCTGAGCTCTGATGCTCCTCAGAGATACATCCTCATACTGTGCTGCCTTGATCCTGTCCATCAAATCTGAATGTATCTGCAATCCCTACATCAGCATAGCACAACTAGAAACTATCACCTCGATGCCCAAGCTCTCCAAGTCCTCCAGCAAATATCGATCCTGCGTTAAGAACATAGCTTGCGGATACCTACTCAAAGCATCGGCAACTACATTAGCTTTCCCAGGATGATATTGCAAAGATATATCAAAATCCTTCATCATTTTCAACCACCGACGCTGTCTCATATTCAACTTTTTCTGCGTGAAAACATACTTCAAGCTTTTGTGGTCTGTGAAGATCTCCACACGCTCTCCGTACAAATAATGTTTCCATAACTTTAGGGCGAAGATGACTGCTGCCAACTCCAAATTATGGGTATGATAGTTCTTTTCATGAGGACGCAATTGCCTGGATGCATAGGCAATCACTTTCCCATTCTGCTGAAGAACACAACCCAAATATTTTCCCGATGCATCACTATAAATAGTAAAACCTCCAGACCCTGATGGCAACGTCAAAATAGGAGCAGACGTCAACCTCTTCTTCAACTCCTCAAAAGCAACCTGGCAATCCTCTGTCCAAACAAACTCTATATCCTTTCGGGTGAGTCTGGTCATCGGCTCGGCAATTCTCAAAAAAATTGCACAAACTTTCTGTAGTAGCTTGCCAATTCCAAGAAACTCCTGATCTCTGCTACCGAACTCGGGGTCTTCCAAGATTCTACTATTGCGATCTTCTTCGAATCCACTGAAATACCATCAACAGTCACAACATGCCCCAAGAACTCTACCTTGTCTAGAAAACCTCACACTTGGACAACTTTCCATACAGCTTCTCCTTCCTCAGCACATCCAACACAATCCTCAAACGCTCCTCCTGCTCCTCCGGTGTCTTCGAGTATATGAGTATGTCGTCGATGAACACCACCACAAACTTGTCAAGGTACTGATGGAACACCTTGTTCATCAAGTTTATAAATACTGCCGGTGCATTAGTTAAACCAAACGACATTACCATAAACTCGTACTGACTATACCGAGTTCTAAAAGCAGTCTTCGGTATGTCCACCAGCTTTACCTTCACCTGATGGTAGCCTGATCTCAAATCTATCTTAGAAAATACCTTGGCACCACTCAACTGATCGAACAGATCATCAATCCGTGGCAAAGGGTACTTATTCTTGATAGTGAGATTATTCAATACCCTGTAATCAATGCACATGTGCACTGATCCATCCTTCTTCAGTACAAACAATATCGGGGCTCCCCATGGTGAAGAACTCGATCTGATAAACCCCTTATCCTATAATTCGTCCACCTGCTTCTTCAGCTCGACCAGCTCGCTGTTGTTTACTCTATAGACATATTACAAAATTGGTTCTGCACCTGGCACCAAGTCTATAGAGAATTCAATATCTTGATCTGGCGGTAACCCTGGCAATTCCTTAGAAAATACATCCAAGAACTCTGCTATTAACGGATACGGCAACTCCTTATCTTCCACCATAGCTCCACAAATAATGCCTTCTCCCTGCTCCGCAGCTCCTCTAGCAAACTCGAACTCTGGCTCTCCTGGCGGACCAAACAAAACTCTGCCTCCTCTACAATCTATGCTAGCATGGTGCCTACTCAACCAATCCATCCCGAGTATAATATCGTAGCTCGGAAGTGGCATTACAAGTAGACACGCACTCAACTCCCGACCTCCTAGAGTAACTCTTCGATCCTTGCAAATATCATTAACCAGGATAATGCCTCCTCCGGTCATGATCTTGCAAGTCCTAAGTAAAGACTCAACTACCAAACCATGCTTTAGAGCAAAAGAAATAGATATAAAACTATGGGAAGCACCACTATCAAACAAAGCTAAAGCTGGAATAGAATTAAGAAGAATAGAACCTGCGATGACATCTCCGGTGGGTTCGTCCTCCTCGACGGTCATAGCAAATATTCGTCCCTGACGTGCACCTCCCTGTTGCTGATGCTGGACATAACGCTGCAGCTGTGTCGGAAGCGGCCCCCTCGGCTGTACTGCAGGTGGTCTCGTCTGTGCCCTCAGAGCTGAAGCTGCTCCCTGAACTGCACGACGAGGACACTCTCTAGACTGATGCCCTTCAGTACCATAATACAAACAAACTCCTAGCTTTCTCCTGCAAACTTCCCAGATATGGTCGAACTTCTTACAGTAGTAGCAGGAAGCTTGCTATAACTGTCTCTACTGCTGTGGTGCCTAGTGAAAAGGCGTCCTAGCTGGAGTCTGGTGCTGTTGTGGCTGCTGGAAAGGTTTGGACTGGAAATGAGGACATTTAGCAGATACTGTACTACTGTTGGCCCCCAGAAAAGAATCACGGTCTCTCTTGGGTTTCAAACCCAACTCCCGCTCAACCTTGTGTGCCTCCCCAAGTATCTCCAAGTATGTCTCATAAAAAGACGGAATGAGGATCTTCACTTCCCAGTTTAGACCCCCACGGAAACGAATAGTCCAAACCTCTAGCTCTCACACCAAATACTTTGCAAATCAGCTCAACCTACCGAACTCCGCAGCTTACTCCTCCACAGACATGCTCCCTTGAATGAGACTCTTGAACTGCCTTCCCAAGTCTAGCCTGTCTGCCCGAGCAAAAAAAATTTCTTGAAGAGGTCCTTGAATACCTCCCAAGACTGTCCTACGTCAATAAGAATCGGCTCATTCCTGAATCAAGTACGAGCGACGTCGAATAGTTGAAGTCCTACCGCCTCAACCTTTAGATCCTCAGAAAGACGGGACACCCTCATAAGACGCTCAATGTCCTCGAGCCAATCATCAGCATAGATGATGCCCTCTGTCTCCTCGAAGTCCCTAGGCTCCAGCTTCTTAAAGTCCTGAATATTGCCTGGCCGAAGCTGAGCAACCTGAGGAGCAACTTGCTGCTGGACCGAAACTCCTCTCTCGACTACAGTATGAGCAAGCTGATGAGCATTCTCGATGCCCTACCGTAGAATGTCGGTCTGCCTCTAATGTGCCTCTGATTGAGTCCTCTGTGCCTCAAGCATCTCACGAAATAGTGTAAACATCTGTGTCGCTTCTGCTGGCACATGAGGTGGAGGTGGAAGCCCCTCAGATACAGCTGGCACAGTCCTTTGAGTAGGTGGTGGACCTCTGAAAGCAGCTGACACTCCAATCACCGGAGAAGTGACTGGTGCAGGCCCTCGGGATGTCGCAGACCTCTCAGAAACTGCTCTCCCCTGCTGCGATATAGTCTTAGGCGGTATCCTGAGACAAAACGAAAGAAATAATCAATATGGCATAAGATGTAAGACACTCAAGAAAAGGACAGTTTAAGAGATCAAGTATCAATATCAAAGGAGAATAGTTGAATCAAAATTTTTTTCCTAGGTGTGATTGAGTATTCACAGCCTATAGGCTATATCCTATATCCTATCGCAGGCTCGCAGTAGTACAACTAAGTCATCGTACTACCACGATATCGCATAACTTGCAAAGCTTGACCTGCGTGGGCCACCACTAAAAATATGTCATGACTCGCACCCGATGTAAGGATGCAAGTCGGAAACAACGTCCAGCCTATGCTATAGAATTGGCGATAGAACGCTGCCTGGGTAATCTATCTAACAATATAATGAGCCACCAACAATAACAATATACTCAATCACAGATCTAAAATAGAAACGAGCACGAATATGATAAAGAATCGAAATAGTCACATACAACTCATGAGTCTAAAATAATACATCAATGAGTCTGAAATAAAGCTAACAAATAAGCTGGAGACAAATCTAGTACAAGAAATACTAAGAAGCTACTAATTCCGGGTCATCTGTCTTAGTCGGGATAAGTCCCTCCTGAGCCAGGGTCTCTGACTCTAAGCCCACAACATCCTGGGGTCCATAATGTGTAGGGTACCACTCCTCAGTGTCATTTGGAAAAAATATATCCAGTCAGGAAAGGAGCAGAGTACATCTCTAACAACAGTTCTAATCAATGATAAAAACTATGTAACAGTAAATATATGTGAATATATAAGATACACTATAGATACGAGAGATATACAATAAGGAAATATTGGAATGAATACAATAATGAACAATATGTCAATGAACAAGAATATTAATGACTAAGTGTGTGAGTACTAGCTTTAACATGTGATCGGCTTGGGAACATGATACAATATATATAGCCTGGTAATCATACGTGCGGTGTATTATTAACACTATTCAATTACAGTACTTGATACAATAGGGGTATTGATCACATATCTACACTAAAGTACTCCCCACCCTCGATTGGTATAATAGATCCAACCACGGTATGCTATGGCACGAGATTCCCCAAGAAGATAGTGACTCTTTTTGAGAATCAGTGTCTGTACATGTATAAGATAACCAATGAAACAATACTTGCACCATATACACCATATACCAAGGAATAACATCTCATGACGAGATTCGAATATACCAATCCGTGTAACCATAGTGTCAAGAGAACATGGATATCTACACTAGATACAATGAACATAGAGGATATCATAAATAAGAAACTATCAGAGAATATACTCGCCTGAAGTCCAAAGAATAGTCTCACAGATGTATGATACGGTGCCTCGAAGACCTAGATATGGAATACAATATCAATACAAGGTTCTGGAAAGAAAAGAAGTTAAACTAGTCAACTTCTAGGTCAACAAGTCAATTCTAAGTCAAAAGTCAAACTAGGTCAATTCTAAGTCAACTATGGTCAACTACCTATTTCTAGGTTGCACAAGTCCAACACAAGAATATTGGGTTCAAATACTAAAGTTTAGGTCATAAAAACTATATCTTAAGATACTAGGATACCGTATCTCTGGTTACGTAAATCAATAGAAAAATTATCACAAATATATGTCAAATTATATTAATATATATATGATCCTAATTATAACATTAAATAGATACCTTAGTTTTGAACCAACTTGGCATCATAACATAACCCATAATCTTGATACCCAAACCCAATACCTTGGGTATCCCCAATTACCTTGGTACTTACCTTGGTATCTCAAGGTAATACCCAAATATTTGTTTATACTAACTACCCGTAAATATATATATATATATATATATATATATATATATATATATATATATATATATATATATATATATATATATATATATATATATATATATATATATATATATGCTACACTAATTATTATACATATAGTATACTATAATACTATTAGCAATTTAGGAACATATTTACATATATATTTTCCTAAATTGCTAATAGTATTATAGTATACTATATGTATAATAATTAGTGTAGCATATATATATATATATATATATATATATATATATATATATATATATATATATATATATATATATATATATATATAATATTAGGAAAACTGTCACTAATAACTACTGCTGACCGTCGCTAAAGTCTCTGATACGCTGATACTCTGTTGTTTTAGTGACGGTACTGCTGCTGTCACTTAAACTGCTGTCGCTGCTATATGCCCTTGCTGCTGCTGCTGCTTTGGCGACGGTTCTGCTGTCGCTAAACTACCGTCGCAGCTGTTGTTGTATGCTATTGCTGCTGCTGCTGTGCTATTGCGACGATGCTGCTGTCGCCTTTGTTGCTGTCGCTAAAATCATAATATATATATATATATATATATATGCAACTATACAATTTTTACTTACATTCTATAACTACTAATATATATAATTACTACATATGAAAATACATACACCCATACATATATACTAATATTTATATATAACTACACATATATGTATATGTATATATATAATCATAAAATAATATGTATATATGTATTATATAAGTATATCCATATAATATAACAACTTATATATATATATATATATATATATATATATATATATATATAACCACAACATATATATACTATAATATATATATATACATACACTACTCTATTAAATAGCTCCTACATATATAGAATAATAGCTACAAACTATATATATATATATATATATATATATATATATATATATATATATATATATATATATATATATATATATATATATATATATATATATATATATATATATATATATATATATATATATATATATATATATATATATATATTCACCGCCATACACATATACACACAACAACCACATATGTATATACAATAACTAGTAGATCTTACATATGTAAAATAATAACTACATAAATATACACCACATATATAATAGATATATAGATCTATGATATTTAATACATAAATATATGTAATAATAATATATAACAATATATATATATAAACATATATATAATTACACCTTACCAAGAATAAGAACACAAAAGAAATAGATCTACCATTAAATTGCACATCTCATGGAACGTATCACTCCGTATCCCACTAGATCTAGATACGCTTGCGACACGAGTCCACCACACATCCAAACATACCCCGAAGGACACGAACAAGTCATATATATTATTTATGATAATACGAAGAGTCAAATATAAATCTACGTGTCCGTGTCAAAATATGACATGCTCAAAGTCCCGTATCGGAGGAAAAACTCCCAAATCAACACGTATTACCAAATTATTGGGATACGACCTACACGTACGCAATTATGGATACGACACTAGCCCCAAACACACAAGCATATGCCAAATTGATCTATAGGACCAATTGACACACACAACAAATGTTAATATCGGAATTCCCCTAAAATTGATACAAAAAGTACCATAATTTTCACAATAGGCCTCCTATGAACACAAAACCAAATCATATGGGTAGCCTATGCATATGGGTTAATTTCTCATAGTGAAATCTCAGATTTAGAACCTAAATTTAAGGGGAAAAACTGAATTGTACCTATTGGGAGATGAATTCCCAATGCAACCTCCAAATATGATAAAATTGGCCTCCAACTTGTAGATCTTTGCTCCTCTTTATAGATCCTTACTTCCTCCTTCTAGATCCTTACTCTACTAGTCTCCAATGGTGATTTGGGAAGAAATTGGGATACAATTTGGTAGAGAAATAAAGTGGGAATGGAGAAATTTGGTTGAAGGAAATTCTAGATCTAGTTTTCAAATGAAAATATGAGAGATAATTAATTTCCCCCCTCTAATATAGGCCGGCCCCCCTTTCTCCTTCCTCAAGCTACTATGAATTATCCAATATACCCCTTGGGACCTTTCATAAAGAAATAATTAATGAGGGAAGCTTCTAGTCTAATGGTTTAATTAATTTAATCCATCTCCTAATTAAGGGGTTTTCTAAATGGGCTCAAAACTAACAATTAATACATGTTGGTCCATGAGTCTAAACTAAACTAGTTAGATCCACTAACACAAGTCTAAAATAAATAACTATACCTAACAACAATTAAATAATACAACAAATAATTATTTATCATGCACAATATTTAATTAAGTATGAAATTACTAAAATACCCTTTCCTATAAAATATGGTAGTGACATGAATACATCAAGCGCACCTCAGTACATGAAATACGAGAAGTAGTTATTTTTCTCCCAGGACATAAATTGAGTCAGCAAGACAATCACAACAGAAAAGAAAACTTTTATTTCATAGAAGTAAAAGAAACAAACTACATTTGGGGACCACGTCCCGACTACAAAAGCAAAATAAGCTATGACAAAAAGAAACAAAAGGGGAGTATCTATCTCCCAAATAAAGATTTTTAAAACAGAGCAAAAGACAGTTTCTGAAAATAAAACATGAAATACTGCTACTCCTTATCGGTGCACAACTCCTCTATTCGCCCTTGAAGCCCAGTAATAGCAACATCAATCTTCGCTCTGACTCAGTGCTCGGTTTTCTGAACCAGAGCTGCATGATCATCAAGGTGGGCCTCCAGCCTCTTCAATGTGTCCTCCAGGGCAGCAGAATACTGGGCCACCTTCCTAGTTTCCTCGTAGATGGCCTCCCTCTCTCGACGAGCCTCCCGGAAGTCGCCCTCCACGACCGCCAGCTTGGCTTAAAGTTGCACAATTTATTCGTTGATCGCAACCATAGCATGGGTTACGGAGTCCTCCTGAGCAAGACAAACCTCCCCTCGATCATTCAACTCGTCATGCTTGAGGTCCAACTTCTTGAGGTCATGTTCCAGGGCCTTCTTATTTTGCACATAAGCAGACTTTACCTGCTCCATGGATGTGAGAAGGAACTTATGCTCATCTTCCACTGTGATGACCAGGTCAGTCTGTTATGCCTGCTGTAATTCATTCAGGTGTTGTTCCATCTCGGCCAACTTTTAGCTCAAAAGGTCAGCCAGTTGCTCATGACCAGGAGGGGTCCTCAAAAGCTCAGCCTGATTCTGGGCACAGTGCCTAGCCCAAGTAAAAGCTTTGCCTCGTCCTAGGACAGTTTGTACCCCCTGCTTCAGGTGCATTTAGAAGCTCTGAATAGTAACCTTCGAGGCATCTTCTATGTCAGCAAATATAAAAGGAGTCAAAGGAGTCATGACTGCGGGGGCTACAGTTGGCCGCGGAGGAGGCATAACAACACTAGACGACCTCGGTAGCAGAACGACAGTCGCAGAATGTCGAGATGCTTTGGCTTCTGCAAACTACCTCCCACTCGGTAGTCGAGTAATATCGATTGCCATAAGATTGACGTCTGAAGATGTGCCGACGTCAACCGGTCCTACAACAACTGATGAAGGGGCAGGCACCTCAGCCCCGACAGCCAAAGCCCTCTCTGTACTAGTCTCAACAATAGACCCAACATGGGGTTCTTCATTCCTAGCCAGAGGAGGAACATTCATAGACCTCTTCCGAATGAATCCACTTCCCCCTCCTTCCTCTATACCTTCCTCGACAGCTATATTTGTTATTCGCAGAAGGGAGTCATCGCCTGCAGGATCATAACTACTCAGGGGCAAGGTTACCCAAAGAATTGAAAACTCAAGCCAGAAAATCTCATCTCTAGTAAAATGACAAAATAGTGTACCAGTAGAAGATAACATGATTGAAGGCTCACCATGTCACGCCCCAGTCCCAAAATACGTAGGACTAGGTACACGTAAGCATGCCAGTCGTATGTATATGGCAACTCCAATATATGGATACCATAATACACACATACACTGTAATATAAATATAAACTCACATGTGGTATATATATGGTCACAAGTCACAGATATACTAAATCTCATCAACACAACAAGTCACAAAAAGGAAATAGCTAAACTAGAATAATGAGTCGGAATAATCCAAAACTAATAGTCGGGTGGAGACAAATCCACTACCAATGACTATATCAATACTAAAATGAGGAAGAAGGGTAAATCTCCAATATAAATAAGATGATGATATAAAGGTATCCGCGTAGCGATCCAGCGCTAGAGATAATCAAGGATGCTCAGAAGGTAAGACCTCCTCGGAAGAGATAAGTAGTAAGTCCTGATTCGTGCTCCTACGAATAGTCATGAACATCTACACCTGGAAAGGGACCAGGTCCTCAGAGGGACGTAACAAGATACATAGAAGCATGCCAATTTGAATACAATAAACATGCATAATAGGTAGAAAAATATGTAAGTACGCTGTACAAGACAATCTATATGAAATGCATAATGAGGATAACTTTTCGACGTATGGGCAAGGGTAGGCTACTCGATCTAAATCTCATAACTCACACACACGTCAGGGGACATCATCAGCCGACATACCGCTGGGGTAGCGACCCTCGTGAAACCATCAATCGACATACCGCGGGGGTAGCGACCATCAGACACGACTACCATAGTGCGTGCTAGTTACTACGATTTACCAGAGTGGTTATAGCCCATATGCCTACTGATTGTCCTCTATGATACTAAGTATCAAGTGTGTGTCAATATATCTAATATATAGTAATAATTGATAGAAACTATACATGCAATGAATATACAGAAATATAATAAGCATGTAAAATACTATAAGTAATTTGGCAAGGTATCTTGCCTGGTAAGGAAGCTGCAAAGTGTAACGTACAGGAGTTAAGCACACAGGATCAGAAAATACGGCCTCAGAATGAACGTCTTCGGATATTGAAATAAATATTACCAACGTTCCCAGAATAAACGAGATAGCTAAAAAATACTACCCTTTCGTCCAATTTGGACATATGGGCAAATCGATAATTTTGGGTCAAAGCGGGGTCCACATGTGGCCTATTTTGTACCAAAAAGCATGACAGGGATAAAAGTCTCTAAATGGGACAAATTATAGGTCAAACTAATTCTAAACATCAATACAAACTCAATGATACGTCCAATTTGGATTTCGGTGAGCCGAACACAAATCCGCCCAAAAAGTCAACCGTAGAGCCCACAAATAGGTGGCTTGGTCAACTGTCTCAGAATTGCGTGAAACTAGGGTCACAGGACCAGCGTGATTCCACGAATCCAATGGCGTAAGTTTTGTTGCATTCTGATGAGCGTACACTAAATAGTACAGTATTTTGCAAAAGTCACGATACGGGGACTTATCGCGGATACGGGTTGATTCTGACGCGCTGTAAACCCCCTCAACCAATTTAGGGATTATTTTGAATTAATACTAGAGACTAGGGATAATCGGATTTAATTAGGATTTATGTACGACAACTATATGTCTCATTACACCGCGCCGTTGCTACGAGGTTGGGAAAGCCACACTAGCATTTACCTTCAACCCAATGTCACAAACACCTTTTAGACATGCCAGACTACCCCTCTGACCATTATACAGAAATAGATGCTCGTTATTGCATCTCAACTTAGCTACGTAATATTCCTTAGAGAACACCTTGCATTTACTAAATTAATTAAACTCGAGGTCAAGTTCACCTCAAATAAGCCTGACCAAGCCCACATGCACTCTTCCACGTGGACCAGCCCCGCCCCAACAAGACAAGACAGGCCCAAATCCTGAGCCCAGCCCACAAACTCCATCACCATATAAATATACATGATTCTCTTTAGAAACCCTAAAAACCCTTTCTCTTCATTGCCTTGAGCAAACCCTAGCCGACCTATTCAAACCCGAGCCCCCTCCTCCGACTTCGCAAACCACTCCGCCGCTACCTCAGTCGCCACTCCAGCAGACTGACCGCCCGGCCACCCTCTCCAGCTCCTCCCATCGCCATTGGCCGACCGATCGACCGCCGCCTGCATCCCACGACCTGACCCCGGACTCTCCAACCGACCACCCACCGAATCTAACCGCCCAGCCACCCCATCCAGCTCCTCCCATCACCCTTGGCCGGCCGAACACGATGCTCCCCCAACCTGACCGACCTTCCAGAGCCGCCCTAGGCCGTTGCCGCCTCCACCAGACCGTGGTTGCCGCTGCCGCATCCGCTGCGGGCTGCCACTGACCGTTGCCGACCAATCCGCTGATCGATGCCGGAACTCTGCCACGAGGAAGACGACCAGGACGAGCAGACTCTCGTCCAATCAGTCAGGTACTCGACCCTAGCTCGCTTCTCGCTTTATATCGTCGTATGGTTGCTTTATCAAATCGTCGTGTCGGTGTGTCCTGTATCGACACAAACTAGTATGAATGAGATAATCCAGAGATGTATGCGTGCTGTTAATTAAATAAGATGATAACATACTGAATCAACCCTAATTATATGCATGCTAGTATGATGATTAACAAGAGGTAAAATTTGTTTAATAACTAGCAACCACATAAATTATGAGACCTGTCACCAAGGTTAGTAATTCACCTGAACGCCTTGACACAAACCGAGTACGTTTGGGCATGGGAACCAAAGACATGTATTCGTATAAATCAATATAGTGGTAACCCCTTAACTTTAGTGATTATTGTCTCAAGACACACGCTGACAAGGACAGAACATGTGTACATCCTAGCTACGTGCACCCGTGTAGCCGTCTTCGATCAGTCGTGAACTTGTGACAGCTCCTAAGAGCAACATAGAGTCTGTTTATTGTCTTAGTGTCTGATATTAGATTGTTATATTATATTGTGTGTTTAGGACCATTGGACCAGCCAGGAGACACTGCTGGAATCGGCTTCTGGCATTCACAGCTTGAGGACTCAGGCAAGATATCTTGCCATATTTACTGTTTGATTTAAATGATGCATATGTTGTATGATTCTTGTTGCTGTATTTTATATGACTGTGTGCGTCCGAGATTGACTCGGGTGCAGCCGACGGATACGTCGATGATTATTGTACTTGACCTAGTCATTAGCAGACTCACCCCATTGGAGGATACTCTGATATCTTTCGTGACCTGACACCTCATACGTTTCACTGTGACATATTCATATTGGGATGCGGGTCCGCGTACTCGACTAGCTATCGGTACGTGTGACATGCATCACGGTTAGTACGTAACTCAGGATTATTTTATTTATAGAGACTGGCATATAGATACGGGGTATGCACGTCGAGTATTCGACTAGTGTATCTACATTGGGTGGGGAGGACAACTAGTAGGTGTATGGGATACACACATTGGACTCCGTAGTATCCGGAGGAGCCACGGATCCAATGACTTCCTTTATTGCAGACACCGCGCTCTTCGGAGTGATACAGACGTATATATATTGCAGATACCTCATTCTTCGGAATGATGGACGTTACAGATACCACACTCTTCGGAGTGTTGAACATTATGCCTACGCCTACCCATACGTACCAAAGTTGTCTTCATATTGCATTCACTTAGATGGTTAGCACATCCTTTTACTTTATTGCATTTATCTTATTCAGTATTTATATATATGGCATGCTTCTATGTATCTTGTTACATCCCTCTGAGGACCTGGTACCTTTCCAGATTTGGACAAGGCATATTACCCCACAGTGTACGGCCCAGGACAGGAGACGAGGTACGCTACAGCTGAGGAGTTAGAGGTGATACCGTCAGAGTTTTCGTGATCATTTGGTAGGCTTTCTGCCTAGGATTGGGAGCACCATTATCTAGTCAGCCGATGTCCTGGTCTTTATCTTTTATCTCTTATTTCAGTACTTATTTCGTCATAGTAGTGGGTTTGTCCCCACCAGACATTATTGGTTGTACTATGATATCTTGAGACTGGTGTTTATCTTCCAGCAGTTTATTTTGTACTTTTTGCTCTTTATATTGTGGATGAGATTAGATTGTCTGTTATTGACAGATATTGGACATGTTAGTATTTTAGGACAGCGTAGCACTCTTCGCTATGATCCATTAAATTGGGATTTCCTCGGAGGCATGACAGCTGGCTATTGCCACGTGGCCTGGTTCTTTGTATTTTGGGACTGGGGCGTGACATGGTTTTAGTGGTGGCCCATGCAGGTCAATATATTTTCTTGTGGTATGGTAACATGTCCAGCAAGCCTGCAATAGGATAGAAGTTACTAGGTCTCATCTAATTTTGATTCGTCTTTGAACTTCCTTTATACTGCTTCTAAATGTCTGCATCCTGTTTGTTTGTTTCCGTACTCTTCTAATGAAATCCTATCTCTTGCAGCGAGAATGAATTTGCGCAGTGGACGAGGAGCACCCAGTGCCGTGGTACCAACTAACACCACCCAGAGAGAGGAGATACCCCAGGGACTACCTGAAGGGCAACCACCGTCACAGGCCCCGCTGATACATTGGCACGAGACTTCTCACGGTGATCCTACCCAGCAAACCGAGGGACAGACTTCACAGACGATCCCCACATAGCATTTTGAGGGCCAGACTTCAAGAGCTACGCCGATGCCGCAGACCGAGAGGCCGACATCCGAGGAGACCCCTACCGTACAGCCAGAGGTTCTACTACTACCACCTCCACCTTATCCACCCCAGATTCCACAGCTAGATGGACAGCCCCAGATGCTACAGTTCTTTCAGACCATGATGAAAGCACAGTGGCATCAAACAGAGATGTTGAGACAGAGTCTGATGGCTGTACTAGAGAGCACACCTGTCCCAGCACCGTGCCAGCACCTCCACCAGCCCAAACAGGTGGCACTGTTAGATGGTTCCGACAGATGGGACTAGATACTTTCTCAGGAAACGAGACTGCAGAACAGATCTCCGATTGGGTCGCCAAAACGAAGATGCTATTAGAGGCTTCACAACTGCACCCAGACCTTTGGATAACCGCCGTGAGGGCCCAACTAAAAGGCAACGCCCATCACTGGTGGGATTCTATTGAGCGCACTGTAGGCAAGAACCATACTTGGGAACAGTTTCTAGAATACTTCAATACGAAGTATTTTCCAGCTACAGTCAGAAATGCCCTGTACTCCCAGTTCCTACATCTAGAGCAAGGAAATATGACTGTTGATGCCTATGACGCGGAGTTCAGCCGCCTTTGCAGATTTGGTGCCGTCCTGATACCCAACGAGCTAGAGAAGGCTCAGAGATTCCATCACGGCCTTACTTTTGAGCTGTAGCGGTATACCACCACACAGGCGAGGATCTCTTATGAGGAGGTTCTTATAGAGGTAAGAATCCAGGAGCCATCGTTAGAGGAGCTAGACGTTCCAGCACGACTACACCAGCCAGAGCACAGCCCGAAGCAGAAGGACCGATCCGTCGTCCCGGAGCACAGACACAACAAAGGGCAGCGCCATACCCACAGCATGAGCTTTCGACTTGTCACCATTGTGGCAAGAAGGGACACGTCATCAAAGATTATCAGAAGAATCTGGGATTATGTATGATATGTGGATCAAGTCAGCACCTTGCTTGAGACTGCCCACAGTGCAGAGATGCAGCACCCCAGATAGGACCGAGGCTAGCAGTACAAGTCCCGAGGATACTACCCCCTCCAGGAGGTCAACATCCACCAGCACCCGGAGGATTCCAGAGGAGACCACCCTTGGCCCCACAGGAGGCGCAGTTCGATCGAGCTCGACAGCAGACCGGAGGACAGAGGCATGGACATGCCTTTGCATTAGCAGCTACTGAGGAAGAAACATAAGGGGAAGCTATCACAGGTACCATCTTAGTTGCAGCATTACCTGCAACTGCATTATTTGATTCTGGAGCTACATTATCATTTATATCTAGTAGATTCGTAGCAATGCATAGAGTAGCAATTTCCTCCTTACCTAAGAGTTGGAAGATTCTTACCGGAGGAGGTATCGTGTCGGTTACCAGCACTATCAGAAAATGCTCAGTAGTTGTATGTGGTAGAGAGATGAGAGCACGATTCTTGGTGTTGCCCATGCCATACTTTGACATTGTACTAGGCATGGACTGGTTAAGCCAGTATAATACCGTACTGAATTGCCGGAAGGGTAGCATCACTTTTAGACCACCAGATCAGTCAGAGTTCGAGTACATGCGAGGGACCGTCGAACAGGGAGTAGGACAGGTAGCTGGAGCTTACATGGCTATGGAGATGGTACCCCCACCAATAGTTATAGAATTCGAGGATGTTTTCCCCGAAGAACTGCCAGGCCTACCGCCAGATAGGGACGTGGAGTTCACCATTGAGCTAGTACCCGGAGCAGCGCCTGTATCTTCTAATGTATACCGATTGGCGAAGAAGGAGTTAGATGAGCTGAAGCTACAATTAAAGGAGTTGCAAAGCAAAGGATTTATCTGTCCTAGTGCATCATCCTGGGGAGCACCAGTGTTGTTTGTACCTAAGAAGGATGGAACAGTACACATGTGCATTGATTACAGAGCCCTTAATGCTTTGACTATCAAGAACAAGTACCCTCTGCCGCGTATTGACGATTTATTCGACCAGTTGACAGGAGCAGTGGTGTTCACCAAGATTGACTTGAGATCGGGTTATCATCAAGTGAAGGTGCAAAGAGAAGACATTCAAAAGACAGCATTCAGGACTCGTTATGGCCACTACGAGTTCTTAGTGATGCCTTTTGGACTGACGAATGCACCTGCTGTATTTATAAACTTGATGAACAGAGTATTCCACCAATACTTAGACCAGTTCATGGTAGTCTTCATCGACGACATTTTGGTATATTCGAAGAGCCACGAGGAGCACGAAGAGCACTTGAGACTAGTGTTAGAAACACTGAAGAGAGAGAGGCTTTATGCAAAGTTGAGCAAGTGCAAGTTTCTCCTAGATCGTGTCATTTTTCTTGGACATGTCATCTCAGGAGATGGTATTTCAGTGGATCCGATAAAGATTTTATCAGTAGAGACATGGCCAACCCCTACCAATGTCTCAGAGGTGAGAAGTTTCCTAGGACTTGCCGGATATTACCGGAGGTTCGTGGAGAACTTCGCGAAGATTGCAGAGCTGATAACCCGCTTGACCCGCAAGGAGTAGGAGTTTACTTGGACAGAGGAGTGTCAGAAGGCATTCGATGAACTAAAAAAATGTTTGACTACGACACCTATCTTGACCATACCTTCTGGACCCGGAGGATTCGTGATCTATAGCGATGCATCCGGGAAAGGATTATGATGTGTCTTGATGCAGCATGGGAAGGTTGTGTCTTAGGCCTCTAGGCAGTTGAGGACACATGAAAAGAACTATCCCACCCACGACTTGGAGCTTGCAGTAGTAATCTTTGCTTTAAAGCTTTGGAGACACTATTTATATGGAGAAAGAGTGAAGATATTTACTGATCATAAGAGCCTCAAGTATGTCTACACTCAGAAGGATCTGAACCAGAGACAGAGACGTTGGCTCGAGGTGATGACAGACTTCGAGATTGAGCTACAGTACCATCCGGAAAAGGCCAACGTAGTAGCTAACGCTTTGAGCAGAAGACCCATGGCATTTTTCTTGACTACACAACAACATCTGTTGAGAGATCTAGAGCAGATGGGTATAGAAGTCATTATGCCCGGAGTAGATGGACAGTTGTCGAGTTTCCAGTTGCAATCGATATTGGTGGAGAGAATCAAGGCTGCTTTACCGACATATGCCAGATTTCAGAGGCTTAGACAGAGGACAGCGGCTGGATTACAGACAGGACTGCGTATACATAAAGACGGAACCTTGATATGTGGAGATCGTCTCTATGTTCCAAATAGAGAACTTCAGCAAGAGTTGATGACAGAGGCACACAGTTCGACCTACTCTATTCATCCAGGAGGCACAAAGATGTACAGAGACCTGAGGCAGTACTACTGGTGGCATGGAATGAAGAGAGAGATAGCACGCTTTGTGGCCAAGTGCCTGGTGTGTCAGCAAGTCAAGGCTAAGCATCAGAGATCTGCAGGATTACTTCAACCGCTTCCGATACCGGAATGAAAATGGGAGCACATCACTATGGACTTTGTTACGGGCTTTCCAAGGAGTCATATTGGTTGCAATGCAGTTTAGGTAATCGTGGATAGACTCACCAAGTTCGCACACTTTTTACCCTTCAGAGTTGGGCAATCGACAGAGGTCTTAGCAGATATGTACATGAGGGAGATTGTGCGACTACATGGAGTGCCAATTAGCATAGTGTCTGACAGGGATACGAGGTTTACCTCTTACTTTTGGCGGAGTATGCAAGAGAGTCTCGGTACCCATCTAAAGTTTAGCATAGCGTATCACCCACAGACAGACGATCAGTCGGAGCGCACCATTCAGACGTTGGAGGACATGTTAAGAGCATGCATACTTGATTTCGGAGGATCATGGGAGGACCACTTGCACCTAGTTGAATTTTCCTATAATAACAGCTATTAAACGAGCATCTAGATGGCTCCCTATGAAGCATTGTATAAAAGGAAATGCTGTTCCCCAGAATGTTGGAGTGATATAGGTGAGAGACAGATTCTCGGACCAGAGTTGGTTGTTCGTACAATAGAGAAGGTGAAGAAGATCCAAGGGCACCTACGAGCAGCACAAGATAGGCAGAAGCATTGGGCGAATGCGCATCGACGACCCTTAGAGTTTCAGGTTGGAGATCACGTATTTCTAAAGATATCGCCTACTCGAGGGACTATCAGATTCGGAGGCAGAGGAAAGCTGAGTCCGAGGTACAACGGACCATTCGACGTGTTAGAATGCGTCGGAGAGGTTGCTTACAGGTTAGCCTTACCGTAGACTTTGGAAGGAGTCCATGATGTCTTCCATGTATCTCAACTGAGAAGGTATATACCAGATCCGAGTCACGTGCTAGACCATTCAGAAATCACAGTCGGCCCAAGTTTATCATACCAAGAGGAGCCTGTTGAGATTCTGGACATGAGCGAGAAGGTACTGCGAGGTTAGACTATTCCCCTAGTTCGTATCGCATGGAGACATCATGCACCAGGCGAGTCGACCTGGGAATGCGAGGAGGATATTAGACAACGCTACCCTCATCTCTTCGAAGGACTAGGTACGTTTTAGCATTTTAATTTCAGTCAGTAATTCTTGCCATGCGTATGTTTTAATTTTGAGGACAAAATACTCTAAGGAGAGTAGATTGTAAACCCCCTCAACCAATTTAGGGATTATTTTGAATTAAAACTAGAGACTAGGGATAATCGGATTTAATTAGGATTTATGTGCGACAACTATATGTCTCATTATACCGCACCGTTGCTACGAGGTTGGGAAAGCCACACTAGCATTTACCTTCAACCCAATATCACGAACACCTTTTAGACATGCCAGACTACCCCTCTGACCATTGTGCATAAATAAATGCTCGTTATTGCGTCTCAACTTAGCTACGCAATATTCCTTAGAGAACACCTTGCATTTACTAAATTAATTAAACTCGAGGTCAAGTTCACCTCAAACAAGCCTGACCAAGCCCACATGCACTCTTCCACGTGGACCAGCCCCACCCCAACAAGGCAAGACAGGCCCAAATCTCGAGGCTAGCCCATAAACTCCATCACCATATAAATATACATGATTCTCTTTAGAAACCCTAAAAACCCTTTCTCTTCATTGCCTTGAGCAAACCCTAACCGACCTATTCAAACCCGAGCCCCCTCCTCTGACTTTGCAAACTACCCCGCCGCCACCTCAGTCGCCACTCCGGCAGACTGACCGCCTGGCCACCCTCTCCAGCTCCTCCCATCGTCATTGGCCGACCGACCGACGATCGCCGCCTGCATCCCACGATCTGACCCCGGACTCTCCAACCGACCACCCACCAAATCTAACCGCCCGGCCACCCTATTCAGCTCCTCCCATCACCCTTGGCCGGCCGAATATGACGCTCCCCCGACCTGACCGACCTTCTAGAGCTGCCCCAGGCCGCTGCCGCCTCCACCAGATCGTGGTTGCCGCTGCCGTATCCGCTGCGGGCTGCCACTGACCTTTGCCGACCAATCCGCCGGTCGACGCCGTAACTCCGCCGCAAAGAAGACGACCAGGATGAGCAGACTCTCGTACAATCAGTCAGGTACTCGACCCTAGCTCGCTTCTCTCTTTATATCGTCGTATGGTTGCTTTATTAAATCATCGTGTCGGTGTATCATGTGTCGACACAAACCAGTATGAATGAGGTAATCCGGAGATGTATACGTGCTGTTAATTAAATGAGATGATAACAAATTGAATCAACCCTAATTATATGCATGCTAGTATGATGATTAACAAGAGGTAAAATTTGTTTAATAACTAGCAACTGTAGAAGCATAAAAAATACGCTGGGGAGTTATACGCATAAAATCTCCAACATGCATGAAACCTGCATAAAACAGAGCTCCAGCACTATCTGGCATAAAATATGATTTCAGAGCCATTGGCGTACAACAGAGGTTCAACACTATTTTAGCGTAAAACAGAGCTCCAGAACAGTCCGCGTAAAGCAGTACTTCTAGACTGCTTTGGCGTAAAATGGTTGCTACATCGCCATTCCGGCATAAAATATGTCTGCTTTTAATGCAGCGTGAAGTTGTACGAGAAACTTTTCGTATTTCTCGAATGAACCTGTCAGACAACACAATGAACCTGGCTCCTGACAAAGAGTACTGCACGATGATCGAGAGGACGACTGTAATGATGATTCTGCACAGAGACCCAGGCTGTTGTTTAGTGACATAATCCTTGATATAAGTCATTTTTACGCATTCAAAGAATACACTGCCTATTCTACACAGGCAGAGATGCATTTTTACGCTCAACATGAGACAAAATCAGATGCCACGTCAAAAGCTGCTCTTCGTACAGAACTCGAGGCACGTCTCTGCAGTTAATGCGCGAGATGGGGGCAGATCTCTGCATTTAATGCACGAGATTTGGTTCTACTTTTAATGACTGAGAGAGCTAAAATTAGGGCTAATACGCTCACACCACCATCCCTGTATATTATGCCAACCAGGCTATTTTTAACTATAGGAGCACGCCGTACGCTATCTCCTCGAAATACGCCAACCTGGCTATTTTCAACTATAGGAGTATGCCGTATGCTATCTCCTCGAAATACGCCAACTCAGGCTATATTTGCAAAGGTACGTAATAAGGCTATTTGTCCCAGAATACGCTCAAGACCTCAGTCAGGAAGGATAAATTGGCTAGTTTACGCTGGCTACCTACCTATGTAGCATCAAGCTTTACGCAGAATTTGGCTTCTATGCCAATAAGACAGCTACTTGGCTTTTATGCCAACAAGACAGCTACTTGGCTTTTACGCCAAGAAGACAACTACTTGGCTTTTATGCCAACATGACAGCTATCTGGCTTTAAAGCCAACAAGATAATTATTTGGCTTTTACGCCAACAGGATAGCTATTTGGCTTTTACGCCAACAAGATAACTATTTGGCTTTTACGCTAACGAGACAGTTATTTGGCTTTTATGCCAACCATCTCTACGTGAAGGGCAGTTACCCATGTGGCTTGCATGCCATAATCTTCGATGAGCGATTATATGCATTATCTCATAATGGGACACGTATTACACGCGGATTCAGGAGATCATTCATACGTGGGTAGCAGTTATTATAACTGTCGCATAAAAGGTACAACTCTCTCCGCTGTTTGGTTTCTACGTCGACTAGTCAGTTACTGTGACTGAACTCTATAAATAGAGGATTTCGGTCACAGGAAATAAGGTCGAAGAAAAATAGAGGTAAAGATCAGAGGAGATCAGAGAGAGAGCACATACAGAGAGTGTCAATTGACAACTTTGGCAACGAGAGTTCAATCCCTCCTGTAGTCTTTGAAGCTTCTCCTTCTTCTACAACACTTTTTCATCATCGTGTGGTCCAAGAGACAAAGTGATCGACCGCAGATCAGACTCCTATAGCAATATTTTCCCAGAATCATTTTTATTGTACTTAACATCCTCGTATAGGATTAATTGTACTTTTTTTTTCTTGTTTGTAAACAAAGAAAGGGTTTCGTATAAACCTAGTTTCAATTTCTTTTATTTATCATCAAACACAAGATGGCAACTCTGTTGGGGACTACTTTCTCATTTGACGAGAAAGCTATTGCTCAACATGATGCTGTATCTGTCGGATCAACGGAGAAGACTCTGGTCGTCCAATTCGACCAATCTGCTTATGAAGACATACTTCGAGCAGGGGGTAGCTCTCATTCCCTCTCTGTCCAGGATAACATGAAGCTTCGTAAAGTATGGATGCCCCGCACATTCTCTACCCTTCCTGCGGGCTCTCTCTCTCCGACCAACAAGGTTGTGACATCATAACCTGTACGCCTTGTGCATAAAAATCAGTCTCCCATCTGTGACGTGGCAGACAAAGCTTCTGGCAATACCTCAGAGCCAATCCAGAAGTCTAGACTGCGTCCTGCGCATAAAACTCCGTCTTCCGTCTGTGACGTGGCAGACAAAGCTTCTGGCAATGCCTCAGTGCCAATCCAGAAGTCTCAACCGCGCCCTGCGCGTAAAAATCTGTCTCCTGTCTGTGATATAGCAGACAAAATTTCTGACAAGGCCTCAGTGCCAGTTCAGAAATTTCAAACGCGCCCTGCGCGTAAAAGTATATCTCCTATTTACGATGAGGCAGATGGTCCCTTCGATCACCGTAAGGAAAAACAAGTGGCAAATCTCCCGACCTCTAGGCCTGTACGCCACCAAGAGAAGAAGAGGCTCAAGTGGCAAATCTCCTATCTTCAGAATACGTGTGACACTGGAGGCCATTTGAGGGCTCTCTCTGTTTTACGCCAACCCGTACGAAGCTCCAGATTATGCCAGGATAAGTCCATCCGCGTAAAGAAGACCCACTTCACGGGAAAATACGCTCCTCAGATAGATGATGGGTCATATGCTACTCACATGGCTGAACTGCTGTACTCTTATGGCAGGGAGAGAGTTATGGTTCCCAATCTCCACGCCCCTATTGATGTAAAAAAGGCAGAATAAGCCTTCTTCTTCTAATCCCCCTGATTTGCGTGATTACTTGATCCAGAAGCGCAAAGACAGGGGATCTTCTAATATGTCTATTACACCCCCTAGGGAGCACTGTTGTAATAGTCATAAAGTTGTAGTTAACTACTGCTGTTCTAAGGCAAAATTGTCAGTTTTCGACCGGTTGAACTACTCTTTGCCCTTACAGGAAGAAGAATCGACATTCGCATCAGTAAACATAGCTTCACACATTCCTAGAGGAAGGTCAAGTTCAAGACATTATCCCTCTAGAACTCCAAGCCAAAGGAGATTTGACAGACTCCTTGAGAATATTGAAGTAGGTGTCTTTCGAAACACTCGCTCGAGATCGCGACAATCGGCTTCATATTCTTCCGATTCTGACACTGGGGGTTGCCAGTTTTCTGAATATGATACTGACAGTATAGACTCGATCTCTACAGAGATCTATACTAATCCCTCGGTAGCATCCAGAGAAATGGGGGTTTATGCTATTAGAGATGAACAAGAAGAGGCTGTCCCATCAGGAAGCACTGAGCAACGCATCACTGTATTGGAAATATCGCTGAAAGAGATGCATTCCATGATGGAGAGTATACGCCAGATGTTGGTAACTCAACATACAGCTGCTATAGCTCAAGAATCGGTTCCTATGACTCAAATACGTGTGGGGGTGGACATGCCACCATCCAACGCATGCCAGGAGCCTGCTCCAAATCAAGAGTCAACGGCTCCTCAACCTCTGAACCCGTAGACTGTATTGCCTCATGTTGGAGTTACAATACAATCGACCTCTCACCTCTCTGCGGTCCCTTTCCCAGCTGAAGATCCGATGCAGGCAGTTCGGAAATTGAAAGCCCAATTTGATGCCTTGAAGCATAAGGATCAGCTCAAGAAGTTGGGAATCAACCAGCCATACCCAGCTGTCTGGGACGAGATCCCTTTCCCACCAAAATACAAACCACAGGCTATGGTTTTGTTTGAGGGAAAGACGTCACCGAGCCAGTACATGAACTACTTCAGCATGATGACGGTGTTGTTACAGGGGAATGATGCTCTCCTCACCCGAGTGTTTAAGGGCTGTCTGTCTGGAGTGGCCTATCAATGGTACTGCAGCCTAGCCGACAATTATATTTCTTCTTTTGAAGATTTCAAGACTCTGTTCTTCACTCGATTCTACGAAGGAGGGATGGACATGTCTATGTCCTCGCTCATCAAAGTAAAGCAGAAGGAGAAAGGAAACGTTCGTACTTTCATTGAACGTTTTTGTCAGGCCACTTTGCAGATGCCTCCTGGAGTTCCAGATTCAGCCTTGGTGGACATTTGCAGGAAGAACCTTCTCCCACTGATCTCAGTGTTCACGGTACCATATCAGTTCCATGATTGGCCCTCGTTTATCATCTCAACGGTAGCCGCTGAAGATAACAGTCGGAAGATGCGTAACAATGGAATCATGATCTCTACCTCTGATAGAGGGAAGCGGTCATCCTCCAATAGCGACCATCCTCGTAGTTCCAAAGGAAAGGAAGCTCTGACGATCAACACGTCCAGGCAACATACTCCAGGGACTACGCAGACGAATCCTGGGACTTCCAGGCCTAAAGAAGAATATTCTTTTGACGACGATGATATTCCGAGCATATTCGATTGTCTAGTCAAAAGTGGAAAGCTTGCTCTCCCCGAGGTAAAGTGGCCAAATGAAGTCGGCAGTACTAATAACCCTAAGTACTGTATTTTCCACAGGTACATACATCACCCCACAAAGGCATATTATGTACTAAAGAGAAAAATCCAGGAGTTGATCGACGCCAAGGCCATCACTTTGCGTAATAGCGAGAAGATGGTCACTGCCAACATGATCTCTCTCCAATTCGGCAATCTGCCCCCTCAAGAAGTCCCGGATGGTGTAGTACCTATTCCACGGGCGATGATGAACATTGTTAACCTCCCTTCGACCAGGGGTCAAAATCATGACCTGGTACCCCTAACTACCAAGCGTGGGGAGATAATGTGGGTTCATCCCGATCTGGTGTCAGAAATCGAGGAAGAGACTCAAGCTGCTAAAGCTAAGTCTAAAAAGATTTCAAGATATAAACCATGTCATATGGTTTCAATATCCCCGACATCAGAAGAAGAGGCTTTGGCTACCGAAATCCAGTCTAGGAAAGCCTACCTCAAGGACTATGAAGGAAACTAGAGGGAATCAACGGCAGACGCTTCAGTTGCCAAACCTCCAGAGCCCAAACCTGTCATACCAGAGGTAGGTCCTTCTAGACCAACTTCGGCGGACAAGGGCAAGCAAAATGAAGTTTGTTTTGATAAACCTTTGAAGAATATTCAAAATAAAGCTTTAGAGAAACCATATAACTTCAACATCTTGGCCCAGTTGGCTAATACTCCAGCCAGGTTGTCCATTTTCGAGCTACTCAGGCTATCCAAAGACACTCGTCAAGCCTTGAGTGAAGCGTTAATGCAGGCGGATGCATGCTTGACTCAGCTCAAGTTCCCCGACAAAGAACCTGTGGCATGCCCTCAATGGCATAGTATGATGGAAGTGGTCCCTAATATCACTTTCACTCAAGAGGACATGCTGTTGAAACATAACAAGCATGACAGGCCTCTTTACTACACCGGATACGTCGGATCCATGGAGGTAGACCAGATTCACATAGATCCGGGATCGCCGATCAGCATTATCCTTCATAGTCTGCTAAGACCATTGAGGATCCCTACAAACGAACTGGCTTACACAACCACTACAATCGTGGGCTTCAACGCCAGAAAAGCAAGCCGTTAGGGAAGATTCGTTTGAGGATCCAGATTGGGGACCTTAGATCAGTGACTACTTGTTACGTCATTGATTCAGAGGTATCTTACAACATTCTGTTGGGCAGACCGTGGATCCACGATCACAATATTGTCCCTTCAACTCTACACCAATGCTTTAAATATGTAGACACTCAAGGGACAATAAAAACAGAGTTTGCTGATCTCAATCCTTTCAAAGGAGTTGAGTCCTACTATTCTGATGCCATGTTGTACACCCAAGACTACATGAAGGAGGTCTCAGGCAAGACGGAGGAGGAATCCCATCGGGAGCCAGAAGAACCGTCTAACGAGTAACCTTTGTCAATCCAGGTGAAAGGGCTGACTACCCGTCCGAAAGTCATGGAACCTATGGCTATTCACTTGGGCAAAACCAAATCGGGAGTAGGAAGTGATCCCCTAGTGATCACTCTGAACCAGAAGCCTCCACCTTTGGTCATCAACCTTAGGCGACACAAGCAGCCGACTGATGTAAATACAACCGGGAACGTGGTTCCTGACGATAATAAAGATTCTCTTTTTCAGTATACTGATGCTCAATCTCCGAATCAGGAATCTTCCCCTCATAATGATATAGAGCCTATAGCACAAAAATTCTTGGAAGCTATAGACTCCTATCATCCGTATGTGTGGAAAGTATCGTCAACATCTAATATCATCACGACATATAGGCCACATGAAGATTCTATCTTTATTATCCCGCCTACTCGCAACAATCAGCATCCAATAGTCTTCGGTGGCATGCAGAACAGACCGATTGTACAAGAAGATTCTCATGAGTCCGATGCTGGGAAAATACAGGTTCACAGATATAGCCCACAGGCTTTGAAGATTATGCAAAGCATGGGTTATGACATGAAGTCAGAACCAGGCCTCAACTATGGGAAAGGCAGGCGAATGCCGTTGCATGGTGATCCCTACTGTCAACGAACTCATTTCGGGTTAGGGTATACCACATCTCTTGCAACTTTAAACAACTCTGAGTCAAGTGAGGAGACCATTTCCTCTTCTCAAGATGGTTCATCATCCTCCGATTCAGATGATGAACTCGAATGGGCATTATCAGTAAATACGGTGTTGACAGATTCTCTCAAAGCAGAGGAACAAGAATCTGAACCGTTTGAAAATGACCCCTGGGCGCAGCAAATGGATACACAATGGGAACTCTGGTTCGAGCAGAGAGAACCTCCCACTGAAGATGAAGTTATCCAAGTCGATGTTGGGGATAAATTTTTACCAAAGCCGATATTTATCAGCAACAATCTTTCCGAAGAAGAAAAAAAGAAATGATCCAGATGATAAGAGAATATATCAATGTCTTTGCGTAGAATTATGAGGATATGCCAGGTCTTGATCCAAAAGTGGCTACCCATAAACTCAACATATTGCCCAATTCAAAGCCTGTAAAGCAACACCAACACCGGTTCTGCCCGGATATGATGGATGCCATTGAAGCTGAAATCAAGAAGTTGGTTGCCTGTGGGTTCATCTGGGAAGAACAACATCCTAACTGGGTCGCTAATGTTGTCCCGGTCATAAAGAAAAACGAGAAAGTTTGCATTTGTATTGACTTCCGAGATCTCAATGCGGCCTGCCCCAAGGATGAGTTCCCTCTTCCTATCACAGACGTCATGATCGACAATACGTACGGCTTTGAGCGCATGTCTTTCATGGACGGATTTTTAGGATACAATCAGATTAAGATGAATCCTGAAGACGAGAAGCATACTGCCTTCCGTACACCACTGGGGGTATATTGCTACACAGTCATGCCATTTGGATTAAAGAATGCCGGGGCTACATATCAGTGAGCAATGAGTAACATATTCCAAGAGCATCTACGCAAAACGGTGGAATATTACGTAGACGACATCGCTGTCAAAAGTCGCTTCCAGGATAATCACATCCAAGACTTGAAGACGGTGTTCGAGTTGATGCGCCAACATCAGCTCAAAATGAACCCTACCAAGTCCTTTCTCGGTGTGTCCAGTGGCAAATTCCTAGGATTTGTCATTACTGCTAAAGGCATTCAAGTTGACCCTGATAAAGTAAAGGCTATCCTAGAAATACGACCGCCCCATAATCTGAGGGAACTCAGGGGATTTCAAGGTCGCCTAGCTTATATCAGGAGATTCATATCCAACCTCTCTGGGAGATGTCAATCTTTTTCTCGCCTAATAAAGAAAGGTGTGTCATTCGTATGGGACGAAGACTATTAGTAAGCGTTTAATGACATCAAACGCTATCTCACTAATCCTCCAGTTCTGGTGCCTCCCGTCATAGGAAGACCATTTTTGCTGTATGTTCGAGCAATGGATTATTCTTTAGGGTCTCTCCTCGCACAGAAGAATAATGAGGGTCATGAACAGTCTATTTACTATCTAAGCAGGATGATGGTCGGAGCTGAACATCGATACAATCCAGTAAAAAAAGAATGGTTGGCCCTAATGTTCGCCATTCAGAAGACACGACATTACGTGACAGGCCAAACTATTCATATCATCTCCAGAATCAATCCTCTTCGGGTATTGATAAATAAGCCGAGTGTTCTTAATTCTAGACTCGCGACTTGGGCGATATTATTAACACCGTATGATATGGTGTACGTTCCTCAGAAGTCCATCAAAGGTCAAGCCCTGGCTGATTTCTTAGCTGCTCATCAAATCCCGGAAACCTCCAAACTATATGAGGATAGTCTCGACGAAGTTGCAGAATGTAATTCTGCAATGGAAGGTGATACATTGCAGCTATTCTTCGATGGTGCCTCCAGGACGGGTCCCAACAGAAATATGGTTTCAGGAGTAGGAATTGTTCTAGTGACTCCTGATAAACTCGTCATCTATTGAGCATATTCTCTTAGCGAACCCTGCTCTAATAATGTGGCAGAGTATAATGCTCTACTAATCGGGCTTCAACTCGCTAAAGAATTGGAGATAGAATACCTGGAAGCTTTTGGTGATTCTCAGCTGATCGTCAATCAGGTCAGAGGAATATATGAAGTCCACAATCCAGACCTCATTCCTTATCACCAAGCAACGATCGAGATAGCCATGTCTTTCAAAGGATTCTTCCTAGAGCATGTGCCTCGAGCTCAAAATTTGGAAGCTGATGCTCTGGCTAGTCTAGCTACAGATCTAGCTATTCCTATAAGAAGGCAGAATTCGGTGATCCTTCTTAACAGAGATCTATTCTGTGTGAAAAATAATTTTCACATAGAATACAGCTACGCTATAAACACGGTTCCTCCTAAGAGAGACTGGAGAAGTCCCTTGATAGACTTTGTGTCATACGAAATCTTACCAGAGGATCCTAAAGAAGCAGTATCCATCAAAAGACGATCACTACGCTTCTATTTTGATGCTTCTTCACAAAGCCTATATCGCCGAACATACGATGGACTATTGTTACGGTGTCTCTCTGATGATGATGCAAAGCGGGTTATCCGAGAAGCTCACGACGGTGTATGTGGAGCACATCAACTCGGGCCTAAGTTACAGGATCGTATCAGGAGAATGGGCTACTACTGGCCTACTATGATCGCAGATGCAGTGAAGTATGTAAGACAATGCAAAGCCTGTCAGGTCCATACAGATTTTATACATCATCCTTCTGAGTATTTACATCCCACCATTGCATCATGGCCCTTTGAAGCATGGGGTATGGATATCATTGGTCCGATTCACCCGTCGTCTTCTAGAGGACATCGGTTCATATTGGCTATCACCGATTATTTCTCTAAATGGGCGAAGGCGATCCCTCTTGCTGAGGTAAAGACATCCAATATGATCAGCTTTATCAAACACCATGTCATTTATCGCTTTGGGATACCCCGAAGGATAATGCATAACAACGGCCCTCAATTCATCAGCCAAGCGTTTCACCGATTTTGCGATAAGAATCGGATACAAAATATGGCCTCTATGGCATATAATCCTGCTGCTAATGGTTTGGCAGAAGCCTTCAATAAAACTATCATTAAACTCTTGAAGAAGTTTGTCTCTTCGAACAAAAGAGATTGGAATGAGAAGTTGGGAGAATGCCTCTGGGCATACCACACAACGGTACGAACACCGACGGGTTGTACCCCATTCTCCTTAGTCTACGGGTGTGAAGCAGTTCTTTCCATTGAAATCCAAATTCCATTACTCAGAATAGCAGTGGCTAATGAGTTGACTCAGGAAAATAATGATCAATTAAGGCTTCAAGAGCTAGAAGGATTAGACGAGAAACGCCTTCAAGCTTAACAGCGCATTGCGTTCTACCAGGCACACATTTCTAGAGCTTTTAATCAAAAAGTGAAGGAAAGAGTATTCAAAGTTGGTGAGCTAGTTTTAGCTGTGAAGAGGCCAATGATCATTACTCACAAAGTAGTAAGGGTAAATTCTAGCCCAAATGGGAGGGTCCTTATGTGATTGAGACGACGTTCTCAAATGGCGCCTACATATTAGCCAAGCCTAATGGAGATTTGATAATGGCTCCTATCAACGACAAATTCCTGAAGAGGTACTATGCTTAATCTTCCTTGCTTAAACGGAGTATGATGAAGATCTCATTCTGACGATACTACGTACAAAGACTGGTTGGATCATATTCTATCATGTTCTTATGACCTCTGAGTAGATATGTCTAACTAATTTGATACTTCAAAACCTATCACGTCCATATTACCTCTGATAGTGTTTTATATACAAATTTAGTTGGATCATATTCTATCATGTCCATATAACCTCTGAATAGATATATCCAGCTGAAACTTACCGAAAGTATATCACGTCCATATTACCTCTAATATCACTTTCATCCTAGCCTATCATTTATATTTAAAAATGATGGGTCCACAAAGTCAGATGAATCCTCTTTATTATCTTCGAGAAAAGCAAATTACAAAAGAAGCAAAAAGTATATCATTGGAGAGGAGCAGTTAAATCGTGAATTTGTCGCGCCAAAGCAGCCATCCTCTCGTTCCTGGAGTTCAAGATATTAGCGCGAGCCCGTTCCAGCCGTGCCTCGTCATCGCTCAAGCGAGATAGTTCGGACCGAGCATTAACAAAACTGGCGCAGATGACACCCGCATGTGCCAAGTTCTGCTGAGCTGTAACCGCTTGGCCCTTCAGCACATCTTGAGTTGCCGACGTCTTGAGAGCCCGCTCCCTTGCCTGAGCGAGTTCAGCTTCCAATTCTCGGACCCTTGCTTCATTTCCCTCACATTCGGCCTCACACTTGTCTAGTTGAGGAATAACCTCCACCAAGACAGCCTGCTCTTCATCTATCTCTTACTGCTGTTCTTGGATGGATTTGTTCAGGGATTCTATCTGCTCAGTAAGTTTCGCAGTCAAGGAGTCATACTCAGCCTGAACCATATCGTCGATGTGGCCTCGAGAAAGTTGCAAATATTCATTAATGGGTTGTTCTAAACCATTAACTATTTGCTCTAGCGCATCAGCTCTTTCAGCGTCGTTGAAATTTCTAATCGGCGCTATGGTGAGCATGGAGGACGTCTTCAGAGAATCAAAGCCTAGGTTCTTCTCTAGCACCATGGATATCAACTCCTTCAAGGTGAGGTAGAATATGCTAGTGTATTGTTCAACTATCGTGGCACAGATCAGATGTACGCTGGGAGTGGCTGCAATACCGATAAATCTTTCTCCAGGAATGATTGCAGAGGATGTCGCCACAGTCGTTGCCTCTACAGATGGTGCGACAAAAGAAGAGACACCAGCAACGTTTGAAATTGCTGGCATACTCAACGAAGGAGGCACAGTCGTGATGGTGGGCTCATCCTCCTCCGATGTTATTTGGACTGCTGTGGGCGAGACGACACCCAAAAATATTGCGGATAACGGATCGACAGCTTTGAAGTAGGCTTCTTCGACGTCGAACACCGCTGTTTCATCAGCCAGATCCGCAACAAAGTAAGAGGTTGCGTCAACTCCGCCCTCTCCAGAGATGTCTTCACCTGAAAAGAAGACAAGAGAAAGTTAATATCAATTTGATGTTAATTTTCCTAAAAGAAGCGTAAAGACAATATTTACCCATGACCGATGGTATGTATGTTGCGTCAGCAGCCTGTATAGCTAAATCATCTCTTAATGATGCTAGACAAGCTGTCATACCTGGAGAAGAGGGTGCACCAACTGACACTGGAGGGTAGTCATCCCAGTCTTCACCCAGATCCACTCGAGGTTCATTGGGTGGAATCTCGCTGGAGATACTTACAGACGAAGGAAGGGCTAGGCCCATTATTTGTCTGGATGAAGATATATTGATTCTTAGTATGCTTGGCCTCGAAGGCGATCTTGAAGCACTACCAGTAGCAGTAGTAGCAGGAGCGATCGCGGGCAAAGAATCTCCAGCACTATCAGCTGGAACTATGGAGGTTCCCTCTCTAAAAGGCGAAGGACCTCTAATCAAAGAATCATCCCCAACAGGGGAAACAACAGGATCACTCCTCGAGCCCCCCTTGGTGGAAGCCTTTTTCGGACCTCTGACAGTCTTCTTCTTGCGGGGGGAAGGCTCTTTCTGAGTGGAAGCCTTCCGTTTATTGGAGATAACGAGAGGCTCTGCTGGCGGAGCTATTACGCCTCTCGGTATTATTAATAAGAACTCGTCTGCATCAGCAGGGTCTTCACCTTCATCAGATAAAACAGATGGTATCTCCTCCATGCTAGTGGACCTATGGGTGGGCATCCTGAAACTTCCATGCACATCAAAATCACGATGGAAGGTGTTGATGGATGCATAAAACTGCGCTTACGAGTGAAGAACACGCAACTCCATGGAGAGAGAAGTCGCGGGCACAGCAAAGGTTGCACCAGTATAACTCGTGATAAAATACCGCCATCCTCTGGCTCCATCAATAAGTCCACATTTGGACTTGAAGCTGGTGATGGGATTCCCCACATGCAACTGGTCATACCCAAATTACCTGGCGAACCAACTGGGCAGATAAGGCTCCAAGAAGCACTGGTCCTCACTTCTGTACAGCAATTGGGAAGGCCTAATGCAGACCAACCAGTAAAAGGCTTCAGGAGAAAGAATGGTCCTCCCATGACCTTCATCCTTAAGTTTCGTCCCCTGTTGATTGATATGTACGCGGGGGACGATGTAGAAGAGCTTCCAACCATGGGCAAAATTCAATGCTCGCCGATAATTTATGACACTCGCCACATCCCAAAGGGAATTCTTGTAATTCAACAAGAAGTTATTTCCTGAACCGCTGGCGGGGCCGGGAGACATCACCCTGGTGTTGTGAAGGATCAACCATCCCATCAGGTATAGGAATGGTAATTCCACTCTGGGAAATCCTTCACGCTGCATATCATCTACAAGCAGCCCATCAGTAAGGGCCCTCAGGCCAGCTTGTATCCTGCATACCATGGCAGGGAGCAGGCCCAATCTTGCCCCAAACACCAAATGTACCGCGGGACATAAGGTGTTACGATGGATGCGATCCGCAGACGCGATGCCAGGCACTACCCATCGGCGTAGCCATATAGAGAGAAACCCAGCCAGTTGAGCTTCCCTTGACAGAGGCTTGCGATAATGCCTTATATAACCGAAGTCTTTAGTGCCTGCAGCATAACCCCCCATCTCCTTATTGAGAATATAATCCGGAGCCCCTGCATCTTCGATGAGATTATCGACCGTGTCGGCACTAAGCATGCTCAGGAGGTTCAAAGACTTATCTCTGCTATCTACAACCTTGTCCGGCTTGGCATTTCTGGCCTGTGGAAGAAGAGGTAGGATGCCTATTTGTTGATATGAGCCAAATCAGAGGGCTCCTTGTAAAAGGTGCTGCAGGCAAGATAGTGGCTCATCAGCTCCTGATACACCGCTACTGCCCGAGGGTTTGTATCCCTCAACTCCCTGTTTGTGGGAATGTACTCCTCATTAGGAGTGTCCCCCATTGGCAGCTTTGAAATCTTTGTCATTTCATGAAGGGCTAAGCCCAACTCACCTAACGGAGAGACAAAAGTCCCAGTGAGCGAGTTGTATCGCTCCATCAACGCTAAGAACAAGTTGGGATTGACAGGTAGCCCAACACTGGTGGCACTCACAGCCGCAAACAAGCCAATGCTCTCTAGCTCCGTCTGGAAATGCTTCAGGGCCCAGGCAGTTAATTTGGCGCATCGAAGATCCCCCGGGCTAAGCCATCCAATGGTTCGAGGGTTGACCTTGGGGTACACTCCTCCCTGCCCCATAAAATCATTACAGAAAGTCGATATCTGAACCGGCTGGATCAGTGAGGTATCCTCACTCAGGACGCTACCCGACAGTAATCCCCTAAAAGGCATAACAGGGCCTGAAGGTCTGCTCATATAGGCTCCTCGGTTCAACCCTTTGTTGTATAAGATCTTCCCCGGACGGCCGTGAAGATCGAGAGTCAGAGTCCACATCATCTTCCTGGAATGTGTGGCATGGAAGAAGGCCAAGATAGGGTAATCTTTGGGCATCCTGGGCAGATACATGACCGTGCCCTCAGCAGTAAACACCCAATCCTCCTTCTTGGGCTTAGTCTGGGACTGTTTGTCGATAATATTCCCAAATAAGAAACCAGGTTTCTTATATTCAGTCCCATCTATGTATGTCAGGGGCTCCCCACTGATCATACTCAGCAGTATTCATTCTCCCTGGGACGAAATCAGGGTTCCCCTTTCTTAAGGATAATTGGCTCCGGAGATGGAAAATGTCACATGGAACAAGTCCTCCAGATAGTTTGAGTTCAACATCCCAGCAGCAGAGCCCATCACTTCAGCTAAATGAGGAATCTGCAAGTCCACTGCAAAATGCAAGAAAACAAGTCAGTTTTTACGCTAGACGCTACACTCTTGCAGTTTACGCCAAAGATTAACAGTCTGAGCTTTTACGCCAGACTGTAAAAACTTGAGTCTTACGCTGGAATCTATTTTCCAGTGCGTAAAACTCAAGGTCGGCAGTATACGCCAAAATCTAACAGTCTGAGCTTTTTACGCCAGATTGCCAAAATTTAAGTTTTTACGCCGGAATTTACATCCAGCGCGTAAAACTCAAAGTTTGTAATATACGCCAAATTTTGACAGTCTGAGTTTTTACGCCAAACTGCGAAAAGATGGAGTTTTTACGCTGACACATTAGAAATGTGGGCGTATTATTTTGCATACACGTACAACGTGTGCGGAGGGTTCTCTGTTTCTTCTTGAAACCTTTACCTGTGATGTCCGGAGCATAACTCGACGGAGGAGCACTTCGTTCGGATCGGGACTCGCTCAGCCTAATGGGGGTTGCTCGTGCTTGAGCAGCGGAGCAAGATGAGGAAGTGACCTTCTTTCCCTTAGCAGTGGAAGCCTGTTTAGGTGCCATGGCGAATCTGAGTTCTCAGGAAAGAAACGAAGAAGAAGGGTTTTTGGAAAGCAAGGGTTTTGCGAAGAAAGATGAAGGGTTTCTCTCTCAAGACCTTGGGCTATTTATAGAGTTCGGATAACTCTTCGAATCCCTAAGCAAATCCGATATATAATAGTCGGTTATGATTTGGGACCACGTCAGCCTATCATTTGAAAAAGGAAGACGGACAGTCATACTGCGTAGTGGATCCAGATTTTACGCGCAGCATCTATGATTTTACGCTCAGAAGCTATTACGCTCAGAGGCTACAAATCTACGGTTTTACGCTCAGAGGCTATAAATATATAGTTTTACGCTCAGAAGCTTTTACGTTCAGAGGCTACAAATCTACGGTTTTACGCTCAGAGGCTATAAATCTATGGTTTTATGCTCAGAAGCTTTTATGCTCAGAGGCTACAAATCTACGATTCTACGCTCCAGAAGCTACAGACGGCTAATTACAAGGGTTTACGCAGAAAATGCTCCTTTTTGGCTACAAAACATTCCAAGTGCCTGAAACACATAAAGGTTAGCATTGAAGATGAGTCTTCTTCTTAGGCCATTGGAAGTTCATTCGAAGTCTAGTCAGAATCTTCTTAAAAAGTTCAAGTATGGCATGTTCGGCAGACACTTCTCGCCCTATTTCGAGGGATTTTTGGGGAAATCATTCTTGAAGATGACGGTCTAAATAAAAATTCTTCGTATCAGAGAAGTGATAGTTCAGAAATTTTATGCGACTCCTCGTCCAAAAATAGCATGACAGTTGGGTCCTCAAGACGACTTAATGCTAAAGAGCTTTTTACGCATCTATCATTACGCGTAAAAATCAGGACGTGGTCGGATACACGTTTATCAGAGTCGGCGTAAAATTATTCAGACGTGTCGAAGCTGCACATTGTCAAACTTTCTCACAGCAAAATATGGCAAATCAGCAAGGCGTAAAAGAAGACAAGTTTATTAATCATGATTACATAGGATGGAAATCCAGTTTACAAAAGGTTTTTCATCTTCATGATTACATATAATGGAAATCCTTTTTTTTTCTACAAAGAGTTTCTCATTTTCATTTAAGATCACGCCGAGAATCTGTTGTGCCAGGTTCTCATATTAGTGGAGATCTTTTTCTTCTTCTACGACACTTCATCGGCTTCTGCGGTCGATAAACAAGAAAATGATTAATGACGGGAGGATACAAAACTGGGCATGCATTATTCAAGCCTACCCTCTATATGCCATGGTAGACATGCCCTAGAATTGTGTTAGGGATTCAGACCCAACACAATACTGGAAGACAGGGCCAAATTGTCTACCTTCGTCCAGCTGCATAATGGGAAAAAATATAGCTTGTATGCTGTGTGGCCAAATGAGACCCTTCCTCTCTCCTGGATGAATCGCCATATGAAATTGCTGATTATCCCGAGCAAAGGAAGCTATGATATCCTTCCATGATCCATCGTTGCAGAGGATATTTGCTCGAAGATGCCTCTTTTTATGGCTCCCTACATGCTGGAAGAACTTGATCTTCTTCTTCCTCAGATCAGCCCAGTGGATCTCGGCGACCAACATCTTTTTGGTGAAGAAAGTATGAAAAAATAGGTTCACTCACTTGCCTTTATATAGGCAGAAGGGAACATACCAAATCCCAACAAATTCCTAAAAATTTGCCGAGAAATCAGCCTCGCAGAATGAGTCAAATTTGACCGTTTCATGCTTCATTCAAAGTATTTCAAATTACGAGGAATTTAAAAACTTTGAAGGGGGTCTTGTAGAAGCATGAAAAATACCTTGGGGAGTTATACGCATAAAATCCCCAACATGCCTGAAGCCTGCGTAAAATAGAGCTCCAGCACTGTCTGGCGTAAAATATGATTTCAGAGCCATTGGGGTACAACAGAGGTTCAACGCTATTTCAGTGTAAAATAGAGCTCCAGAACAGTCCGCGTAAAGCAGTACTTCCAGACTGCTTCGGCGTAAAATGGTTGCTACATCACCACTCTGGCATAAAATATGTCTGCTTTTAATGCAGTGTGAAGTTGTACGAGGAACTCTTCGTATTCCTCAAATGAACCTGTCAGACAGAACAGTAAACCTGGCTCCTGACAAAGATTACTGCACGACGATCGAGAGGACAGCTGTAATGATGATTCTGCACAGAGACCCAGGCTGTCATTTAGTGACATAATCCTAGATATAAGTTATTTTTTACGCATTCAAGGAATATACTGCCTATTCTACACAGGTAGAGATGAGTTTTTATGCTCAACATGAGACAAAATCAGACGCCACGTCAAAAGCTGCTCTTCGTACAGAACTCGAGGCACGTCTCTGTAGTTAATGCGCGAGATGGGGGCAGATCTCTGCATTTAATGCATGGGATTTGGTTCTACTTTTAATGACTGGGAGAGCTAAAATTAGGGCTAATACGCTCACACCACCATCCCTGCATATTACGCCAACCAGGCTATTTTCAACTATAGGAGCATGCCGTACGCTATCTCCTCGAAATACGCCAACCTGGCTATTTTCAACTGTAGGAGTACGTCGTATGCTATCTCCTCAAAATATGCCAACTCAGGCTATATTTGCAAAGGTACGTGATAAGGCTATTTGGCCCAGAATACGCTCAAGACCTCAGTCAGGAAGGATAAATTGGCTAGTTTACGCTGGCTACCTACCTATGCAGCATCAAGCTTTACGCAGAATTCGGCTTCTATGCCAACAAGACAGCTACTTGGCTTTTACGCCAACAAGACAGCTACTTGGCTTTTACACCAACAAGACAGCTACTTGGCTTTTACGCCAACAAGACAACTACTTGACTTTTATGCCAACATGACAGCTATCTAGCTTTTATGCCAACAAGATAACTATTTGGCTTTTACGCCAACAGAAAAGCTATTTGGCTTTTATGCCTACAAGATAACTATTTGGCTTTTACGCCAACGAGACAGCTATTTGGCTTTTATGCCAACCATCTCTACGCGAAGGGCAGTTACCCACGTGGCTTGCATGTCGTGATCTTCGATGAGCGATTATACGCATTACCTCATAATGGGACATGCGTCACACGCGGATTCAGGAGATCATTCATATGTGGGTAGCAGTTATTATAACCATCGCGTAAAAGATGCAACTCTCTCCGCTGTTTGGTTTCTACGTCGACTAGTCAGTTACTATGACCGAACTATATAAATAGAGACTTTCGGTCACAGGAAATAAGGTCAAAGAAAAACAGAGATCAAGATCAGAGGAGATCAGAGAGAGAGCATATACAGAGAGTGTCAATTGACAACTTTGGTAATGAGAGTTTAATCCCTCATGTAGTCTTTGAAGCTTCTCCTTCTTCTACAGCACTTCTTCGTTATCGTGTGGTCCAAGGGATAAAGTGATCAACCACAGATCAGACTCCTATAGCAATATTTTCCCAAAATCATTTTTATTGTACTTAACATCCTCGTATAGGATTAATTGTACTTCTTTTTCTTGTTTGTAAACAAAGAAAGGGTTTCGTATAAACCTAGTTTTAATTTCTTTTGTTTATCATCAAACAGCAACCACATAAATTATGAGACCTGTCACCAAGGTTAGTAATTCACCTGAACGCCTTGACACAAATCGAGTACGTTTGGGCATAGGAACCAAAGACATGTATTCGTATAAATCAATATAGTGGTAACCCCTTAACTTTAGTGATTACTGTCTCAAGACACACGCTGACAAGGACAAAACACGTGTACATCCTAGCTACGTGCACCCGTGTAGCCGTCTTCGATCAGTCGTGAACTTGTGACAGCTCCTAAGAGCAACGTAGAGTCTGTTTATTATCTTAGTGTCTGATATTAGATTGTTATATTATATTGTGTGTTTAGGACCATTGGACCAGCCAGGAGATACTGCAGGAACCAGTTTCTGGCATTCACAGCTTGAGAACTCAGGCAAGATACCTTGCCATATTTACTGTTTGATTTAAATGATGCATATGTTGTATAATTCTTGTTGCTGTATTTCATATGACTGTGTGCGTCCGAGATTGACTCGGGTGCAGCCGACGGATACGTCGATGATTAGTGTACTTAACCTAGTCATTAGTAGACTTACCCCATTGGAGGATACTCTGATATCTTTCGTGACCTGACACCTCACACATTTTACTGTGACATATTCATATTGGGATGCGGGTCCGCGTACTCGACTAGCTATCGGTGCGTGTGACATGCATCACGATTAGTACGTAACTCATGATTATTTTATTTGTAGAGACTGGCATATAGATACGGGGTATGCACGTCAAGTATTCGACTAGTGTATCTACATTGGGCGGGGAGGACAGCTAGTAGGCGTATGGGATACACACATTGGACTCCGTAGTATCCGGAGGAGCCACGAATCCAATGACTTCCTTTATTGCAGACACTGCGCTCTTCGGAGTGATACGGACGTATATATATTACAGATACCTCATTCTTCGGAATGATGTACGTTACAGATACCACGCTCTTTGGAGTGTTGGACGTTATGCCTATGCCTACCCATACGTACCAAAGTTTTCATATTGTATTCACTTAGATGGTTAGCACACTCTTTTACTTTATTGCATTTATCTTATTCAGTATTTATATATATGGCATGCTTCTATGTATCTTGTTACGTCCCTCTGAGGACCTGGTACCTTTCCAGATTTGGACGAGGTATATTATCCCATAGTGTACGGCCCAGGACAAGAGATGAGGTACGCTACAGCTGAGGAGTTAGAGGTGCTACCGTCAGAGTTTCCGTAATCATTTGGTAGGCTTTCTGCCTAGAATTGGGAGCACCATTATCTAGTCAGCCGATGCCCTGGTCTTTATCTTTTATCTCTCATTTCAGTACTTATTTCGTCATAGTAGTGGGTTTGTCCCCACCAGACATTATTGGTTGTACTATGATATCTTGAGACTGGTGTTTATCTTCCAGCAGTTTATTTTATACTTCTTGCTCTTTATATTGTGGATGAGATTAGATTGCCTGTTATTGACTAATATTGGACATGTTAGTATTTTAGGACAGCGTAGCACTCTTCGCTAGGATCCATTAAATTGGGATATCCTCGGAGACGTGACAGCTGGCTATTGCCACGTGGCCTGGTTCCTTGTATTTTAGGACTGGGGCATGACACGCGCACACGCGTCCGAATCAGTTTTTGTGAAAGTCCACACATCTGGGTATACCGTGTGCATATTTTGGTGCACTTGGTACACGACGGGGCAGTCCCGTTTGGCGGGGCGCGCTCCGTATCGTAAATTTTGGAAGGTTTGAAAACAGGTTTTCGGGATTTTTAAACCGATTTAACTCAGCATACAACATCAATTAAAATAATGTAATTGAGAGAAATTAATCTCGATTAGGTGGTCTTCGTATAGCAAGAAGAAAAACTAAATTTGGATCTCTGTGGTCGGAGATACGAGTCCTTAAACATTGATGGTTACAAGTGTTTTTTTGGAATTAAAAGTGGTCATTTTTTCTCGACTTGGCGTCAATTTTTATCTAGTTTTGCGCACTGTACGATGGAAACTAATCTACGGGATTTAGAGAGGGATATGTGGGGATCATACCGGTGAAGACGGGATCGAATTTGGTTGAGCGATGTGACAGAAAATGGCATGGGAAGAGGTAGTCATCACTGCCTGTGCTGCATGTGCTTGTGCGATTGCGGCGTGTCCCTGCGGTCGGCCGACGGTGCGTCCAGGCGGCGGTCGACTGTCTCAGGAGAACGACGACCGGGTCTGGGGTCGAGGAGATGAAGATTTAGGTTTAGGGTTAGGGTTTTACTAACTATATAATATATATATGTATAAGGAGCGGCAGGGGGTTATACAACGCGCGGGTTGCTGTTGCTGAGGGATTTCTTCTGGCGGGTTTTGGGTAGACTTAGCGGGTTTTGGGTTTAAGGTATATTAGATTTTCTAATTTTTTTTTTCATTTCTTATTCTTTTCTAATTCTTTCTTTTCTAAATCGTTATTTCCTATTTTCTTTTTATCGTTTTCTATTTATTTTAATAAACTTTATATATATATATATATATATATATATATACATATAAAATTCTAGAAATTATTTTATAGCATACAATAAATCTATCAACTGTCCACAAGGTTTTCTACATGAAAATAATTAAGAAAAAATTATAATTGCTCCGTAAATCCTCTATTGCACAATTACCTAAAAATAAAAATTCAATAAATTTTATTTCTTCTAATTAGCTAATAATTACTATAAATCAATTAAATAATTAATTAAATAGTTAATATGGTTTATTAAAATTAGGGATTTTACATTCTATCCAACTTATAAAAATTTCGTCCTCGAAATTGATACTAACCCATATTCATAAAAATCACTATAGCTATTACACTACATTGCTATCTAGCAGTGCTTCCTAAAGTCATGGTCTGTCATTCTAACACTTTCTTATTTATTGTCCATACATTATTCTATTTCTAACTCATCTACACTACCCAACTTACAAGAGTTCTACTAGTAGTCACAGTCTCTTGAGGCTATTGTCTAGGTTGTAAGACGAATATATTTATTAGGTCAAGAATCTTGGCATACTTGTCTTGAATCTCACAACCATGATTTTTCTTTATAACCGTCAAGTATCATAGTCTAATACTGCCATGCCCCTGACCAATATGTCTGTAAATACTTCGACTACTCTACTACAACGGTCTAGCTGCAGCTGTCGCTACTTTGTCAGCGATTTGTCATAGTTGTCAGTTTGTAACAAGTACCTTCAACTCTTTCCTAAGCATAGTCTAAGTTTTTGGGCAACAGTTAAGGTCTTGACTATCTTATAAAACTATTAGAAGTATAACCAATTTCAACAATCCAACTTATTCTTATTAGACTACGGGATGCTATACATGGTTTTTAAAATGATAAAAGGATACAGATATTTCTATAGTGCATGTACATAAGGATTATCATTATGAACTTATCTTTCAGTTATTAATTATTTACTAAACCATTTATGTTTTAACTAACAAAATGGGAGTGGGTTTGGAGTAATTCAAACAGTTCATAATGGCAGGAAAAGATACGACTATGATAGGAAGAGTTAAGCACGAGATACAGAATGGATAAAGAAGAGAAGATGAGCCACCCAAGAGGGCGAGATGGTGATAGGAAGAGAATACTACTACTGCTACGCGTGATATCTATTAGAATTGCGTGTATTCCATCTGGGTAGAATATCAATATATCCTCATATCTGCTAAACTACCTTATATATAATTCTACGTCTATTTATATATCTAAGATCCCGTGTCATAAAGGGGGTCATGAGTATGGAACGATAAATATGACTAAAGGTCGTATATATATCTACGACTTCCTGTACCTGCGCTCTCTTATTTGTCATCATGAGTGCTCGGCCTATGGGGTATATCTAGTACTCTCCGTGTATCAAACTTATACTAAGCATGAACGTTCGTCTTTCTGAAATAGGGGAAGACGAAAAACAATAATAAATAGTTAAAGAAGGAGGTGATAGAATACGAGTATGGGATTAAAAGGGATTAGAGAATTTGAGAGGGAGTTGCCAAGGCAGTTGTGGATTGAAATTTTATTTTGGTAAATTTCTATTTGCATTTTCACATCAGAACAGTTATGTACCTGACATGATATGCTCTGACCAGTCTAGAGGGCAAGTATATTCGTCTAACAAGTTGAGTCAACTATATCTCAATCCACATAAAGTAGTGATACAAGAGCGAACCAAGCACACTACGGTTGATCAGGCCATAATACACCAATTCTGATTTAGGCAATGTATTAGTGTGGGCCCCCAATAATACATATGTCATGAACAAGCTCAATAAAAGAATAAACTTGCAAAACTAGGCTATAATAGCAGCATAAGTCGAGGTAGTAAAAATATATAAGTATGCTTGATTATGATGGAGGAAGGTACAAAATAATTTAAGTTCATCAAGAAGGCCGGTGTTGTGCCTCTACAGTTGCCATACTAATTTCTTGTCTAAGTCTAAAGTCAACCAAATGGATGTATGTGCCTCTAAGTTCTACAGTCTAGATAAACACTATCTTCATATGCAAGTCTATAGTTGGTGTCATTCAATTATACTTCATTAATGAGTCAACATGAATATGTGTTACTAGGTTATGATCATACTATCCAACTTACAATAATTTAACTAATAGTGTTATTTAATTCTAGAGGGTATATACCTAGTACAAGTCATCTTCCTAACCCCTATCAAGCACGAGAGAAGATTGACGTTGAGAAGGGATCACGCAAGATGTAATAAAAGCAATCAAATGAGAATGCGAAATAAATTAAGAGAGGTGATAAATAAGTGGATGAGATCATATATTCTAATCCTATGCACAGACTTGCTCGGTATAATAACATAACCGATACAATATACTCTCGACCTGCATGGGCCACCACAAAAACATGTCACGCCCCAGTCCCAAAATACGTAGGACTAAATATACGTAAGCATGTCAGCCATATGTATATGGAAACTCCAATATATGGATACCATAATACACACTTATGCTGTAATATGAATATAAACTCACATGTGGTATATATATATGGTCACAAGTCACAAATATACTAAATCTCATCCATACAACAAGTCACAAAAAGGAAATAGCTAAACTAGAATAATGAATCTGAATAATCCAAAACTAATAGTCGGGTGGAGACAAATCCACTACCAATGACTATATCAATAATAAAATGAGAAAGAAGGGTAAATCTCCAATATAAATATGATGATGATATAAAGGTATCGGCGTAGCGATCCATCCCTAGAGATAATCAAGGATGCTCAGAAGGTAAGACCTCCTCGGAAGAGATAAGTAGTAAGTCCTGATCCGTGCTCCTGCGAATAGTCATGAACATCTACACCTGGAAAGGGACCAGGTCCTCAGAGGGACGTAACAAGATACATAGAAGCATGCCAATTTAAATACAGTAAACATGCATAATAGGTAGAAAAATATGTAAGTACGCTGTACAAGACAATCTATATGAAATGCATAATGAGGAAAACGTTTAGATGTATGTGTAAACCCCCTGATTTTCAAGAATTTTTAAATTTGGATTTTTCATAATTTTCTGGAATTTTCTGGAAATTTTTTATAAATAAATTCAAGTGTTTTAATTATTAAATGATTTTTAATTGATAATAAATAATATTAAAATATTATGAAAATAATATTTTATGGTGTAAAATGAAAAACTAGACATAGGGTAATTTTTCGGGAATTTATTGGACCCCGAAAACATTTTTAAAAACCAAAAACCTATTTTTTAAATGATTAATTAAATAAACCCCAAATAAACCGGGCTGAACCTGGTTCAAGCCGGGCTGAACCGGCCTGAACCCGGTCCAGCTGAACTCGACCGGACCGACCGCCCTATCGGGTCGGGTCGGGTCCGCCCGACCGAACCCGTCCGCCCGTCCGCCCGAACCCGAATCCCTCATCTTCCCAAACCGTTCAGCCGCCCGACGGTTCTCCTCCCCTCCGCCGTGTAACGCTGTCGCCGCCGCCGATTGGCCTCCCAGACCGCTCCGGCTACCCGCACCGGCCGCCGCTTCGCTGCCCGACCGCTCGGCCTCCCCGCACCGGTCGACGCACCGCATCCCAGCTCCTCCCCTATATAAAGACCTAGCCACCCTCTCCTCCAGCCCTCCTCGTCGGCCACCCTGCTCCGCCGCACCTCCAGAAGCCCTCCGCCGCCTCCAGACCCTTACCACCGCGAGCCCTCGTCGAGCACCGGACTACCTCTCCCCAGCCCAGACCTTCGCCGCTTCCCAGAACCCGCAGTCGACTCCGGCGACCCAGCTCCGGCCGACCCGAGCACCTCTCCGCCTCAGGACCTCGCCGCCCGGCCTCCCCGAGGCGTCCCCGAGCCCTCGCTGACCTCCGCCGGCCTGAACCCCCACTCCCAGCGACCCAGACTCAAGCCCTAGCTCAGACACGTGTCGGACACGGAGAAACGCAGTTTCTGGAGCCCTGTTCAGGTAACCATAACTCTCTCCTCGCTGCCCCGATTTCGATTCCGTCAGTTGCATCGCGTAGCCTGTATGACCCCCTCGGTGCCTGTGCAACCCGCTCGGTGCATCGCGTCCTTTGGTGATCGCGAACCGCGATCCAAAAACAGAAAAACCAATACCCTGTTTCACCCCGGAACCTAGTACGCCCCGCCAAACGGGACAACTTGGTCGCGTGCGGTCTTTACCGATACGTGCGCGTCGTTGATACGGACGTGCAGAATTTTGCAGAAGTTGATTCGGATGTGCGTGCACACCGGAATCAATGCGTATCCGCGGACACCGCCCCGTATTCGACCTTTCTGAATCTCGCTGTAACTTAGTGTACACACGTCGGATCGAGACGAAACTTGCGCCATCAGACTCGTAGCAATACGCTGGTCCTGTGAGCCAAGTTTGCTTCAATTCTGAGAACTTTGACAAAATCGCGTGTCGTGGGCCCCACAAGCTCCACTTGACGGGCGATTTTGTGAACGGCTCATCGGAATCCAATTCTGGAAGTTCCGTTGGGTTCATATCATCGTTCCTGGCCTGTTGACACTAGGTTGGACAAATTTGGAGACCTTTGACCCTGACGCATTTTTTGGTGCAAAGCGGCCCACATCTGGACCGCGCCTTGACCCAAAATGTCATTTTTGTCCTTGTCTCCAAATTGGACTCAAGGACAGGCGTTTCTAGCTGATTAATATTTTCTGGATCTGATGGTGATATCTATTTCAGCAACTGGAGTACTGCCTGCAAATCCCGCTGAAGCCAGAGCTACAATTGGAGCCGAAAACCCAGGCAAGTGTACCTTGCCATAAAGTGTAGTATAATGTTTCATTTTGTTCACTTGATTTACTTTCTGTGACTGTTGTAAATGCTCAACCCTAGGGCCGTATGACTTACTTAGCTTCCGATTAATAGTCGGGTGCCAACACCGTACGCGGGGTTGTGTAACGTCACCTAGAGATTGGATAACATTTACATTATCGTATTTGCCCTATCAAGTATGTTTTACCCAGGACACCTGACACAGATCATGAGACAGGATCTTCCTGAAATATTCAAGGTGATTCTGTATAGGATACAGGTTTATGACATCTTTACATGCTTAGATTTTATCCTGACTTGTTGCATTAGTTTTGATCCTGCGTGTCATGGACATGAGACGTGAGATTTCATTGGGTGGGGAGAGTGTTACCATATCAAAGGCTGATTATATTATATATATTGACATCTGGATGTGTCTTAGTCTCTGACACAGAGCTTTGGCACCAGTTCTGGCCCTTTGAGAAAATACTGCTATGGTTTCTTCAACACTGATCCTGTAGTAGTCTCAGCCCGAGTATGACTAAAACTCTCACTTGCATAACACTTAGCTGGTTTATTTATTTACCCTATTATTTCCTTTATTTCTGCACTACATTATTTTGGCTTGTTTTATCTGTACCTTGCTATGTCCCCTGAGGACCTGGATCCGGATTATGTCCCCAGGGTTAGTAGACAAGATCTACCCTGAGGTGTACGGAACATGAGCACTTCTCAGAGCAGTACCGGAACTTGAGGACGAGGTGATCGCTGAGGACTTCTCCTGAACATCTGCTTCTTCCATGCTCAGTGTTTATGGCCAATAAACTCTTTAATTCCTGTTTAAATAAACTTTTGTAAACAGACTTAATATCGGATTGTTCCCCGATTTTTAATTACTTGTGACTGGATGTTGTTTATTTCTTTTGCTGATATTGCTATCTTTATTCTGTGGATGAGATTAGTAAACCCTGACTATTGTAATACAGCTTAAGTATGCCCCGATGGATCCATTAAATTGGATTTGTCCATCGGTGCGTGCTGCTGGCCATTATCACGCGTCCGGTCCCTCGATATTTTGGGACTGGGGCGTGACAGTATGGGCAAGGGTAGGCTACTCGATCTAAATCTCACAACTCACACACACGTCAGGGAACATCATCAGCCAACATACCGCGGGGGTAGCGACCCTCGTGACACCATCAATTAATATACCGCTGGAGTAGCGACCATCGGACAAGACTACCATAGTGCGTGCTAGTTACTACGGTTTACCAGAGTGGTTATAGCCCATACGCCTACTGATTGTCCTCTATGATACTAAGTATAAAAAGTGTGTCAACATATATAATATATAGTAATGACTGAAAGAAACTACACATGCAATGAATTTACAGAAATATAATAAGCATGCAAAATACTATAAGCAATTTGGTAAGGTATCTTGCCTAGTAACTGCAAAGTGTAACGTCCAGGAGTCAAGCACACAGGATCAGAAACCACGATCTCAGAATGAACATCTCCGGATACTGAAATAAATATCACAAATATTTCCAGAATAAGCGAGATAGCTAGAAAATACTACCCTTTCGTCCAATTTGGACACAGGGGCAAATCGATAATTTTGGGTCAAAACGGGGTCCATATATGGCCCATTTTGTACCGAAAAGTATGACAGGGATAAAAGTATCCAAATGGGACAAATTATAGGTCAAACCAATTCTAAACGTCAATATGAACTCAACGGTACGTCCAATTTTGGATTTCGGTGATTCGAACACAAATTCGCCCAAAAAGTCAACCGTAGGGCCCGCAAATAGGCAGCTTGGTCAACTATCTTAGAATCGCGTGAAACTTGGGTCACAGGACCAGCGTGATACCACGAATCCAATGGCATAAATTTTGTCGCGTTCTGATGAGCATACACTAAATGGTGCAGTATTTTACAAAAGTCGCGATACAGGGACTTATCGCGGATACGGGTTGATTCTGACGCGCACACGCGTCCGAATCAGTTTCTGTGAAATCCCACACTTCTGGGTATACCGTGTGCGCCTTTCGGTATACTTGGTACACGATGGGGCGGTCCCGTTTGGCGGAACGCGCTCCGTATCACAAATTTTGGAAGGTTTGAAAATAGATTTTTGGGATTTTTAAACCGATTTACCTCAGTATACAACATCAATTAAAATAATATAATTAAGAGAAATTAATCTTGATTAGGTGGTCTTCGCATTGCAAGAAGAAAAACTAAATTCGGATCTCTTTGGTAGGAGATACGAGTCTTTAAACATTGATGGTTACAACAATTTTTTGGAATTAAAAGTTGTCATTTTTTCTCGACTTGGCGTCAATTTTTACCTTGTTTTGTGCGCTGCACGATAGAAAATAATCTACGAGATTTAGAGAAGGATATGTGGGGATCATACCGGTGAAGACGAGATTGAATTTGGTCGAGCGATGGGACAGAAAATGGCGTGGGAAGAGGTAGTTGTCACTGCCTGTGCTGCATGTGCTTGCGCGGTTGCGGCGTGTCCCTGCGATCGGCCGACGGTACGTCCAGGCGGCGGTCGCGGTCTCAGGCAAACGGCGGCAGGGTCTGGGGTCGAGAAGATGAAGATCTAGGTTTAGGGTTAGGGTTTTATCAACTATATAATATATATATGTATAAGGAGCGGCGGGGGATTATACAGCGCGCGAGTTGCTGTTGCTAAGGGATTTCTTCTGGTGGGTTTTGGGTAGGCTTAGCGGGTTTTGGGTAGACTTAGCGGGTTTTGGGTTTAAGGTATATTAGATTTTCTAATTCTTTTCTAATTTCTTTTTTTTCATTTCTTATTCCTTTCTAATTCTTTCTTTTCTAATTCTTTTTTTCCTATTTTCTTTCTATCCTTTTCTATTTCTTTTAATAAACTTCATATATATATATATATATATATATACATATATAATTTTAGAAATTATTTTATAGCATACAATAAATCTATCAACTGTCCACAAGGTCTCCTATATGAAAATAATTAAGAAAAAATTATAATTGCTCCGTAAATCCTTTATTGCACAATTACCTAAAAATAAAAATTTAATAAATTGTATTTCTTCTAATTAGCTAATAATTACTATAAATCAATTAGATAATTAATTAAATAGTTAATATGGTTTATTAAAATTAGGGATTTTACACACCCGTCGAAGTTGGAGTCACCTCCAAAGCATTTAAGTCACCTCCTACGACTTGGAGAGCGACAGATTTTATTGACGGCTCTTCAGGGATATGATCACCCGGATCCTCAGGGACGAGCTCTTCAATGGCACCCTCAGACTCGTAAGAGGTCGTCCCCTCCTCCTATTCCCTGTAAGAGGCCATGGCGGCCATTGACTGCCAAGGACGGCCCTTCCTCCCTTTCGTCTGCAAATCATCAAAAATACCAAAACCAAGATATTCATACGAAGGACCAGGAAGAATTAAACTAAGAGGATTTATGGATACCACGATAGCATCCAAAGTTGAGTCTGGATCAGATACCACCAATGCAAGGGGTCCTACCTCCTTTCTTACAGAGCTCTCCCCGCCATGGTCCGACCCTCCAACATGTCCCGCCCCTGGGGCCACTTTGACTCGCACCTTCTTGGGATGACCAGGGTAGCGAGCTACCGCGGACTTGTGCTTAGGAGCAGGAGGGTCGTCAGGAGAAGTCCCCTCTTCTGACATCGAATCTGACTCAACTAGCAGAGACTGAGCTACACTTTGGACCTTATAGGCGTTCGTCGACCTTTCATCGACGGGGGCGCAAAAATGGTACCAGCTAAATAGGCCATATTCGTGATATAGTCCGCTGACAGCGTATTGACTGTGCAATAAAAAGTCTCGCTGCATACAGTATAGTCGATGCCACATTAGCTGCAGACAACCTGAACTCTACCTCTGTACCAACGGTGGTATAATAATTCTATGCTCGAGCACCATCGAGAATACCACCAACAGTCCCAAGCGAGGCGTTGGGAGTCTCCAGTAAAAGTTGGCTATATCCGAATTGATGGGCAAACCAACTGGGAAGATAGGGATCTAGGAAGACCTCCACCCGATTTTGATATACCAAGTGAGAGGGACGAATGGCATAGAGTCAGCGGTAGAGGGTCACTGACAGTCGACGACCGACAACATCGTTATCCCAGTGGATGACCCTCCTCTCCTCCTCAGTGAATTCTGGAATCATCGTAAAAAACGTCCAGCCATTCATATGGGCGAGCTCCCTCCTACAGAAGGGTATGTCCTTATGATGCCACTTCATCCCCCGATAATGACGGATAAATGCGTCTTCCTCTAACAACCCTTTCTGGGTACCGAGACCCATCAGGGACCGATGGTGCAATAGAAGCCAGTCCATCAGGTAATGATAGGGTAATCTACTCTGTTGAATTCCCCAACCCTTATGGCATTTTACCTTCTTGACAAATACCCAAAGACCTCGATGGATACAACAAACCATCGCAGATAGTAACGCAAGTGGGTGGCCAAAATCTAACCGTACAGCCGGGAGGATGAGATTGTGGCTGATTCTTTTAATCGAGCCTGATCCTCCAGCAAACAAGTAGTTGCGCTGCCAGACCATCAAGTACCCCACCAGCAACGCTTTATCGGATAACTCATGAGTGTCCATAAGGAAATAACTTAATTCCTCACCTTCAACCGACTTCTCGCAATACTGTCGGATCAAGGCCGCGATGTCCTTTTGGGATCGCGGCACCCGGATATAAACCTCGTCCGATCCAGGTGCCTCCGGAAAAAAGACAATGCATCTAAACAGTGATGTGCGAGATAGGCCCCTCAGAAGCCTTATCTTTCTTATACTCTCTCTAGCAGAAGCTATGATGGCACAATAATTCTTGATATACAGCCCGGACTCTCCTTCTCAAATTCCTTCAGCTTGTCGTTGCTCGAGGCATATTCCTCATAGGGCACCTCACCCCAGGGAAGCTTCGAGACTGAATGCATCTCGTGTAAGGCCAACCCCATCTCCCCACCAGGGGTGAAGAAAGTCCCTGTGTGGCAATTATACATCTCCATCAGTGCGAGAAAGAGGCAATGGTTCATAAACAGGCTGTAACAAGTGCCCCTTATGGCAAATAAAATATCAGCGACACAGAGTTCTTGCTCGTAGCTCTTCAACACCTACTTGGTCAATCGATACCAAGAAGGAGTGTAATGGGCCCAACCAAGGGTTCACAGCTATCCCGGTGGGTACGCACCCTTCTTTGTGACCACGTAAAGTAAGGTATCCACGACATACACATCAAGGTTCGGCCCCAAGTCACTCCTATCGATGTCGGGTGCTAACCATGTAGAAGAATAAGAGAGCGACTCCTTGTGACATGAGAAAGCCCCCTTGCTTTGATGCCCCCCGGCCCGGATCTTGCCGGTAAGAGCCCCTCGTAGCTCAAGCATCAAATTCTAAGCCATCGCCCTCCTACCCATATCTATGTGGAAATCTAATAAAAGCATATGACGTTCGAAAGAAGATACAGACATCTTCGTCCCACGGTGGATAAAGCTCCAATCCTCCCTGAACTTCCCCAATTCAGGGGCAAACGAGGTCAGAGCATCGCCAAACAGAAAGTAGGGCTTTTTGGAGGTATGACCCTTCCCGGTAGCGGCCACCCCTGAAGTCATTTGACTCAAAAGGAAAAACTTGCCCTGCTCAGCAATCTGCTTCTGCTTGTCAGACTAAAAAATTGCATCTAGCTGGTGTTAAACGGTAGCGGCTAGGTCCTCAAAATTCGTATTTAATAAAACTCGTCCAGGGTTGAGCACCAACTCCCCTGAGGAGGTAGTCGATAACTTTACTGCACAACATAGAAAATATATGCATATCAGCAAAAAAAGAATGATAGACGCATGACACTTTCGCACACGATGACACATGCCCATGCGACGAATCACAGCTTGCGCATCTGCAAGGTTGCCCGTGGCATAATTTTAGTTATGCGTTAGTGAAAAGATAGCGCATGTCTATATATCCCTGCGATAAACTGTGCAAATTGTGTCTCTGTATTCTTGTATATCTCCACCCACAAGAGAGTCCTTACCTAGGACGGATCTCTAAACGTCTGAAGAAAACTTTAGGGGGCCAACATCATCGGCAGTAGCCTTCCCCTTTCCCTTTTCCTTCTTCTTGGGTGCAACGCCCTCAGACATAGGGCCCTTACCTTTGGCAGCGTCAAAAGACGAAGGGGCTTGGGAAGATATGATGATCAACAGGGAATGAGAGAACCAACGGCGACAAAAATAGAGAATAGAAGAAAATATAAGAGGCCATCTCTTTCCAAACCTTTCTTCTTTTATAGACAGGGGTGCCTCGAAGAACGAGATGCCTCTACCCACGTGGCAACCTTGGATGAGAGAGATGATTGAGTTTTTTGATCTGCCGTCATCCTCAAATGAACCGTCACCTCAGGCTCTGTGTTATCAGATGGCTCAGGATCCCAACAGCTCGACTCAATGATAGAATCAAATCTCACTATTTAATACAAATTTGACAACATGGTAGAGCTCTCCATGCGACAATTACAACATGTGTCAACCTGACAAAAATAGATAGTGAATGCGTGCTGAATTCATGCTTCTTATTCAAAGTATTTCAGACTTAGCCAAGTCTGAAAACTTTGAAGGGGGTCTTGTAAAAGTATGAAAATCCCTCCATGCGCTCCAGTTTGTAGTCAACAAATAAGCTAGATACGCATAATTATGGTGGATGCATAATTGCGGTGGACGCATAAAAGCAGCGGACACATGACACCCTCAGATACATGATATCCCAAGATGCATACCGCCCTTTGACGCATCGTCCCTACAGTCACATCAGAGCATTTATGACTCTAATAAAATAGACAGTCATTCGGACCACCTCGAATCATGCACCGCTGATTGGAATTCGTGCTGACAGTTTTGTCATAATTACTTTTGGCAGTATACAGCTGTTTAAATGCCACGAATGTAGAAAACGATAAAAAATCCATGTGTCTCTGGCCCAATGCGTCCTAGACTCTATGTGTTCCATGTGTCTCTGGTCTAATGCGTCCCAGACTCCATGTGTTCTATGCTTCTCTGGCCTAATGCAACCCAGACTCCATGTGTTCCATGCGTCTCAGGTCCAATGTGTTCCAGACTCCATGCGATCCATGTGTCTCTGGCCCAATGCGTCCCAGACTTCATGTGTTTCATGTGTCTTTGGCCCGATGCGTTCTAGACTCCATGCATTCCATGCATCTCTGGCCCAATGCATTCGAGACTCCATGTGTCCCATGCATCTCTGGCCCCATGCAGCTTCGACTCCATACAGTTTCCATATGCGGTCTGAAAGACCACAGAGTAGGGCAGCCGCATAAAATCTCCTGACACAGATTTTGATGTCTATCAGAAGCTCTGATACCTCACTCATCATCCTGAGATGCTTTAAAATCTGTATAAATGATGACTCAGGAAAAGATAATAAGTCACATCAGTGCATTAATTGCCTCGACAGACTGGCCATGCTACGTGTCCTACGTATGCGGCTTCAAGACCCATGCGGTCTCGACATCAAGCGGCCATAGCATCTACCTGACCAAGGCCAAACAAGAGTACATATGCGGCTTTAAGACCCATGCGACCTCGTCTACATACGGCTAGAGGGTCATTCCGACCAAGGCCAAACGAGAGCTTCTATGTGACTATAACAGTATGCGGCTCTCGACTCACAAGATTTTCTGTTACAACTGAAGACGATTTCTCCCACAGTTAGTGTTGACCAAGTGTCAAATTGACCAAGTTATGCACACAATAACCCCGAGATCTCTTCAAACAGAAAATTCTAACTAAACCCACGTGGCGGCTTGCCCGCACCATGCAATAACAGTTGCAACCGTATTCTGTTGAAGGAGCCTTATGCGGCCACCAAACAGAGACATATGCGGCACCTATAGCCTATCAGCATGATGGCTATAAATAGGAGCAACTAGAACGTTCTAATGTTGGCTTTTTCAGCTTCAGAGAGAGACCGAACCAAAATACTGGCTGGCTATCTGCGGATTCACACTAAAACCAAGGAGAGAAGCTTCGGCGTCTGGATCGTCCACAGAGTAAAGAGAGTTGCTATACTCCTAACCCTCCATCGTCACCCCCATATCAAAATAATTTTTTACGTAGATTATCTCTTAGGACTCTTTTCTATACTCACTTATTTGTTAATCAAATCAAGTTCTCTTAGTTCTTCCTTTTAATTTAAATGGCAAGCAGTGATGCTATGGAAGAGGAGATAAAATGCTTTGGGAGAACTATACTTGGGACTTGGTAAATTAGCCTCCTAGTAAGTAGGTTGTCGATTGCAAATGGGTGTTCATGATCAAAGTAAAATTAGATGGCACCCTTGATCGACTAAAGGCACATCTGGTAGCGAAAGGATATTCCCAAACTTACGATGAGGATTATTTTGGGGCATTTTTTCCAGTTGCCAGGATGACCTCTGTGCGCGTACTCTTGGCCTTAACTGTTCGCTATGATTGGCCGCTACTCAAGCTGGATATCAAGAATGCCTTCCTCCGTGGGGACCTTAATGAAGAGGTAAATGTGGTGCCACCTCCTGGGTTCGTTGCAAGGGAGGGTAAAGTGTGTCATTTGAGGTCCTCTATGGTCTCAAATAATCACCTCGTGCATGGTTTGGTCGATTTACAGATGTGGTCACTCAATTTGGCATGTGTCAATCAAAGAATGATCATTCAGTATTTTATCGACATACATCAGCGGAAAGTATACTCATTGGTGTTTATGTTGATGGTATTATAATAACAGGAGACGACAGTCAGGGCATTGCAAAACTGAAGAAGTTCCTGGGAGAATAGTTTTAGGCCAAGGATATGGGATTATTAAACTATTTCTTGGGTATTAAAGTCATACGGGAAAAGAAGCACATTGTCATATCGCAGAGGAAGTATGTGCTAGACATACTACATGATGCAGGAATGATGTAAGCCAAGGAAGCAATGTCACTGATGGACCCAGGAGAAAAGTTACTCCCCGACGAGGTGATACTAATGACGAATCCGGATTAATATCGTCGTGTAGTTAGAAAACTCAACTACTTGGCGGTTATGACTCGCCCAGATATTTTCTTTGCCGTCAGTATATCAAGTAGATTTATGTCTTCTCCACGAGTTCCACATTGGCAGGCAATTCTCAGAATTCTGTGCTATTTAGTCCAGAATCCGGGAAAAGAAATTCATATGGAGAACCAGGGGCATACAAATGTTGAGTGCTTTATCAATATTGACTGGGGTGTAAGCCTGACAGATAGATGATCTACGCCTGGTTATTCGGTATTTATGAGCGAAAACTTGGTATCATGAAAGAGTAAGAAGCAGAGTGTGATCGCACGATCAAGTTCCAAAGAAGAATATCGAGCCATTGCTCATGGCACGACAGAAGTATTATATCTGCAACATCTTCTACAAGAGTTGGGAGAAGAAGCAGGATCTAAAACAGCAGATATGTGGTGTGATAACCAATCTGCTATGCATATTGCTATAAATTATGTATTTTATGAAAGGATAAAGTACATTGAAATTGATGCCTATTTCGTCCGTGACGAGTATAAAAAGTGAATGATAAAGTTCTATTACGTGATGACCGATGATCAGATAGCCAATATCTTCACGAAATCTCTTTTGGGTCCCCGGATACAATTTTTATGTAACAAGCTGGACATGATTAATATATATGCTCCAGCTTGAGGGAGGGTGTTAAGCGTTATATTAGGTAGTGGCCTTTAGTCTCACATCGGGTAGAATAATAGAGAGAGGGGTCAACCTCTCCTATATATATATAGTTTTTTCCATCAATGAGAACCAATCCATAATTCTAATTTTAAAATATATATAGTTCCAGCTACAAAATATTATTTATTGTATTCTTTGAAAACTACTTAAAGATTATTCCTCAACCTTGGTCTTGTCGGGGTCTATGTGAATACCCTGGGAAGTGATGACGAAACCCAGGAATTTGCCGCTGGAGACTCCCAGGAAGGACTTGGTAGGGTTCATCTTGAGGCAGTGTGCACGCATTAGGTCGAACATAGTCTTCAAGTCCCTGAGGTGATCATCTTTGGAGCGTCTATTGACAATGATGTCATTAACGTAACATTCTACCATCTTACGCAGATATTCACGAAAAATGGTACTCATAGCTCATTGGTATGTAGCACCTGCGTTCTTCAGACCGAAGGGCATGACAGTATAGTAGTATACTCCTATCAGTTTTCTGAAAGATGTATGCTTCTCATCTTCAAGAGACATCTTAATTTGATTATAGCTAGAGAATCCTTCCATGAAGAATATGTGCTCGAAGCCACAAGTGTTGTCGATCATAATGTCGGTGATCGAGAAAGAAATTTTTTCTTTGGGACATGTTTAGATCATGGAAGTCGATGCAGATTCAGATCTTCCTATTTTTCTTAATGACAGGCATGATGTTGGCTTCCAGTTGGGGTATTGTTCATCGCGGATGAAGCCACTAGCTATCAGCTTATTGACTTCAACTTCGATGTAATCCATCACGTCTTGCCGAAATTGTCGTTGATGTTGCTTGACTGGTTTGGCGTTTGGTAGAATATTGAGTTTGTGGACCGCGATTTGGGGATCCAACACTGGCATATCTTCGTAGCTCCATACAAGGATATCGATGTATTTCCTAACGAGTTATAGTAGGGATTCTCGGACTTTGTCGGGCAAGCTTTTATTGAAGAAGCTAGGTTTAGGGTATGATTCATCGCCGATGTCGATTTGTACGACTTTATCCTCTATGGGAGGCTCTCGTTATTCGAATCATATTTTGCATTGTGAACCAAGGTGTTGTGTTACTACCACATTCTAAAATAGGGGTATTTTTGTCTTTTTAATTATTATAAGTATTGTGTTGATATATATATATATATATATATATATATATATATATATATATATATATATATATATATATATATATTATATTGTTCTTTAGTGTACGGGTTAGTGGACTGGACCTAGAAGCTCACTAGACGAACCCCTGACCAAATTATAGGATTATGGATTTTAATTAGTATTATTCAGGATTAATTATTGAGGTTATAATTTATTATCATGATTTTATTTAATTATTGTACCTTACCGTTGCTTTGATATTTGGAGCGCTAAACTAGGTTTTGCCTTCCAACAAATTTTACATCTTTGTCTTAAACGTGCCCGTCTTCTATTCTAATCTTTGTGTAATTTATAAATATGCCTTTTTGTGCTTCATTTTAGTCGCACAATATTCGTCGCAGATGTTTATTTTTATTTTCAAATAAATCCAACTTTGCATCTTTGTGCGTTCCAATCAAAATTGGAGACACAATCTTGACCCGTTTTGTGCAACCCAAATTATGATAATATTCTATTCTTAGTCTTCTACGTCTATGACACTTGTGTCCCACCTAATTTTAACCCTATGCACTTCCAATTAATTTAAGAACACCATTTACATTAATTTTAATTAAATTGGTGTAAGGACCTATCTTAACCCAAAGCTAGACCCAACACCAAACCAAACCCCCACTCACACCCTCAAGGTTCATACTAAACACCACACACCCTTTTTAGCCACTACATCACACCAAACATGGTATTTTCTATCATTCAATCCCAAATTCCCACTTTTGTGTCATTTTCTAATTGTTGAGGACTTTTATATAAAAGTGCAGTGAGGTATCCACATCCTATTGGACCCAACACATGAAGAAGCATCCATTTTCTTCATTGACCGGTCACATGCATGTATTTTTTTGTTTTGGAGTGTGCAACAGTCAAACACCTCACCCTCCTAACCATCCTAGCCCTCCATTCAACCGAACACCATCCTAGCCATTCAAATTTTCATGTAAAAACAACAAACCCCATCCCAAGGAGTACTTGGCTGGCCCTAATCCCTAGGTTGTCATCACCCTCTTCTCCCTCATGCAAAAACTATCACCTCCCTATTATTTTACATTATCACCATCACCCCTTCAAACCTCAACCAAAACCTAACCCTAGACTTCATCTTCCTGACCTCCCCCCGGTGATCACCCGCCGAGAAGCTGCCTCTGCAACCACCATCACACGTCAACACCTCCGGACCCCTTTTCCCTGAGCGTCGGAATAGCCTCCTTCTCCGTTCCACACCGCCGTCTTCGTCATCTCCTACACCCTGACTTCCCTCGTCGATCATTCCCCGACCGCCTGAGTCTCCGCCTGAGTCTCCACTCAACACAGCCTCCTCACCATCGTCTCCTTCTCGACTCCTTCGGCCATCCCCGTGTCATCTCCACCATCATCACCATCATCATCATCATCTACACCATCACCACCATCCTCGACATCCCCATCACCACCACCTCGCCGGACCACCCTCTCCTTCTCTTCTCCCCACGCCTGAGCCCGCCGCTTGAGCAACCCGACTGTAACCAATACTTACACCGTCAGAGCAGTCCCTCACCGAATCGACCAGCTACTTGACCTCTTTATCCCCGATCGTCTCCTCCGAGCAGTCCCACCGGCAGCAAGCAACCATCACCACCGTCGCACAATTACGACCATCTTTCTGGCCATCCTCACGATACCCCGACGACGAACAACCCCCGTTCCCGACTTTATCCCATTATATTCCCCGACTTCACCAGCATCCCCTCGTCGGAGCACGACTCGGCCATACGACCCGACTCCCTTGACCTCTCCACAATGAGCCTCCTCACCGTCATGCACGTCGTACTACACTCAGCCATCTTCATCAGACCGTCGACCCCGTGCATGCAAGGTTCGAACTTGCCTTTTCTTTCATGTTGTGTGTTGCCTGATACTATGTATTCGTGCACCTTAGTGACCAGTGTATATGTGCGTGCATGTTTAATAGTAATTATGTTTTAATAGTAATTAGATTTAATATAGGTATATACTTTATGGGGAATTGATTTCTAGTGTTACATATGTTGTGTGACCATAGGTATTAGTTATGGGTATTCCGTATTTGTATATTTGCATGACCCTAGGTGTTAGTGAACTGTCTGCCTTGTGTACCCTAACCTACTAGGCCATATGTTAGTGCTACACGAGATTTGGATATTGGACATTGTGTTAGTGTAGTTGTTTGTCTTGTTGTGCACTATATTCGAGGATATGACACCTGTGCATTTAGAGACGCATACTTGACCATGCTAGTTGACCAGTATCACCCCTAGCGTAGTTCTAAGTTCAGTGTAATTATGTTTATGTACGTACTAGTGTAATGGCTGATGTTATTATATTATATTATATAAATATAGGACCATTGGATCGTTCTGCGAGACTTCGGGAGCAGGATATTGGTATTGCCCGCTCAGGACCACAGACGAGTATATTCTCTGATAATTTTCGTTATTTGATAATTTCTATAATTCAAGTATTTAGAAATGTTACATCTGATTCTTGACACTGTGCTACATGGACTAGTATATAGATTGGATCTTCAGTCATGAGATGTTACATTGGTTATCGTATTGACATTGTACACAACATTGATATTAGACATTAATATTAGACATTGTACATGATATATTGGACATTGATCGTGTATCGTAACGTGTCATGGTTGGATCTATTGTACTAGTTGAGGGCGAGGAAATTGTTAGTGAGAAATATGATCATAACCCTATCGTACAAGTGTAAAATATTGTTAGTGTTAATCATACACCTCACGTATGATTAGCCAGGCCATATAGCTATCGTACATGTTCTCAAGTCGATCACATATCGAAGCTACTATTTTAAACACTTAGAATAGTTTAGTTCTTCAATTCAGTTCATATACTGCATTACCATGTATATGATATTGTAGTTCTTTATCTTTATTTCATATATGCACTGACTATACCATATTGCCTATATTGCCTGTTCTTTTTATTTTGCCATTGCATTTATTTATTGTCTTCTCTCAGTATATAGTATCATCTATTTATTGTTTTATAGCCCTTGTCAATTAATTGGAACTGTTATTAGGTTGTACTTTGCTCTAATCCTGACTGGATATATTTTTCCAGAGGATCTTGAGGACTTCTGTCCTACATACTATAGACCAGGTATAGAGGGAGACTACGTACCAGAGATCTTAGAGGAGTCCCTTCCCTTAGAGAAGACACTGCCTGCTGCTATTTAGATATTTATTTTATGCATCTTTGAGACTTATGATGAGACTTATTGAGACTATTTATGTTGGACAGCTAGACTTTAGTTTCATCTCTGTTTTAAGTTGTGGTGCTTGACTTATGTCAGTACTTTTTATCTTTTATCTCATCGTGCCATTTACTCTTATAGCTATTGTAATTGAGTATATATTATAGACTGTTGAGCAATGTATATTTTATTGTCCTCCTTATAGAGTTGATATCATTGACAAGTTGTGAGTTATGTTTAGTATTATTGAGACCTAGACAGCGTTCTACCGTCGATGCTGCGGCGTAGGCTGGACGTACCTATGACTCATGCCCAAATTTTGGGTACGGGTCATGACATGTTGGGCCCATGGTTCTATCTCAAAGAGCTCGAGTGGATCCTCGTTTCCTTCCTCAAAGTCGACATACACCATATTGGAGGACAGTGTTTGTCTGAGCATGTCCCCACGCTGACATCAGAGTCCCAGGCTGAAGATTCAGAAGAGTGTGAGCGCAATTCAACTTATTTATCTAAGCCCTCGGGGGTTGTAGGAGGTGTTACATATCCTAAGCCATGCTTAATCTTATGATAGTAATCTTCGGGCTTGCCTGTAGGAGATGTAAGTAGTAAAGGTGACCTTCGACCTTTGTCGTAGCTCAACCCTTCAGTGATCTTCAGGTTGTATTCTATCTTCTGGATAAGATACAGGGCTTGTGAACTGTACTGGTAGAGTGGCATTCTTTCTACCTCGGATTTTGGTTCTACTTTCCTTGGGGTGAAGGACCGGGGGCATTCCACTCTGCCAAAGATGATGAGCTTATCTTCCTTCTTCATGGGTGGGATTAAGAAATAATAATCTTGACTAGAGCGAAGTCGGTGCACTGTATAGGTAGTGGTCACTTGTGTGTGCAAATGAAGGCCTAGACCATGCTCTATGGAGTAGAGTGTACTTATATGCATACGCTCAGGGTAGTTCAAAGATAGTCCTTTATTGAGAAAATAAGGTATCTTTTCTTGTGGGATTACATCGTCAGGGGAAGGGATATTGACATTAACAATATATACTCTTTTATCTCATCCTTCTTCTCGGCTACCCCCAGCGCAAGCAAAGGCTTTGGTGGTTTTCTGTGTAATTTTATCACCAAAGGTCCGGAAGCTGCAGTCTCGGTCGAGTCTTCCTTTGGTGGTCGTCTCAGCCTGTGAAGGCGAACGATCATGGGTTCGGAAGGCATAGATTGTCACTACCACATTTTCTAGGAAATAATATTTTAGTAGTTTAGTAATTAATTAAATATTGTGCATGTTAAATATTTATTTATTTATTATATTATTTATTTATGGTTAGCATGTTAGATTTATTTTTGGACTTGTGTTAGTGGACCTAACTAGTTTAGTTTAGACTTATGGACCAACATTTAATTCTAGTTAGAATTGGGCCCAATAATTAGAAGCCCAATCATTAGGATGATGATTAATTAAGTTAAACCCATTAAACTAGAACCTTCCCTCCTTAATTAATTTTTCATGAGAGGCCCCAAGGGTTATTTTAGACTTTATATAGTATCTTGAGGGAGGGGGCAAGTGAGGCCTATATAAAGGGGATGAAAACTTTCTCTCTTCATTTTTATTCTAAATCTCGATCTAGATTTTTCCTCAACCAAATTATATCAAATCCCTACCAATTTTTTATCCAATTCATTCCCAAATCACTATTGGAGACTAGTAGAGCAAGGATCTACAAGAAGGAAGCATGGATCTACAAAGAAGAGCAATGATCTACAAGTTGAAGGCTCATTTTATCAATTTTGGAGGTTTTATTAGGAATCCATCTCCCAATAGATATAATTTAGTTTTTCCCCTTAATTAGATTCTAAATATGAGATTTAACCATGTGAAATCAACCCATATACATAGGCTACACATAGGATTTGGTTTTGTGTTCATATGAGACCTATTAAGAAAGTTATGGTACTTTTTGTGTCAATTTTGGGGAAATTCCGAGATTGACATTTGTTGTGTGTGTCAATTGGTCCTATAGATCAATTTGGCATGTGCTTGTGTGTTTGGGGCTAGTGTCGTATCCACAATTGGGTACATGTAGGTCGCATCCCAATAATTTGGTGATACGTGTTGATTTGGGGGTTTTTCCTCCGACACGAGACTTTATGCATGTCATATTTTGACACGGACACGTAGATGAGTAGTTAGCTCTTCGTATTATTCATAATTATTATTTTAATTGTGTGGTGGGACCGTATCGCAAGCGTATCATAGATCTAGTATGACACGGGTGTGGTGCACTCCACGTGTTTGTTCTTTGCATTCTAATTTAATTTACCTTGGTTATAACTATTATAATATTATAAATATAATTATTATGTGAGATATATGTATATATATAATTATGTGTATGTTCTATATTTCTTTGTGATGTGTTGGTGGTCATTGGAGAGTAGGAACTTCATGTGCTTCTCTCGTATAGCTATATGTATATATATATATATATGTATTATAGTGTTTTATATATATATATATATATATATATATATATATATATGAGGTGTGTATTTATGTGTGTGAGCTTGAGGGAAGAAGAAACAATGGAAAAACAGTGAGAAAACAATGAAGAAAAGCAATGATAAGCAGTAGAAGAAAAGCTGAGAGAAGCAGCTAAAAAGTAGCTGAAAAGTAGCAGAAAGCAGTAAGCCGAGAAGCAGCAGAAAGCAGAAGCAGAAGCAGCAGCAGAAGCAAAAAGCAGCAGTAAGCAACTATAAGCTGCAGTGAGCTACAGTAAGCTGCAAAAAGCTGTGCTTAATGTTATATATATTGATAAGTTAGTATATATATTGATAAGTTAGTGTATATATTGATAAGTTAGTTGTATATATTGATAAGTTAGTGTATATATTGATAAGTTGGTTATATATATTGATAAGTTAGTATATATATTGATAAGTTAGTTGTATATATTGATAAGTTAGTGTATATATTGATAAGTTAGTTGTATATATTGATAATTTAGTGTATATATTGATAAGTTAGTTGTATATATTGATAAGTTAGTTATATATTTTGATAAGTTAGTAAGTTATGTATATAATAGTAAGTTAGTATATATATATATATATATATATATATATATATATATATATATATATATGATATTTAGTATTATTTCTAGATTACCTTGAAGATTATATCAAGGTAATGAGAGTGAGGTATCTTGGGTACGGGTATTAAATATCATGAGGTATATTAGTATGTTAGTTAGTATAGTATTGTTATAAGTTTAAATACATATTAGTGTATAGTGAGGTGTATGGGTAGTTAGTTATATGTTAGATATTGGATTACCATATGATACCAAGGGAATGTCAAGGTATTGGTTTATACTCAAGGTATTGAGTTTGTATATCAAGATGGGTGTGTAAGTGGTGTGATACTGCTTTTGATTCAAAGCCAAGGTATCCACTTAGCATTAGTTTAGTTAGGAGTATTATATGTTGTTGTTTGTATATATATTATTATATTTTTATATCTAATAAATTACGTATCTTATGATACGGTATCTTGTTGGTTTTCTAGTATCCTAGTATAGCTAGTATGGCCTAGTTGCATAGTGTATGGACCTAATATACTTGAGTTAGACTCATGCAACCTAGAAACGGGTAGTTTGACATAGTTGACCATAGTTTGGCCATAGTTTGAACGAATTGATTTAGAGTTGACCTAGTTTGACTTTTGACTTAGGAATGGCTTTATGACCTAGAAGTTAAGTAGTTTAATTTATTTTCAATTCCAAAACCTTGTATTAATGCAATATTTCATATATAGGTTTGTGACAACAGTTCGGACACCGTATTGCATCATTGCTCTGGACCACAGGCGAGTGCATTCTCTGATAGTTTTCATTATTTGATTACCACTATAATTCAAGTATTTAGAAATGTTATGATTCTTTACACGATGGTACACGGATTGGTATTGTTATTGGATTGTCAGTCATGGGATGTTACCTTAATTATTGAGATGGTATCGGATACTGTCCTTTTTGGTATTGGATAACATTGAATATTATAGATTAAACATTGGATAAATTGGCTAGTAACGTGTCATAATTCGATCCATCATATCAGTCGGGGGGGGGGAATACCAATTAAATATGTGATCAAGAAACTATCGGGTAGTAGTGTAATCATTGGCTACTAACTAACCATGCAATTCACGTATGATTGAGTTAGCTCCTTAGTGTAATCATTGAATCTTCCAGGCCGATCATATATTTAGTTAGTATCTCAAAACACATAGTCATTATAGATTCCATTATTCAGTTCATCGATTACCTTGTTCTATTTCTGATATTACAGCTCATTCCTTTATTCTTATACGCATTAAGTTATATTTCTATTGCTAGTATTGCATATTCTTTTATTGTTCTTGATCATCAGTTATATTTTTCATCGTAGATAGCATCCTCTATATTACTGCTTTATAATTTTTGTCAATTAATTGGAACTGCTATTGGGTTGTACTTTGCTCCATTCCTGACTGGAAAATATTTTCAGAGGATCCGAGAGAGTGGTGTCCGACATGCTATGGACTTCGACTTATAGATAGTGCAGACTTGGACCCACTAGTTCTGAAGTGATTATCGGAAGGTCTATCCGGATCACTAGTTTTTCATAGTTAGTTTCTTTAGCATTTTGGTACCAGATTTATTTTCAGCTTATATTTGAGTTTTTGATTATTATTTCTATTGTTGATATATATATTTTGAATGTATAGTTAGACTTCCTTCATATCTTCTCGTGCTTTAGAATTTTGGTTGAGTTTTGTGTGAGATATTGTTGGCAGAATTTATATTATTATGAGATATTTAGATAGTATAGTTGACCAAGACATCGTTCTACCACCGATGCTGCGGCGTAGGCTAGGCGTTGTTCCCGACTTACATCCCTACATCGGGTGCGGGTCATGACATAGATAGAGCAGGATATTCTTTTGGTGGTCAATTCGGCCTACGAAGGTGAATGACCATTGGTTCTGACGACGTTGAAGGTACTGGAGATTCAGGTGCCTTCCCGCATGATTTGACGATGAGGGGGCGGCCGAATCGGGAGTGCGAGCCTTGAGACAGATTCTCAAGGACTCATCGGTGTTGTTGTGGCCTCGGCTTCATCGTCGGCCTCATTTTTACCTTCATCTTGGCGGACTTTCTTGTAGAGGATCGAAACGGAGTAGTAGATCTCAATTTCCTTAAACGGATCAATATCAGCGAACTTCGTCTTGACGAAACTGTGTTCGTCAATATATTTTAGGCACTGGTGGAGGGTGGACGGCACAATCCTGTGTTCATGTATCCACAGACACCCCAATAAGACATTGTAGGATTTATCTACGTCTATGACATAGTAGGTGACTTCTGTTTTTTGGTCACCGATCTGGCATTTTAGGAAAATTTTGCCCAGAGGGTAGCACATTCCTTTGTTGAAGCCACTGATGGCGGTATTGGTGGCCGCTAGACGATGCATCGGGATCCCCAGGGTCTGAAGTAAACTTCTTAGGATGATGCTCATCGACGATCTTGGGTCAATATGCATCTAATCCACCTTGACGTCGCCAATATATCCTGTGTAGTATAGGGGCCGATCATGCCTATTATTTTTAAGCAATATGTCCTATTGCGAGAAGGTGATGTTGGGTATCGCATCCATGGCGTTGTTGTAATATGGACAAGCAGTAGGATCTTCGGTTGGTGGCTTGACTTATGCCAGGTAGATATCGACATTCTGCAATGCCTCACTCAGGGCAGTCCGAGTATCTTTAGAGAGCCGCAAAAACTCAAATAGCGATAATTTTGCCCGGGTGTTGGCTAATTGCGCTAAGATATCGAAGTTATAGTACCTTTCTAGCCCTTGTGGTACATCCTTACATAGCGGTTTATTGAAGCACATTTTCTTCTGTTTAGACTTGTCCGCTGGCGGGGGCTAAGATGGCCCAAGACCAGTGGTGGTAGGTACGACAACCGGGGCGTATCGCTGTGCATCGGTTGGTACATTACGCCTGAACTTGTTCCACCTGCTGCGAGCTCTTCAGCCGAGGAAAAAATTATGTAACAGGATTTAGATTTTCTACCATTGGACTTGGCGGTAGAGGATGTCGCCGGCTGCGTCATGTTTGACACGAGGTCAGGATGGACCCACATGACTTTCCCAGGTGGTATGGCAAGAGGTATTAGCCTAGCCATCCGGTCATGAGCTATTCGAAGGTTGGCCACCTCTATAGTCGTCTTTGGGACTGGGACCACTCCGTCTTGGGCTTCCGTCAGTGGAAAGTTGCCAAATTGGAGGGACACCATGTTGGCGGCGATCGTCACGTCATCAAAGTCCAGAAAAAGGGCCTTGGTATCGATCATGTGTTGGATGTACCTCTTCAGGGTATAACACTCCTGCGTTGGGTGGTGGACGCATCGGTGGAAGTGATAATACTTTGGGTTGTCCATTTTTGCCGCTTCAGGCTAACGTCTGACGTCGGAGAGCCAAATTTTGTCTTCTTGCATCAGCATGTCGAAGATGGATTTGACATCATGATCTTTGAAAGAGTAAGTCTCCTTTGATTTTAGAGCCTCTGCCTATTTTTGCTCAGGCTTCTTGGTCAAGGTAGCGACCATAGCCTGTTTCTCCTTTCCATCGCGGCTGCTATTGTCGCCATTACTGTTGTTGGGGTTGGGACGTTTCCCCTTGTCCTGAGTGGTAGGGATATGGATTCCCAAGTTTCAGGCGTTCTTCAACTTCTTCTCAGCGTTGACGACGCTTACGATGAATGTCGTCCAATCTTTAAAATAGGCGTCGTCCATCCAGAGGCTGACTGTTGGAAGTAGGTTCCTTTGTTACATTTCCATTAGCGTCGCTTTCGGATTGCCAGGGGGCAGTCTTAGTATTGTCTGTCGGAATCATTTGATGTTGTCACGCCCCAATACCGGAATACAGAGACGGACATGGCTAGTTATCCCGTACAAGGTGCTATACGTCGTACGACGGTCACGACTGTATAAGACAAGGGGGTGCATGCTACAATCAAGTCTCCTATGGTCAAAAACTTTTATGTCTCAATTATTCAAACAAGAAACTGTAAGCATAGAGCATATATGATAAGCAATAAGGCATCCCAAATGCTTTCTCAAAATATTCTAGAGTCCGGTTGTGCAAAATAAGAAGCAGGAAGAGTAACATAAGTATATGACAGTGACCAGCTGCAGTCTAATTTAATACAATCATGTAAGAAAAACTAATATCCAGATGAGCCGATTAACAGGTGCCGGTGGCTAAATGCCAAAAAAAAGTAAATATGCAAGACGAGCAGGGAAGAAAAAACTCACTCGCTATCCCCTGCGACCATAGTCCTGGTGCGCACCATAAGTTTGGGGAAAGAACGCTGGATCCTCAGGTGCTAGCTCAAAATCTGGCCATGCAAAACTAGTGGAGTTAGACCTCAAATAGTAAGTACCACAAAGGAAGCACGAAATGGAGAAATAAAAACCTAGGGAAAATATATAATAATACATAGGTTCATTATCGTAACTTATGTCCATGGCATATCCTACCACAAAGGCCCAACCCTACAACCAAACAAGGATAAGGATTGAACTATCACACTATGACAGTCTACTTTCCTAGGCTACTAGATGAATAAAAATAATCACAACCAATTTTATTTCTCCCGAAATTGGCCAATCATTTGTATGGCTTGCTATTTTTTGTGGAGTCTGAGGTTATTTAAGAAATAATGCATAATAAGTATCCTCAGATCATGCCAGTACCGAACATAAGCTAACCGAACCAATATAATAAAACATGCACTTGCAGGATGCACCAGTCCCCCGTAGGGCCACTGCGCTAAAAATACATTATTAGCGGTTTTAGTGTTCCTATATTAAAATAGTGGCTTGGTATAATAATAAGTCAAATATTGTACTCCATTATGGCAGATGATATACAGTATCTGTGGTGGCCAGCCCACAGCGCACTTAGAATAAATCTCTGTGGAAAGGTTCATTAGCATGATCTTGGGATACCGTTCCCTCCAAATGTTACTTCAACTTTTAGTTAACCTATTAGCCCTATGTTGTACTAGAAATATCAAGGCGCGGTCATATGATGATTTCCCTTAAGATGTCGTACAAAGTACGGGCACGCTAGATACGAATCAATGGAAGTTAAATCTGGCACCCGAGCGTGTATGCAACATTCATACAATTAATGTCCTAGCCACGCTTTGGTAGTTGACTCGCTTATCATGCCCGTACTGGAGAAATAATATATATTTATAATATCACATGTTCAGGGATTTGGAGGCATTATTGATGCACAACCCAAATATAATTACTTAACATGTGACAGGATGTGTCGCTCCTCGACGCACATTAAATCATGAATAATAATCAGGCAATAGTGGTATCAGCATGGATACATTATTTGAGTCCAATTACCAATTATACATTGGGTCACAAGAGTCAAGAAATATTCAATCAACAGGCAGGGCCGCATGGGTCTCTAGGCCGCATGGAAAAGTCAGGTCGTATGACAATCTTGACCGCATATGGAGTCAGGCCGCATATAAAGTCAGGACAACATAGAAAGTCAGGCCGCATATAAAGTCAGGCCACATGCTCATGGTTAAGGTCTACTCCTTGAGACAAGTATTGAAGTGACAGTCAAATAAATAAAGTATTCGTGATGTGCCATAAAGTGACTGATGTGATAAGCCATAAAGTATGTCAGGAAGAAAAGACAAAACCAAGGAAATAAGTGCCAACGGTTTAGAGCCATGCATCCAAAAAAAATAGTGGCTGCATGCACTCCAGGCCGCATGAGTGTCGGTACCGCATGGGGTTCAATACTGCATGTAGTTCTCTGGGACTTAGCGAATCTCTCATTCGTGCAGTGAGTGAAAGCACAAGGTATTCAAGGACACTTGTGTAAACATTAGTTATGCGTCCAACAAGATGGACGCATAATGTTAGTATGCGACAAGAGTTTAGGCCGTATAACCCTCTTACGCCGTATGGCACTCTCAGCCTCATATGCTCACTGGTCGCATGGGAACTTCATCTTCTCCAACAGTAGGTTCGGCCATGGCAGAAAAGCTCAAAAAAATTGAAATCTTGTTTTGTTCATAAAAACCTCATTTTAAGTCCAAATTGGGTGAACTAAAAGCCAAAATGCTCTAAATTGAAAGCTCTATCATGTAGCAAAAGTGGTTTTCAAAGACACAAGTTTAATAGATCAAAATCAAAAAAAACTCATAAAACCTATAAAACTGTAAGTTTATAAATATGGATCTACACTAATCTATCTATCAAAACAGAAAACTCCAAGAACTAAAAGTACTTAGAAATACATAATAAATATAATAGAACAATAATATTGAGGGTTTGTTTATTTCTCATGCAAGGTATACTTGTCTATGGAAATGGAGAGAGAAAACTAAAGGAATATGAGTAATAAATAAGTCAAGAGAGAGAGAGAGAGAGAGAGAGAGAGAGAGAGAGATGGGTTATATATGGTAGGGTTTGAAGGTTGAACCAAAGGTTCTCATAAATTGAACCAACCCATAAAATAAACTATGAACAAGGTTAAACCAAAGATTGGGTCTAGTCTCCATGTACGGGAACGAGAGTGACATCTCTATCACCTTAGAAAAATTTTATCCTCAGAATTCGAATCCAAGCAATAGCTAGAGAAGTCGGGACAAGCACGATATAAATCTACTAGCAACTACACATGCAAGCAATATCATCACAACAAATAGGTGATCACCAGATCACGAAAACTAGATACAAAGGGATAAGGTAGAATATACCTTCCGAATCGAACAAGTACGGGTTCCGAGACCGAATATCGTCCTCGCGCTCCCACGTTGATTCTCCAAGAGTGTGATGTCCCCAAGCAACCCGGACAAGAGAAATAGTCCGGTTCTTGAGCACATTCTTCCTTCGGTCCAATATGGATACGAGTTGCTCCTCGTAAGATAAGTCAGTACCAACGACTAATTCAGAGTGATCGAGGATATGACTCAAATCCAGAATATACCTACGCAATTGAGACACATAAAATATATCGTGTACCTTACATAGCAAAGGCAGAAGGGCAAGACGATAAGCAACATCGCCTACCCACTCGAGAATATCGAACGAACCTACGTATCTAGGACTATGCTTCCCGCAAACCCCGAATATAATAACTCCACGGGTAGGCTAATTCTGTAAAAACACGTGGTCACCGACACGAAACTCTAAAGGTCTATGATACTGATCGGCCTAATGACGATGCCTATCTTGTGCAACCCGAAGTCGCTCTCTGATTTGCTTGACAATCTCTACTGTCTACGTGATCATTTCAGGGCCTAACATCTTTCGCTCACCAATGTCATCCCAAGCCAACGGTGACCTACACTTCCTACCGTACAGTGCCTCAAAATGTGCCATCTGAATACTGGCATGATAACTATTATTGTACGAGAATTTCACCAAGTAAAGATGATTTTCCCAAGATCCACCAAGATCTAAGGTACATGATTGTAGCATATCTTCCAAGGTTTGGATGGTTCTCTCTGATTGTCCGTCTGTCGGGGGGTGTAAAGCCGTGCTAAATCTTAACTTGGTACCCAAACTCTGGTGCAAAGTTTTCCAAAAATGAGAAGTAAACCGTGTGTCTCGATCTGATATGATACATACTGGGATACCGTATTGTCTTACTATTTGTCGCATATATATTTCAGCCAATTATTCTATAGACTATTATCATATCCCGCTCCTAGAATACTAGATAAATACGGGGACTGACATGGCCAACCGCACATTACAGAATACCGAAGTAAGCCGCAATGTGTTAAAGTTATCTAGAAGACAAATGGGTGAACTCTAACATGCTATAGCGTCAGTCCTAAGGCCGATAAATATTATTATCTCAATCCAGCAATACAAGTAAAAGAGTATATTATACATAAAAATAAAAAAGGCATCCCAAATTATATGTCATATAAGATCATGAAGCTAGTGAATACAAAATGCTGTACTAGCAGAATTTAATAATACATGATCAAAATATACCAGCCATGGTCTAATATATACATCATGTTGACCGCAGTCTCAAAAATATAAGAAGCTAACTCTACTCCTTGCTAAACACCACAAAAATAAGTAATCAAGACGAGGGGTGAAAGGAAGGAAACCCACTCGCGAGCTTCGGCTGCAGTCCTAAGAGTGCGAGCCATCTTGCTGAAAGCGCGATGGATCCTGGTTCTCTTCGAGGTAACCTAGCCATGAAAACCCAGTGGGGTCAGAACCCCAAGCAACAAGTACCACAATGGAGCTCAAGGTAAAAGACCAAACATATCACAACATAAGCAAAAGAGACATAAGAAATAAATGCAGAACGAGACTTGTACGGTACCAATGTACTTGTCTCAAGAATAATACTGGAAGAACAGATAATAAGTACAAAAATAAAAGTAAGGCGACGAGCGACAAGAGAGCATAGGAACTACTCTAGATCGGGACCATAACCCTTAAACCAAACAAGAATCGGGGTTGCAAACCTTCACCCGAGCAGAACTTAGCACCCCAACCATGTGCCAGAAGAAAATAAAACTATAAAAGCGAGTTATACCAATAACAAACATCCAATTCACGACCAAACATGCCTACGACTTGCTATAATTAACTAACTAGGGTTATCCAATTCACGACCAAACATGCCTACGACTTGCTACTACCGGCACTGCAATCAACTCTGATAGCCAAGGGTACATATGTCTAGTAAATTAAAAATGCACATCAACCATACGACAAGATAACTTGTTACTTGTCACAACAGAAATTGAACTCAAACACATAAATTTGAACTTGTAATCATAAACTTATTTTATAACATAAACTTGTCTTGTAAGTACCGTAGCACGCGTAAACTTGGTGTCACATCCCAGTCCCAACATACCGAGGGACTAGACACGTGACAATGGCCAACAACACACACCGATGGACAAACCCAATTTAATGGATCCATCAGGGCGTACTTAAGCTGTAAAATAAAGTCTACGACAACATGGCACAACTAATCTCATCCATACAAGATAAAACATGATCCACAGATATAAGAAATGTAAATCATCAACCAGTCTCTACAAAGTACTTTGGGGAACAACCCGATAAAATCTGATACAATGGTTCAACAGACCAAAATATAAATGACTAAATAAAGTAAATACTGAGCATGAAACATAGATGCTCAGGAAAAGTCTTCAGCTAACACCTCGTCCTCGGGTGTCGGTACAGCTCCTGTATCTGCTTCTGCTGCGGTCCCGTATACCTCGGGATAGATCTCGTCTGCAAATCCTGGGGACGTAATCCAGATCCAGGTCCTCAGGGGACATAGCAAGGTACAAGATAATACAAGCCAAAATAAATGCAGTGCAACAAATAATAAAATAAATAGGGTAAGTATGTAACCATCTATGTGAAATGCAAGTGAGAGCATCACGAGTACTCAGGCTGAGCCACTACAAGCTCTATATCGGGGAGCTGGTAGCAGTAATAATGAGTAATGGGCCAAGCTCGGGTTTCAGAGTCTTGCGCCTCACAATAATAGGGGTTTATATATATGATCAGCCTATAGCCTGTATATCTCTCCCCACCCAATGTAACCACACGTCTCATGTCCATAACGTCTCATGTATATGTCACGCAAGATCATAGCTAATGCAACAAGTCATAGAGTATCTATGAATATAATGTCTCTGTCAATACTGTATCCTATACAGAATCACCATGAATATCTTAGAAAGATCCTGTCTCATGAATAGTGTCAAGTGTCCAGGGTATAATGTACTTGATAAGACAAGTACGAGAATGTAAAAGGGTCACGAATGTCCATCTCTATATGACAATACACAACACCGCGTACGGTGTTGGCACCCGACTAATAATCGGACGCTAAGTAAGTCACACGGTCCTAGGTCAAGCATACACAACAATATAAATGAAGCAAGAAAATTATGTAACAAGACGGCAAAGTTTGGCAAGGTACACTTGCCTGGGGTTTGAATACCAACAGCTGTCCCTGTATCAGTGGATCCTGTAGGTACTCCTCCAAAAGCTATAATAAACATCACCAACAGTCTCAGAAAATATCAAATAGATAGAAACGCCTGTCCTTAAGTCCAATTTGGACACAGGGGCAAAAACGACCATTTCTGGTCAAAGCGGGGTCCACATGTGACCCACTTTGCACCGAAAAATGTGTCAGGGTCAAAAGGTCTCCAAATTTGTCAAACTTAGTGTCAATAATTCAGGACGATAATATGAACCCAACGGAACTTCCAGAATTGGATTCCGATAAGCCGATCACAAAATCGTCCGTCAAGTGGAGCCTGTGGGGCCCACGATACGCGATTTTGCCAACGTTCTTAGAATCGAACCAAACTTGGGTCACAGGACCAGCGTATTGCTACGAGTCTGATGGCGCAAGTTTCGTCTCGATCCGACGTGTATACACAAAGATACGACGTGTTCCAGAATAGGCGGATACGGGGCATTGTCGGAGGATACGCGTTGATTCCGGTGTGCACGCACATCCAAATCAACTTCTGCGAAATCCCGCACGTCCGTATCGATGGCGCGCACGTTTCGGTAAAGACCGCGTGTGACCAAGTCATCCCGTTTGGCGGGGCGCACTCAGTTCCGGGGTGAAACAAGGCATTGATTTTCCTGTTTTTGGATCGCAGTTTGCGATCACCACAGGACGCGACGCACCGAGCGGGTTGCACGGGCATCGAGGGGGTCACACAGTCTATGTGTCACAACTGACGGAATCGAGAATGGGGTAACGAGGAAAGAGAAAATGATACCTGAATAGGGCTCCGTAAAACCGAGATTTCTTCGTATCCCCGTGTCGACTTGACACGGCTGTGTCCTGGCTGAGTCGCTGTGTCGAGTCTAGGGTTCGCTGCTGGGGTCGACTGCGGTCGGCGGACACGGCGGAGGCGGTCGATGCTGGGTCGGCGAGGCTCGAGGTGGCTAGGGCTCAGGCGGCCGGGGCTGGAACGGCCGGGGCTGGAACGGCCGGGTCTCGAGCCGGCGGGGGTCGACGGATATAGGGTCGAGCGGGTCGGTGGAGATGGAGTGGTGGTTGGTCGGCTGAGCGGAGGAGAGGACGACGGTGAGGCGAGGGGTCGAGCAAGGAGGTAATAATCGACTGAGCGGAGGAGAGGTCGTCGGTCGATGGGGGCTGTGGAGTTTGGGTCGGTGGAGGATGGAGAAGAGGGAGTCGAGCAGCGGTAGAGAAAAGAGGAGGACGACGGGGAGTGACTGGAGCGGGGCTGCGGCAGAGGAGTTGATGACTAGGGTTACGGCGCGGCGGAGTGTGGAAATCGAGGAGTTTTTATAGGCGGTGAACAATATTTCCGAGGGGAATCCGACTTAGGGTTTCGACCGGGTTTCGGGTTCGGGTCTAATTCGGATCCGACCCGACCCGACCCGTTAGGCTGGGTTTGGTTCGGTTCAGCGGTTTGGTTTATTTTGGTTCAAGTGAACCGGGTTCAGTCAGGTTTAATTAGGTTTAATTCTACATCAGTTTTTAGGGCTTTAAAAATATTTTCGGAGTCCAATAAATTCACAGAAAATTACCCTATGTCCGGTTTTCCATTTTTCATCATAAAATATTATTTTCATAATATTTTAATATTAATTAATATCATTTAAAAATCTTTTAATCACAAAATCCCTTAGTTTTATTTCTAGAAAATTTCAGAAAAATTAGAAAAATATATTTTAAAAAAATTTAGAAAAATCAGGGTGTTTACAATCTACCTCCCTTAAGAGGATTGTGTCCTCGCAATCGAAGAATAAACTACTAAAGGAAAGAACTATGGGAATTACAAGAATGCTTAGGGTATACCTGCATCCGCGAATAAGTGGGGATAACGCTGGCGCATAGTATCCTCTCGTTCCCAGGTCGATTCGCCAGGAGAATGGTGCTTCCAAGCTACACGTACCAGTCTAATTGTCTGTCCTCGTAATGTCTTCTCACTGATATCGAGGATGCCAACTGGTTGTTCTTCATATCTCAAGCTTGGGCCCACTGCGATCTCTGAATGATCGACTACGTGACTTGGGTCGGTCACGTACCTTCTCAGCTGTGAGACGTGGAATACGTCATGCACTCCCTCTAAGGATGAAGGTAATACAAGACGATAAGCCACCTCACCAATGCGCTCTAGAATATCAAATGGTCCAATATACCTTGGGCTCAGCTTGCCTCTGCTCCCAAATCTAATAGTACCTCGAGTGGGCGAAATTCTCAAGAATACGTGCTCTCCTTCTTTGAACTCTAGGGGACGCCTGTGCGTGTCAGCCCAATGCTTCTGTCTGTCCTGAGCTGCACGAAGATGATTCTGAATTTGTTTTACCTTCTCCACTATCTACATTACCAATTCTGGACCCAGTATTTGACGCTTACCAACGTCACTCCAACATATCGGTGATCTGCACTTTCTACCGTACAATACCTCCAATGGTGCCATCTGAATGCTGGCCTGATAACTATTATTGTAGGAGAACTCCACCAAGTGTAAATGATCTTCCCAAGATCCTCCAAAGTCTAGCATACACGATCGCAATATATCCTCCAAGATCTGAATCGTGCGCTCCGACTGACCATCTGTCTGTGGATGGTAAGCTGTGCTGAATTTGAGTCTGGTGCCAAGACTCTCTTGCATGCTTCGCCAAAAATGAGATATAAATCTCGAATCTCGATCAGATACAATACTAACCGGTACTCCATGTAATCTTACTATTTGTCGTATATACATGTCGGCTAGTACCTCTGTGGACTGTCCAACTCTAAATGGCAAGAAGTGTGCCAATTTAGTGAGTCGATCCACGATAACCCATACTGCATCCTTTCCACTGGGGCTTCTTGGAAATCCTGTGACAAAATCCATAGTGATATGTTCCCACTTCCATTCTGGTATAGGAAGCGGCTGTAACATACCTGCAGTCCTTTGATGCTCTGCTTTTACTTGCTGACATACTAAACATTTCGCCAAAAATCGTGCAATCTCCCTTTTCATTCCATGCCACCAATAATACTGTCTTAAGTCTCGGTACATCTTGGTTCCTCCTGGGTGAACAGAGTACATAGAACTATGTGCTTCAGTCATTAACTCCTGTCTTAGTTCTCCATTTGGAACATACAGGCAATTTCTACACCTTAATGTCCCGTCTTCATGTATGCGAAGTCCTGTCTGCATGCCTGCTTCTGTCCTCTCTTTAAGTCTTCAAAATCTAGCATCAGTGGGCAATGCCTCTTTAATCCTCTCCACAAGTGACGACTTAACTTCGAGATTAGCCAGCAAGCCACTCTGTCCTGGTAAAACAACCTCTATCTGAAGCTCCTGTAGATCTTTCAATAACTCCGGCTGTATCGTCAAGAAATAAGTCGTGGGCTTCCTGCTGAGTGCGTCTGCTACGACATTCGCCTTTCCTGGGTGATACTGCAGATCTATATCAAAGTCTACCATCAAATTAAGCCAACGTCTCTGTCTCATGTTGAGCTCCTTCTGAGTATATACATACTTCAGACTCTTATGATCAGTAAAGATGTCTACCTTCTCTCCATAAAGATAGTGCCTCTAAATTTTCAGTACAAATATAACTGCTGCTAGCTCCATATCGTGCGTGGGGTAGTTCTTCTCATGTACCTTCAACTGTCTCGATGCATAAGCAATAAATTTGCCATGTTGTATCAAAACACATCCTAGTCCACTACCTGACGCATCACTGTAAACAACAAAACCTCCTGACCCTGAAGGAAGAGTCAAGACAGGTGCTGTTGTTAATCTCCTCTTCAATTCTTCAAAGGCCTTCTAGCAGTCTTCTGTCCATGTAAACTCCTGGTCCTTACGTGTCAACTTCGTCATAGGCTCCGCAATCCTTGAGAAATTTTCTACAAACCTCCGGTAATATCCAGCAAGTCCGAGAAAACTTCTCACTTCTGCAACTGATGTAGGTGTAGACCAAGTTTCTATTGCAGCAACCTTCTCCGGATCAACTGAAATCCTTCTCCTGAGATGATATGTCCCAAGAAAGGCACTTTATCCATACAAAACTCACACTTACTGAGTTTGGCATATAACTTCTTCTGTCTCAATGTCTCTAACACAATTCTGAGATGCTCCTCGTGCTCTTCGTGGCTCTTGGAATATACTAGAATATCATCAATAAACACAACCATAAATTTGTCCAAGTATTGATGAAAAACTCTGTTCATCAAACTCATAAACACAGCTGACGCGTTGGTTAAACCAAACGGCATTACCAAGAACTCATAATGTCCATACTTGGTCCTGAAGGCTGTCTTCGGTATATTCTCCTTCCTTACTTTAATCTGGTGATAGCCGGATCTAAGGTCAATCTTCGAGAATACCCTAGCACCACTTAATTGATCGAATAGATCATCAATGCGTGGTAAGGGATACCTGTTCTTAATGGTCAAAGCATTCAGTGCCCTGTAGTCAATGCATAACCATATTGTTCCATCCTTCTTTGGTACAAATAATTTGGGTGCTCCCCAAGTTGAAACACTGGGCCGAATAAAACCCTTCTCCAAAAGATCATCTACTTGTTCCTTCAATTCCACTAACTCCTTAGGTGCTAGCCGATATACTGGTGAGGTGATAGGCTCTGCCCCTGGGGTTAAGTCTATTATGAATTCTATTTCCCGATCAGGCGGTAAACTTGGAAGATTATCAGAAAATACATCCACAAACTCTGATATGACTCTTGGGTAACATGTCTCCCCTTTTACAGATAGTACCCCAAGAGTAGGCTGAACTCCTTGCTCTACAGCTCCCCGAAGAAACTCAAATTCTGGATGTCCAGGCAGTCTAAATATAACCTTTCCAAGTCGGCAATCAAGAGTCGCATGGTACTGACTTAACCAGTCCATACCATGTACAACATCATAATCCGGCATGGAAAAGATCAAAAATTGAGCTCGTATCTCTCTTCCATAGACTACTACAGAACATGATCTACAGACGTCACTAACTGGGATAATTCTACCTCCCGTAAGAATTCTCTTTATCTTCGGAAGGGGTGCGGTAGCTACTATATGGGTGGCTACAAAGCTAGCTGCTATAAATGAATACGATGCTCCAGAATCAAATAAAGCTACAGCTGGTAATAAATCTACTAAAATAGTACCTACGATAACCTCTCCTGCAGTAGCTTCCTCCTCAACAGCCAATGCAAATGCCTGGCCTCGTCCCTGAGCTTGACCTCTCTGCTGCTGAGCCTGCTGAAATAGAGCTGCCTGTGGTGCCAGTGGTGGTCTCTGCTAATTTCCTCCTGGGGCTGGTGGTCTGACTCCTCCAACTCCTGTCTGTGGTGCTCCCACTGCTGGATAAGCTGGCCTTGGTGCAGGTAAAGCTAGTCTGGGTGCTCCCTCTCTGCGCTCAGTGCAATCTCTGGTTGGATGCTGGTTGGATCCGCAAGCCAGGTATAGTCCTAACTTGCGTCTGCATTCTCTCTCAATGTGACCTACCTTGCCGCAGTGGTGACAAGTAGGGAGAGATATGGCCCTGTGTGCTGTTCTCTCTGGCATACCCCTCTGGGACCATTTTGCAGAATCCCCATGTGATGTCCTGGTTGGTGCTGATGTGATTGGCCTCTTCTGATTTGACTCCCTTCTAGTAACACGCTCCATGCGTTGTGCTGCTGCAAGGATGTCGGTATATGACGTAGGTGCAACAGATCCGATCAACCTCTGGAGCTCGAACTTTAGTCCGTCAAAGAACTTCTCAGCTTTCTCTTCTTTTGTCAAAATCAAGGTTGGGGCGAAGCGACTCAAACGAATAAATTTTGTGTTATATTCTTCCACTGACATATTGCCTTGGATAAGGCGATTGAACTTGTCTCTGAGTTCCGACCGTGCTACTGCTGGAATATACATCTCTTGGAAGAGTCTAGAGAACTCTTCCCAAGTGACTCGGTCCTATCCGAGCCTCCTCTCTTCTGATAACCACCAATGATGTGCATTTTCAGTCAACTGCATCCTGACTGCAATCATCCACTTCTCTCTCGGAAGTTCAGCTGCTTCCAACTGGTGCTTTATGTTCGTGAGCCATTCGTGAACTTTAGTTGGCCCCTCTTTGCCAGAAAAGGTACGAGGCTTGAGCTGGCAAAAATTAGTGATAGATCCCGTCGCTGGTCGCGTAGATGGGGGGTTTGCCTGCTCCAATGCGGATACCAGGCTGGTTCTCAAATACTCTGCCTCATGACGCTGAGCCTCTTGCTGAACCTGCTGTTGGGCTTGCATCATGGCTTAAATCATCTGAAACATCTGTTGCCCGTCCATGGCTTGTCCTGGCGGGAAAACTGGCATCTGTGGAGTGAACTGTGGCGGAGGTGGGATGTCATCACGCCGGAACCTTGGATTAGGCTGGCCGGTTTGATTTCCTTGAGATGATTGTCCTCCATTCCTTGGTGTCACTCCGTCTACATAAGTAACCACAGCATCGTGTGGCGTATCCAAGGGAATCTCATCTCCGTCTCTTGGATCCATTACTCTACAACCAAAAGATAAACTATAAGAACGCTCAGAGGAATCAACACAGGATGCAAATCAAGTAATTAGTTCGAGTTTGATATAGAGTTCAAAAATGGTTCAATTAATGGATAAGATCCTATAACTTATCCTATCCTTTGGGCAGGGCTTGTTCGGTCCCTAAGTTGAAACCGAACGATTTAGTCGTAGACCTGCATAGGCCACCACAAAAACCATGTCACGCCCCAGTCCCAAAATATCGAGGGACTAGACACGTGGCAATGGCCAGCAGCACACACCGATGGACAAACCCAATTTAATGGATCCATCAGGGCGTACTTAAGCTGTAAAATAAAGTCTACAACAATATGGCACAACTAATCTCATCCATACAAGATAAAATATGATCCACAGATATAAGAAATATAAATCATCAACCAGTCTCTACAAAGTGCTTCGGGGAATAACCCGATAAAATCTGATACAATGGTTCAACAGACCAAAATATAAATGACTGAATAAAGTAAATACTGAGCATGAAACATAGATGCTCAGGAAAAGTTTTTAGCTAACACCTCATCCTCGGGTGTCGGTACAGCTCCTGTATCTGCTCCTGCTGTGGTCCCGTATACCTCGGGATAGATCTCGTCTGCAAATCCTGGGGACGTAATCCGAATCCAGGTCCTCAGGGGACATAGCAAGGTCCAAGATAATACAAGCCAAAATAAATGCAGTGCAGCAAATAATGAAATAAATAGGGTAAGTATGTAATCATCTATGTGAAATGCAAGTGAGAGCATCACGAGTACTCAGGCTGAGCCACTACAAGCTCTATGTCGGGGAGCCGGTAGCAGTAATAATGAGTAATGGGCCAAGCTCGGGTTTCAGAGTCTTGCGCCTCACAATAATAGGGGTTTATATATATGATCAGCCTATAGCCTGTGTGTCTCTCCCCACCCAATGTAACCACACGTCTCATGTCCATAACGTCTCATGTACATGTCACGCAAGATCATAGCTAATGCAGCAAGTCATAGAGTATCTATGAATATAATATCTCTGTCAATACTGTATCCTATACAGAATCATCATGAATATCTCAGAAAGATCCTGTCTCATGAATAGTGTCAAGTGTCCTGGGTATAATGTACTTAATAAGACAAGTACGAGAATGTAAAAGGGTCACGAATGTCCATCTCTAGATGACAATACACAACACCGCGTACGGTGTTGGCACCCGACTAATAATCGGACACTAAGTAAGTCACACGGTCCTAGGTCAAGCATGCACAACAATATAAATGAAGCAAGAAAATTATGTAACAAGACGACAAAGTTTGGCAAGGTACACTTGCCTGGGGTTTGAATACCAACAGCTGTCCCTGTATCAGTGGATCCTGTAGGTACTCCTCCAAAAGCTGTAATAAACATCACCAACAGTCTCAAAAAATATCAAATAGCTAGAAACGCATGTCCTTAAGTCCAATTTGGACACAGGGGCAAAAACGACCGTTTCTGGTCAAAGCGGGGTCCACATGTGGCCCACTTTGTACCGAAAAATGTGTCAGGATCAAAAGGTCTCTAAATTCGTCAAACTTAGTGTCAACAAGTCAGGAACGATGATACAAACCCAACGGAACTTCCAGAATTGGATTCTGATGAGCCGATCACAAAATCGCCCGTCAAGTGGAGCTTGTGGGGCCCACGATACGCGATTTTGTCAACGTTCTCAGAATCGAACCAAACTTGGGTCACAGGACCAGCGTATTGCTATGAGTTCGATGGTGCAAGTTTTATCTCGATCCGACGTGTGTACACAAAGTTACGACGTATTCCAGAATAGGCGGATACGGGGCGTTGTCGGCGGATATGCGTTGATTCCGGTGTGCACGCACATCCAAATTAACTTCTGCGAAATCCTGCACGTCCGTATCGATGGCGTGCACGTTTTGGTAAAGATCGTGTGCGACCAAGTCGTCCCGTTTGGCGGGGCACACTTAGTTCCGGGGTGAAACAAGGCGTTGATTTTCCTATTTTTGGATCGCGGTTTGCGATCACCACAGGACGCGACGCACCGAGCGGGTTGCACGGGCATCGAGGGGGTCACACAGTCTACGCGTCACAACTGACGAAATTGAGAACGGGGTAACGAGGAGAGAGAAAAGGATACCTGAACAGGGCTCCGTGAAACCGAGATTTCTTCGTATCCTCGTGTCGACTTGACACGGCTGTGTCCTGGCTGAGTCACTGTGTCGAGTCTAGGGTTCGCTGCTGGGGTCGACTGTGGTCGGCGGATACGGCGGAGGCGGCCGGTGCTGGGTCGGCGAGACTCGAGGTGGCTAGGTCTCAGGCGGCCGGGGCTGGGACGGTCGGGTCTCGAGCGGGCGGGGGTCGACGGATCTCGGGTCGAGCGTGTCAGTGGAGATGGAGTGGTGGTTGGTCGGCTAAGCGGAGGAGAGGACGACGGCGAGGCGAGGGGTCGAGCGGGGAGGTGATAATCGGCTGAGCGGAGGAGAGGTCGTCGGTCGATGGGGGCTGTGGAGTTTGGGTCGGTGGAGGATTGAGAAGAGGGAGTCGAGCAGCGGCGGAGGAAAGAGGAGGACGACGGGGAGTGACCGGAGTGGGGCTGCGGTGGCGGAGTTGATGACTAGGGTTGCGGCACGGCGGAGCGTGGAAATCGAGGAGTTTTATAGGCGGTAAACAGTATTTCCGAGGGGAATCCGACTTAGGGTATCGGCCGGGTTTCGGGTTCGGGTATGATTCGGATCCGACCTGACCCGACCCGTTAGGCTGGGTTTGGTTCGGTTCAGCGGTTTGGTTTATTTTGGTTCAAGTGAACCAGGTTCAGTCAGGTTTAATTAGGTTTAATTCTACATCAGTTTTTAGGGCTTTAAAACTGTTTCCGGAGTCCAATAAATTAACAAAAAATTATCCTATGTCCGATTTTCCATTTTACACCATAAAATATTATTTCTATAATATTTTAATATTAATTAATATCATTTAAAAATCTTTTATCATAAAATCCCTTAGTTTTATTTCTAGAAATTTTCAAAAAAATTGGAAAAATATATTTTAAAAAAATTTAGAAAACTCAGGGTGTTTATACTTGGTCAGTCATGGAGCCCTTGCCTAGCAGGGTTATCCATGCCGCATGGGGCCCTTGGGGATCGGGGTAGCCGATAACACAATATTCTTTCCTCAAAAAATGCTCTAGGTAAATCTTATCTTGTTTAATCATTAATAAATTATTTCAAGTTCTCGAGTCGTGGACACTCGAGAGCTCCCTAAAATGACGAATCGCGAATACGAGCTATTTGTCATGCCCCAGTCCCAAAATACGTAGGACTAGGACACGTAAGCATGCCAGCCGCATGTATATGACAACTCCAATATATGGAAACTATAATACGTGCGTACGCTGTATAATGAACAATAATTCACAAGTGGTAAAACTATCACAAGTCACAGGGTATAATCTAAATCTCATCCACAAAAATCAAATATAAATGAATAACCAATAACCATGTAACTAGATCTCAATATAAAGTATCTAAAGAATGACAGTCGAATGGAAACAAATCCACTGTCGAAATAGAATATAAAATGAACAAGATAAACCCTATATAAATACAACATCTAATCATCACGAGGCTCGAAGAGAAGACCTCCTCGGAATATAAGTAACCTGTCCGGATCTGCGCTTCCGCGAATACCCATGAACGTCTACACCTGGAAAGGGACCAGGTCCTCAGAGGAACATAACAAGATACATAGAAGCATGCCATAAAGTAAATACTGAATAAGTAAAGGGGGTGTGCTAACCACCTAAGTGAATGCAATTTGAGGATAACTTAGTACGTATGGGAAAGTGTAGGCTAGACATATGCTGACGTAATTTACCAATCGTCGTGACTGGCTAGTATATGCCACATATGCCCCCATTCGAGGGCACTCTGCAATCGTCCATCTCCGAGGAGCATGGTATCTGAAATAGTATAACGTCCAACGTTCTTTAGAGTGTGGTATCTGCAAAAATAATAAGTGACGCCCAACACTCTAAGGAACGTGGTATCTGCAATATATGTATACGTCCGTATCACTCCGTCGAGTGCGGTATCTGTATAGAAGGAGTGGGTGTCCCATACGCCTAGTCGTCGTCCCCGCCCAATATAGATATACAAGTTGTGAACACGACATGGACATCTCGTACTATGATGCAAGTCTCTATAGAAATAAACAACTAGCTAAATACCGTTACACGTGTTGCTCACACTGATGGCCAGTCGCGCATGAGGCATGTATCCCTACATGAACTCACTCAGTGACGTGTAATGATACGTGTCAAGGCCTGGAGAGTCATACTAATAACTCCACAACTTTTAGGTGGGTCTACTAGACACTAGGTCAGACACAAGTCCTAACGTCAACGCCTTCGTTGACTGCACCCGAGTTTTCTCGGACGCACACAGTTTATATAATATAAAAATAAATAAATATATAACTAAAAATAACTGAATTTAAATAGTACAACAAGGCAAGGTATACTTGCCTGGCAAGAGAGCTGCAAAATGTAACGTCCAGATGTCAAACACCAAGAGTCAGAAACTATGGCCTCAGAATGAACGTCTTCGGATGCTGAAATAAACATCACCAACGTTCCCAGAATAAGCGGAATAGCTAGAAAATACTACCCTTTCGTCCAAATTGGATACAGGGGCAAAACGGTAATTTTAAACCAATGTGGAATCCACAAGTGGGCCACCTTGCACCGAAAAGCGTGCCAATGGTAAAGGTCTCTAAAAAAGACAAATTATAGGTCAAACAAACTCTAAATGTCAGTACAAACTCAACGGTATATCCAGATGTGGATTCCGATGAGCCGAACACAATTTCGTCCAAAAAGTCAACTGTAGGGCCTGCCAATTGGCGACTTGGTCAATTGTCTCAGAATTGCATGAAAATTGGGTCACAGGACCGGCGCGATACCACGAGTCCAGTGGCGCAAGTTTTGTCGCATTCTGACGAGCGTGCACAAAATGCGCACGACTTTTGTAAAAGTCACGATATTGGAAATTTGCTGCGGATATCGGTTGATTCCGACGCGCACACGCGTCCAAATCAGTTTCCGCAAATTCCCACATATCCGAGTATACTGCGCACACTTTTTGGTATACTTGGTACACAGTGGGGCGGTCCTGTTTGGCGGGGCATGCTCCGTTTCAAAAATTTTGGAATTTGGGAAAAATAAGTTTTTGGGTTTTACTACCTAATTTATTTTAACATACAGTAACAAATAAAATATTGTATTTGACAGAAAATAAACTAGGTTAGGTGGTCTTCGCATACCAACAAAAAAAACTGAATTCGGATCTCTGTGGTGGAAGATACAAGTCCGAGTACAGGGGTGGTTGCAACAGATTTTCTGGAATTTAGAAAGTGGTCATTTTTTCTCGACTTGACGTCGATTTTTACCTAGGTTGGCACGCTGTTCGAGATAAACTAACATACAAATATGGAAGGGGGATAGGTGAGGATTATACCGGTAAAGACAGGGTCAAGTTTGGTCGAGCAGGGGCACGGGAAACGGAACATGAATACAGGTACGATGCTCATTAGTTTCTGCCTCGCGCGCGCGGCATCGCGGTATGCGGTCGGTTCCGGCGCATGGCGGCGGGCCTGGGGTGGTCGACGGCGGGCTCCGGGGGCGCGGCGGCGGCGTCGAGGTGGAGAGGGTAGAGTCGGGTTAGGGCTTTGGGTGAGTATACATAGTGAGAGAGAGAGAGAGAGAGAGTCGGTGGAAAGGGGGGTGCATACGCAGAAGGGGGGGGAAGTGATTTTAGACCTATTCTTCTTTCTTCCTTTCTTTTGTTGCTTTGTTTCTTTCTTACTTTCTTTCCTTTCCTTAGTTCCTTTCTTTCTTTCTTTCTTTCTTTCTTTCCTTTCCTTAGTTTGCTACTGCTGCTGTTTTCTTAAGTCATGGTTTTGGTTTGGAAAAATGGGTTTGGGTTTGCGGGTTTGGGTTTTGGGTTTGGGTTTGGGTTTGGATCCATTAAGGATCCAAACCCATTATCCTTTTCTTTTTCTTTTTCTTTTTCTTTTTCTTTATCTAATTAACTAATACATATATATATATATATATATATATATATATATATATATATATATATATATATATATATATACCTATAAAAATTCTAGAAAATTATAATTGTGTACACCATTAAGCTAGCAACTGTCCACAGGGTCTCCTACATGAAATAAATTAGGAAAAATTTATAATGGCTCTAAAAATCTAGAAAATTATATTTGTGCACACCATTAAGCTAGCAACTGTCCACAGGGTCTCCTACATGAAATAAATTAGGAAAAATTTATAATGGCTCCACAAATCCCCTAGATGCACAACCACCTCAAATAAAAATTAAATAAATCTATTTCCTCTATTTAGCACTTAAATACTAAAAATAAAATAAAAAAATAACTAATACAGTTTATTAAAAATATTGGGGTTTCATAATCTACCCAACTTATAAGAATTTTGTCCTCGAAATTGAAACTAAGTCACGGTAGAAAGTCAGGGATGACATAATGTATAAATTAAGGAAATAAATTTATACCTTGGTCTACGAATAGGTTCGGAAAATATTTGCGCATGTTGTTCTCGCACTCCCAAGTTGATTTTTCTGGCGCACCATACTTCCATGTCACACGAACCAAGAGAATAGACTGGTTCCTCAACACTTTCTCTCGACGATCAAGGATTTCCACGGGTTGCTCTTGATACGATAAGATCGGCCCAATGGTGATCTCCGAATGGTCGAGAACATGACTGTTGTCTGCCATATATTGCCTGAGTTGCGACACATGGAATACGTTATGTATTCCCTCAAGCGAAGGTGGTAGCGCAAGTCGATATGCCACTTCTCTCACTCTTTCTGGCACGTCAAATGGTCCAATATACCTTAGACTCAATTTTCCGCGTCCTCCGAATCGAATGGTGCCTCTGGTGGATGAATAGAATATATCGAACTAGGAGCCTCTGACATCATCTCCTGTCGAATCTCTCTATTTGGAACATAAAGACGATCACCACATCGTAATGTCCCATCATTATGGATACGCAGTCCTGTCTGCTTTTCGGCCTCTGTCCTTTTCTTTAATCTTCTGAATCTGGCGTTTGTAGGCAATGCTATCTTGATTTTTTTTCTACTAGTGATGATTGTACTTGTAAGTTGGCTAGTGTCTCGTCTGCTCCGGGTAATATTACTTCAATGCCAAGACCTTGCAAGTCCTTTAATAATTCCCTCTGTGCTGTCAAGAAATAAGATGCTGGCTTCCGGCTTAACGTGTTTGCTACAATGTTAGTCTTGCCTGGGTGATAATGTAGCTCTATCTCAAAATCTTTCATCAATTCAAGCCATCGGTGTTGCCTCATATTTAACTCCTTCTGCGTGAAGATGTACTTGAGGCTTTTGTGGTCTGTATAGATCTCCACTCGTTCCCCATATAAGTAATGTCTCCATAGCTTCGGAGCAATTACAACGGCTGCAAGTTCCAAGTTATGAGTTGGATAATTCTTCTCATGCACTCATAACTGTCTAGATGCATATGCCATTACCTTGCCATCCTGCATTAATACGCATCCCAAACTTTTTCCTGATGCGTCTGTAGATCACATAACCACCTGATCCGGATGGAATAGTCAATACTGGTGATGTGGTCAGTCGCTTCTTCACTCCTCGAAAGTGGCTTGACACTCGTCGGTCCATAGGAATTCTTGATCCTTATAAGTCAACCTAGTCATAGGTGCTGCTATCCATTCAGGAGTCAGTCAATTGTCCATCCAGGTAAAATCCATTTAGACCTCTGACAACAAAATGATACATTCTTTATCGTAACACTTGAGTTCTGAACTTGACCCAAGTTATGAGGCAAAAAAATTTATGCTGTCATAGTGATGCATGTATCAGGAACGTAATAAAATGTAGGTAGGTAGCGAAGGTCATTCTAAAGATATCACAGGTTTTTTTTAAACTGAAATCAAATATAATAATAGAGTTTGGTAATTTCCCAATAAACATACAGAAATGACTACAAAACAATACACTTTTCATACTTATACTAAGCACGAGGTTTCATCTTTCCGAAATAAGGGAAGACGGAAGACAATAATCAAGAGTTCAAGGGGGAGGTAATAGATTAGAAGTGTGGGAATCAAGGCATTTAAAGAATTCAATGGGAATTGTCAAGGCAGTTGTGGAATGAAATACTATTTTGGTAATTCCTATTCACATGTTCGTATCAGTACAGTTATATAGCTGCTACGATATGCTCAGACATATCTAGAGGGAAATTACATTCGTCCACTAATTACTATATATCTCACTCCACGTAAAGTAGTTATGCGAAAGGCGAACCAAGCGCACTATGGTTGATCAGACCGTAATACACTGATTCTGAAATGTATTAAAGTAGTACTCCAATAATACATATATCATGAACAAGCTTGATAAAGAATAAGCTTGCAAAACCAGGCTATAATAGCAGCATAAGTCAAGGTAGTACAGCAAATATAAGTACGCTAGATTATGATGAAGGAAAATACAAAATAATTCAAATTCACAAAAAGATAAGACTCTACAATCTCTACAGTTATTATTCTAACTCCTTGTCTAAGTTGCTAGTTGACCAAAAAGAGGTATGGCCTTCTAAGTTCTATAATCTTAATAAACACTATAAGCTGTCCGTATAAAATAGAGATTCAAGGAAGTTTGGCGTAAAGTAGAGCTTTTAGAACTGTCCGCGTAAAATAGAGATTCAAGGTAGTCCGCGTAAAGTAGGAATTCGAGACTGTCTGCGTAAAATAGAGTTCCAAGTTATCTGGCATAAAATTGGGATTCAAAGAGGTTGGCGTAAATCAGGGATTCAAACTGTCGGCGTAAAACATGGCTTCAGAGCTATCCGCGTAAAACAGAGAAGCGTAAACTAGAGCTTCAGAGTTGTCCGCGTAAAAAAATCTGTGCGTAAAAAAGATTGCTTATTTTTTCCGCGTAAAGTCTGCGTAAAATCTGCACGTAAAATCTGAGTAAAAATCTGCGCGTAAAAGTCTGAGCGTAAAAGATCTGCGCGTAAAGTTAGCGTGCGTAAAGTTTGTATAAAAGTCCGTCTGCGTAAAGTTTTGCCTGTGTAAAGTCTGCGTAGAAAATTTGTGCGTAAAAGATCTCCTGCGTTGCATCGTAAAGTTGTACGAGGAACTCTTCTTTTTCCTCGGATGAATTTGTCGGGCAAATCAGTGAACCTGACATCTGACAAAAAGTACTGCACGATGATCGAGAGGACGGCTGTGATGGTGATTTTGCACAGAGACTCGGGTTGTTGTTTAGTGACATATTTGATATACCACTCAAGGAAAAATTGAGTCTTCTAAATACGCTGCCTATTCTTCTTTTGACAGAAATGAGCTTTTATGCTTAAGTCCAAAATGAGTTTTTACGCTCAAGACATAAATGAATTTTTACGCTCAAAATAAGACAAAATCAGATGTCCCATCAAAAGCTATTTCTTGCATAGGACTCGAGGCATATCTCTGCATTTAATGCACGAGATTTATCCTTTGTCATGACTGAGAAAGCTAAAACTATGACTAATACGCTCACATCACTATCCTTGTAGTTTACGCCAAATCAGGCTACTCTACGCTGTTTATCTATTATTCAGGAATCATCAAGTTTACGTTGGGGCAGTTGCCTTCGTGGCTTCCTAAGGCATTGTTCGGCTATTATAAGATAAGGTACTAAAGTTGTAGCTCTCTAATACTATCTCACCATGAAAAGTTAGGTTCAGTCCTAATGTTTAACTTGGGATTCTATTGGTTCCTTAATACTAGGTTCAAACACTATGGTCAAATTTCAAACTAATCCTAGTAGTGTTTATACTACTCTCAAGTCATACATAAATACGTCAAGGGATAATGGTAAGTTAATCTATAGGTAGTGATGCTAAGGTTCATTAGGTAATATGGAAGGCTAGGGTTCATTTAGTATCCTAAACTTAGTGATGTGTCAATGCCCTAGTGGTATTCTTAATAGGAATGTTACCCTAAGTATCATCCTATCAACAGGGATTCTTCTATTCTAGCAGGGGCTATACTCAAGGAATTATTAGGGAAGGACATGAATCAAGCAAGATGTAATTATTCAAATAGAATGGATTGGAAGAAAGATGAGTCATAGTCAAATATGGATGAGATCCTATACTCTTATCCTATTTGCAGGCTTGCTCGGTACAGTAACGTAACCGAGACAATATGCTCTGACCTGCATGGGCCACCACTAAAAACATGTCACGCCCCAGTCCCAAAATACGTAGGACTAGGACACGTAAGCATGCCAGCCACATGTATATGGAAACTCTAATATATGGAAACCATAATACGTGCGTACGCTGTATAATGAACAATAATTCACAAGTGGTAAAACTATCACAAGTCACAGGGTATAATCTAAATCTCATCCACAAAAATCAAATATAAATGAATAATCAATAACCATGTAACTAGATCTCAATATAAAGTATCTAAAGAATGACAGTCGGATGGAAACAAATCCACTGTCGAAATAGAATATAAAATGAATAAGATAAACCCTATATAAATACAACATCTAATCATCATGAGGCAAGAAGAGAAGACCTCATCGGAATATAAGTAACCTGTCCGGATCTGCGCTCCCGCGAATACTCATGAACGTCTACACCTGGAAAGGGACCAGGTCCTCAGAGGGACATAACAAGATACATAGAAGCATGCCATAAAGTAAATACTGAATAAATAAAGGGTTTGTGCTAACCAACTAAGTGAATGCAATTTAAGGATAACTTAGTACGTATGGGAAAGTGTAGGCTAGACATATGCTGACGTAATTTACCAATCGTCGTGACTGGCTAGTATATGCCACATATGCCCCCATTCGAAGGCACTATGCAATCGTCCATCTTCGAGGAGCATGGTATCTAAAATAGTATAACGTCCAACGTTCTTTAGAGTGTGGTATCTGCAAAAATAATAAGTGACGCCCAACACTCTAAGGAACATGGTATCTGCAATATATATATACGTCCGTATCACTCCGTCGAGTGCGGTATCTGTATAGAAGGAGTGGGTGTCCCATACGCCTACTAGTCGTCGTCCCCGCCCAATATAGATATACAAGTCATGAACACGATGTGGACATCTCGTACTATGATGCAAGTCTCTATAGAAATAAACAACTAGCTAAATACCGTTACACGTGTTGCTCACACTGATGGCCAGTCGCGCATGAGGCACGTGTCCCTACATGAACTCACTCAGTGACGTGTAATGATACGTGTCAAGGCCTGGGGAGTCATACCAATAACTCCATAACTTTTAGGTGGGTCTACTAGACACTAGGTCAGACACAAGTCCTAACGTCAACGCCTTCGTTGACTGCACCCGAGTTTTCTCGGACGCGCACAGTTTATATAATATAAAAAATAAATAAATATGTAACTAAAAATAACTGAATTTAAACAGTACAACAAGGCAAGGTATACTTGCTTGGCAAGAGAGCTGCAAAATATAACGTCCAGATGTCAAACACCAAGAGTCAGAAACTATGGCCTCAGAATGAACGTCTTCGGATGCTGAAATAAATATCACCAACATTCCCAGAATAAGCGAAATAGCTAAAAAATACTACCCTTTCGTCCAATTTGGACACAGGGGCCAAACGGTAATTTCGGACCAAAGTAGGGTCCACAAGTGGGCCACCTTGCACCAAAAAATGTGCCAAGGGTAAAAGTCTCTAAAAGGGACAAATTATAGGTCAAACAAACTCTAAATGTCAGTACGAACTCAACGGTATATCCAGATGTGGATTCCGATGAGCCGAACACAATTTTGACCAAAAAGTCAACTGTGGGGCCCACCAATTGGCGACTTGGTCAACTGTCTCAGAATTGTGTGAAAATTGGGTCACAGGACCGACGCGATACCACGAGTCCATTGGCGCAAGTTTCGTCGTATTCTGACGAGCGCGTACAAAATGCGCACGACTTTTGTAAAAGTCACGACATTAGAAACTTGCTGCAGATACCGGTTGATTCCGACGCGCACACGCGTCCAAATCAGTTTCCGTGAATTTCCACATATCCAGGTATACTGCGCGCACTTTTTGGTATACTTGGTACACAGCGGGCGGTCCCGTTTGGTGGGGCGCACTCCGTTTCACAATTTTTGGAATTTGGGAAAAATAAGTTTTTGGGTTTTACTACCTAATTTATTTTAACATACAACAAAAAATAAAATATTGTATTTGACAGAAAATAAACTAGGTTAGGTGGTCTTCACATACCAAAAAGAAAAACGGAATTCGGATCTCTGTGGTGGGAGATACAAGTCCGAGTATAGGGGTGGTTGCAACAGATTTTTTGGAATTTAAAAAGTGGTCATTTTTTCTCGACTTGATGTCGATTTTTATCTAGGTTGGCACGCTGTTCGAGATAACTAACATACAAATATGGAAGGGGGATAGGTGAGGATCATACCGGTAAAGACGGGGTCGAGTTTGGTGGAGCAGGGGCGCAGGAAACGGAACATGAACACAGGTACGTTGTTCATTAGTTTCTGCCTCGCGCGCGCGGCGTCATGGTGTGTGGTCGGCTCTGGCGCATGGCGGCGGGCCTGGGGTGGTCGGCGGCGGACTCCGGGGCACGGCGGCGGCGTCGAGGTGGAGAGGGTGGAGTCGGGTTAGGGCTTTGGGTGAGTATATATAGTGAGAGAGAGTCGGTGGAAGGGGGGTGGATACGCGGAAGGGGGGGAAAGTGGTTTTAGAAACAGCAGCATGCTACTGTTTCCTATTCTTCTTTCTTCCTTTCTTTTGTTGCTTTGTTTCTTTCTTACTTTCTTTCCTTTCCTTAGTTCCTTTCTTTCTTTCTTTCCTTTCCTTTCCTTAGTTTCTTTTCTTTCTTTCTTTCCTTTCCTTAGTTTGCTACTGCTGCTGTTTTCTTAAGTCATGGTTTTGGTTTGGAAAAATGGGTTTGGGTTTTGGGTTTGGGTTTGGATCCATTAAGGATCCAAACCCATTATCCTTTTCTTTTTCTTTTTTTTCTTTATCTAATTAACTAATACATACATACATACATATATATATATATGTATGTATATATATAATTATATATATATATATATAAAAAATTATATATATACATATATATACCTATAAAAATTCTAGAAAATTATAATTGTGCACACCATTATGCTAGCAACTGTCCACAGGGTCTCCTACATGAAATAAATTAGGAAAAATTTATAATGGCTCCAAAAATCTAGAAAATTCTAGAAAATTATATTTGTGCACACCATTAAGCTAGCAACTGTCCACAGGGTCTCCTACATAAAATAAATTAGAAAAAATTTATAATGGCTTCAAAAATTCTCTAGATGCACAACCACCTCAAATAAAAATTAAATAAATTTATTTTCTCTATTTAGCACTTAAATACTAAAAATAAAATAAAAAAATAAAAAAATAACTAATACGGTTTATTAAAAATATTGGGATTTCGTACTATTCATGAGTTATCGTATTCGCGACATACGATACATTGGATAATGCTCACACTTGATTGTCCGATGTCAAATACGATGGATTTTTATACACAAATATTTCCACGGTGTCGTGAGGATTGTGAATTTGTACATAAACTTGTCTTGTGAACTCATATGTAAAACTTGTCTGGTATCATAAACTTGCATCAACAAGAGGAAGCACACAACAATAAATTATGAAGGAATTATAAATCAACAGGGAACAAAAAAATACATACAAGAATTTTTGGCCGCATACGCCCACTGGCCACATGGACTTACTGGCCGCATGCACCCACTAGCCGCATGGACTCTCTTGTCGCATGTGCTCACAGGCCGCATGGACTCTCTTGTTGCATGCGCTCACTGGCCGCATGGACTCTTTGGCTGTATGCGTTTACTGGCCGCATGCGCTCACTGGCCGCATAGACTCTTTTATCGCATTCACCCACTGGCCGCATGGCTCACTTTTGGACTTAGCAAATTTTTTTTCGTTTAGCGATTGAAAGCACAAGGTGGTTTCAAGGACACTTGTGTAAATGAGCAGTCATGTGTCCAACAAGATGGACGCATGATGTCAGTATGCGGCAAGAGTTTAGACCGCATAACCCTCTCGGGCCGTATGACACTCTCAGCCGCATGGCTCGCTGGCCGTATGAAGACTTCGTCTTCTCCAACAGCAAGTTCAGCCATGGCCGAAAAGTTCCAAAAATTAAAATTTTATTTTCTACGTAAAAGCTTTATTTTAACTCCAAATCAAGTAAAACAAAAGCCAAATTGTATAAAATAAAATACTCTAACATAAGGAACCACTAGTTTTCGAAAATACTAAGTTTTGGTAGATCAAAACTATGAAAAACTCATAGAACATATAAAAACCCTAATCTTGAAACTCAAATTTAAAAAAATTTATACATAAAAATTCAAAACTCCAAGAACTAAACATGATCAGCAACTCAAGGAGAACATTTTCCATCAAAATATTTTTTTTAAAAACAACAACATATAAAAATATGAAAATCCAAAATTTCACCATTGAGCAAGATGTACTTGCCTTGGGTGGCTCTTAGCCTCTTCCTCTCATGGTCCAAGTCGCAACAACCTTTTCTTAGGGTTAGGGTTAGGGTTAGGGTTAGGATTAGAGGAAGCTTGAGGGAGAGGAGGAAGGAGGAAAATAAAATAAAGAAGAAGAAAGAGGAGAGAGAAAAGCCATATATATAATAAGAGGGGAGAAAAAAGGGTTTAGTTATTGGTTCACCCAAAATGAACCGAACCAAGAGTCCATTGTACTTGCGGGTCCTAAACCGGGTCTATGGCAATGCCAATGGGTATTCTGATGGTCTTGGGTAGTCTCTCTCTCAACAAAAAAAAAAAATAATAAAATGATAAGAACTAACATGAGAAAATACAGCAGGAATGAATTATCAGGAAAAATTAAATTCTAGAAATTCAAAAAATATCAAATCTGGAATCGGGTGTGACATCTTTACCCCCCTTAGAAAATTTTGTCCTCAAAATTTTACATAGTCTTGTCGAGATGGAACACACGAGAAAGCTCAAAAAATTAATTATAATTCAAATGATTACACTAAGCAAATAACTAAAAATAGAAAAGATAGCTGCAGAAGTAACTAATGAATAAATGCACAAAAGCAATACACAGAAAATTGGAGGTATGTGGATACATATACTCCTAAGTCAGTCGAATAGGAACTCATCCTCGCTTGCCTATGCTGACTTACACAAATACACAAGAGCCAAACCTGGAGGTAAGTTAGTACCAATGACTATATCGAATACATGACTCTATTCCAGGACATACCTTCACAGTCGGGACACATGATGGACACTACGTACCACGAGTCACGAAGGCATAAGAGCGAGACGATGAACTCATATTTTGCTAAATGAAAGGATCAAAACGACTATCGTATTTCGAATACGGTGGAACACGAGATCGTTCGACAAGAACCCAAGAATGAGACAAGATAAAGAGAGCTCAAAAATCTTACCCATAATTGTAGCACCTTCGGCTAACAACTGCTCTAGGTTGCCAAATATTTTGTCAGGCCATCGTCCAGGGGCTGTGGCTCAGACTTGCTGCTGGTTCTATCTCGCTGGTTGGGCTTGCTGGACTTTCCCATACTGCACCGGACGTTGCTGTTGGAACTGATGTGTCTGCGTCGGGAGAGGACGCTGGGCTGGTGGTCGAACTACTAATGATGGTCCTCGCGGGCCTTCAGTCGCTGCCCGAGGCTGAGCTGGTAACTATCAGACTGAAGAAGTCTCTGGGTACAGGGTTATACATAAACCAATCATGTGGTTGGATGCCCCACATCTGAGATACTGGCCATTGGCCCTCCTTAACTGTTCTTTGGTATGCCCTGGCTTGCCGCAGTGGCTGTATCTTGCTGATACAGAGTGCCTAGTAGATTGTACTAAGGTTACTATAGAGGTTGGAGGTGCTGGCGGGCGAGGTATTTTTACTGCTGGTGCTGGAGGTGATAACTGAATACTGACGCCTCATATGGATGAGTGTGACCTCTTCTGGCCTCCGGTCCGTGCTACTAATCTCTGGCCGGCAAGTTCTTGGACCTAGCTTTCCTGAGTACTGCATCGTATGTAGCATAATTATGGCCCACCGTAAACTGCTGGAGCTCTAGATGTAACCCTTGCTAAAATATCTTAGTTCGGTCTTCCTCGAAAGCTATCATATGGGGAGAAAATTAGCTAAGTCGACAAAAATTTATCGCATATTGGTCGACCGATCTTGTGTTCTGGCGGAGGTTGATGAACTGTTGCTGGAGCTGGATCCTGGCGGTGGTGTGGAAATAATTTTCTTGGAAGCGCTCCTTGAACGTCGGTCAGACAACGGGCTTCAAAAATGCCATTTCTTGTGCTGCCCACCAATCTCGGGCAAGATATGATAATTGCAGATTTACTACTGCTACCTTTTCATCATCTGGGGTCTTGGTTGCATCCAGGATAGCCTCAAAGTTACGGAGCCAAGAATCTGCTGAAACTTTATCTTCTGTGCAGAGGAACTTGGCTGGACTCATGCGACTAACATTGGTCATCGTGTTGTGAGTATAATGCCCACTGTTCTTGAGTGCTACTCTAACTCCCTGGCAAAGAGTAGTGTTGGTATGTTTTTGTCCTTTCTAAAATTGCTGGCATAGTTGGACAACTTGTTGCTGAAGTTGGAGTTGTGTTACTGTTGTTGTTATTGTACCATCATCATGGCTTGGATCATCTCTAACATAGCATATGTTCTTGCCTACCCTGGTTATACTGGAAGAACTGGTAGTATTGTCTGGGCTGGCTGGGCTGGTATGTATGACGGAGCGGGCTGAGCTGGCTATTGAAAAGCTACTGACACTTGCCCTTGGTTCAATATCGGGATCTGGCCCTAGCCTACTGGATCTGCTGGAGTTATCGGTACAAAGGAACCCTCGTAAGGAAGAGCAAGTGGGGTATCCCTGAAGGATAAGGATACAAGGATATCAACAAGGGATGAGAATGGAACAATCATGTCAAGCAAGCTTGAAGTCCAAGGAGAGCGAGAAGTGCATGTTGCAAGTGGATTTCAATCAAAGATAAGTAAATTATTGAGATTCTAACAAGATGAGTCCTCCCATAAGTCTGAAAAATAGACCTGCATAAAACCTTATCACGCCCCGCTCCTAGAATAATGAATAAATACGGGGACTAACATAGCCGACCGCACTTTGCAGAATACCAAAATAAGCCACAATGTGTTAAGGTTGTCTAGAAGACAAATGTGTGAAATCTAGCATGCTATGATGTTAGTCCTAAGGCCGACAAATACTATTATCTCAATCTAGCAACACAAGTATTAGAGTATATCATACATGAAAGTAAAAGGACGTCCCAAATTATATATCACATATGATCATGAAGCTAGTGAATACAAAATGCTGCACTAGCAGAGTTTAATAATACATGATCAAAATATACCAGCTATGGTCTAATATATACATCATGTTGACCGTAGTCTCAAAAATATAATGAGCTAACTCTGCTCCTTGCTAAATACAACAAAAATAAGTAATCAAGATGAGGGATGAAAGAAAGGAAACCCACTCGCGAGCTTCGGCCGTAGTCCTACGAGTGCGAGCCATCTTGTTGGAAGCGCTGTGGATCCTAGTTCTCTTCTGGGTAACCTGGCCATGCAAAGCCAGTGGGGTCAGAACCCCAAGAAACAAGTACCACCAAGGAGCTCGAGGTGATAGACCAAACACATCATAACATAAGCAAAAGAGACATAAGAAATAAATATAGATCGAGACTTGTACGATACCAATATACTTGTTTCAAGAATAATACTGGAAGAACAGATAATAAGTGCAGAAATGAAAGTAAGGCGACTAGCGACAAGAGATCATAGGAACTACTCTGGATCAGGACCACAACCCTTAAACCAAACAAGGACCGGGGTTGCAGACCTTCACCCGAGCAGAACTTAGCACCCCAACCACACGCCGGAAGGAAATAAAACTAGAAGAATGAGCTATACGAATAACAAACATCCAATTCACGGCCAAACATGCCTACGGCTTGCTATAATTAATAAACTAGGGTTATCACAAGCCCTAATTACTAGAAATGCATTGCTAAGAATATTGCTACCACTGGCACTGCAGTCAACCCGGATGGCCAAAGGTACGCTTGTCTAGTAAATTTAAAATGCACATTCAACCATACAACAACATAACTTGTTACTTGTCACAACAAAAACTGAACTCAAAAGCACAAAGTTGAACTTATAATCATAAACTTGTTTTATAATATAAACTTGTATATAAACTTGTCTTGTAAGTGTCGTAGCACGCGTAAACTTGGTCAGTCATGGAGCCCTTGCCTAGCAGGGTTGTCCATGCCGCATGGGCCTTTGGGGATCGGGGTAGCCGGTAGCACAATATTCTTTCCTCTAAAAATGCTCTAGGTAAATCTTATCTTGTTTAATCATTAATAAATTATTTCAGGTTCTCGAGTCATGGATACTTGAGAGCTCCCAAAAATGATGAATCGCGAGTACGAGCTATTCATGAGTTATCATATTCGTGACACGCGATATATTGGACAATGCTCACACTTGATTGTCCGATGCCAAATATAACAGATTTTTATACACAAATATTTTTATGGTGTCGTGAGGATTATGAATTTATACATAAACTTGTCTTGTGAACTCATATGCAAAACTTGTCTGGTATCATTAACTTGCATCAACAAGAGGAAGCACGCAACAATAAATCATTAAGGAATTACTAATCAACATGGAACACAAAAATGCACACAAGAATTCATGGCCGCATATGCCCACTAGCCGTATGGACTCACTGACTGCATGCACCCACTGGCGACATGGACTCTCTTGTCGTATGTGCTCACTGGTCGCATGAACTCTCTTGTCGCATACGCTTACTGGCCACATGTGCTCGCTGGCCGCATGGACTCTCTTGTCGCAGCTCACTGGCCTCATGGACTCATTGGCCGCATGCCCTCACTAGGTGCATGGACTCTCTCGTCACATGCACCCAATGGCCGCATGGCCCACTTTTGGACTTAGCAAATTTTTTATTCATTCAGTGAGTGAAATCACATGGTGGTTTCAAGGACACTTGTGTAAATGAGCAGTCATGCATCCAACAAGATGGACACATGCTATCAGTATGCAGCAAGAATTCAGGCCGCATAACCCTCTCGGTCCTCATGGCACTCTCGACTGCATAGTTCACTAGCCCCATGAAGACTTCGTCTTCTCTAACAACAAGTTCAACCATGGCCAAAAAGCTCCAAAAATCAAAGATTTGTTTTCTACATAAAAGTTTTATTTTAACTCCAAATCAAGTAAAACAAAAGCCAAATTGCTCAAAATGAAATGCTCTAACATAAGAAACTACTAGTTTTCGAAAACACTAAGTTTTGGTATATCAAAACCAAGAAAAATTCATAGAACACATAAAAAACCTAATCTTGAAACTCGGATCTACAAAAATCTATACACAAAATCTAAAACTCCAAGAACTAAACATGATCAGCAACTCAAGGAGAACATTTTCTATCAAATATATTTTTAAAACAACTATATATAAAAATCCAAAAATCTAATATTTCACCATTGAGCAAGATGCACTTGCCGTGGGTGGCTCCTAGCCTCTAGCTCTCACGGTCCAAGTCGCAGTAACCTTCCCTTAGGGTTAGGGTTAGAGGGAGCTTAAGGGAGGAGATGAAGGAGGGAAATAAAATGAAGAAGAAGAAAGAGGAGAGAGAAAAGCCATATATATATACTAAGAGAGGAGAAAAGAGGGTTTAGTCATGGGTTCACCCAAAATGAACCGAACCAAGGGTCCATTCTACTTGCGAGTCCTAAATCGAATATATGGTAATGCCAATGGATATTCTACGGGTCTCAGGTAGTCTATCTCTCAACAATAAAAAAAATAAAATAATAATAAAATGACATGAACCAGCATAAGAAAATATAGCAGGAATGCATTATCAAGAAAAATTAAATTCTATAAATTCAAAAAATACCAAATTTGGGATCGGGTATGACAATTGTCCTACTCGAAAAGGAAGAAAATGAGCTAATTTTGTGAGACGATCTGCTATCACCCAAACTGTATCTCGACCAGTCGATAATCTAGGTAAACCAGTCATAAAGTATATAGTGATGTGTTTCCACTTTCACTCTGGAATAGAAAATGGCTGCAATGATCCTGCCGGTCTCTGTTGTTCTGCCTTCACTTGCTGACATATCAGACATCATGATACGAAGCGTACTATTTTTCATTTTATTTTGTTCCACCAAAAGTGTTGCTTAATATCTTGGTACATCTTCGTACCTCCCGGATGAATGAAATACTGAAAACTGTGTGCTTCAGTCATAACTTATTGCCGAATATCCCCGCTTGGTACGCATAGACGATTCCCAAACCTTAGCGTTCCATCAACATGTATTGTCAACTCCTTCCGAAGACCTGACTCGCATTCTTCTCTTAGCTTTTGAATCTTCGGGTCCTCTACCTGTGCTAGTTTGATTCTATCTACCAAAGTTAATTGAATCTGTAGGCTAGCCTGAACTCATGTACTCTGTGGAAGTACTATCTCGATACACATCTCTCTTAAGTCTTCTAGAATGTGCTTCTGAGTAGTCAACATAAATTCTCCACCACTTCTGCTAAGTGCATCAGCTACTACATTAATCTTTCCTGGATGGTACTGAAGTTCCACGTCATAATTCTTCAATAATTTTAGCCACCTTCTCTGCCTCATGTTCAGGACCTTCTGTATAAACACATACTTCAAACTCTTATGATCAGTGAATATTTCTACTCGATCGTCATATAAGTAGTGCCTTCATAGCTTAAGTGCAAACACTACGGCAACTAGCTCCAAATTATGAGTTGGATAGTTCTTCTCATGATCTCTGTGCTGCCAAGAAGCATACACTATCACTCTTCCTTGTTGCATCAAAATACATCCAAGTCCTTTTTCAAATGCATCATAGTATACTGTGAATCCTTTGGAGCTAATCGTCGACCGTGAATGCGTCCTCCATGCCATCAAAATACCTGCTGTTCAGTCTAAAAAATCTAACAGATGTCCTAAAATTTGTCCTCCCGCGTCGTTCTAGGGATGTCTGCAACCCTTGGTTTAATAGGACATTATGTTCCTACTGCTGGAGCTGTTGTTGTTGATGTTGCTATTGTTGTTGATGTTGCACCACCATCTGGTGTTCTTGGACAGCGAACAATCCACGGATAATCTTTAGCGAAGCCGGGGTATCCAGTACTGACGGTACTATGGGAGGTACGGGGACACCTGGAGCTAGCTGCTCTGTACCATTCATCGTGGGTTTAACTCGAATCCTTGGCTGAGGTTCCATAAGATTTTGTTCTACTGGAAACTCTACCTCTCTTGTTGCTGCAGCATTGGGGGAAGGAGAAACCCTAAAGAAAAGAATAAGAAACATTAAAAACATGATGAGAAGGAACAAGAAAATAATCAATTTGGAAGAATTTAAGCTGAGTATCGAAGATGACGAATTCAGGATTTTAAGAAGGATCATGTTTGATTGAGACTCCTATGACCACGATACCCCACAAGTCTGAAGAACAGACCTGCATGGGCCACCACTAAAATCTTGTCATGTTTCACTACCAAAATACGGAGACGAACATGGACAACTATCCCGTACAAGGTGCTATACGTCGTACGACGGTCATGGCTATATAAGACAAGGGGGTGCATATTACAATCAAGTCTCCTATGGTCAATAACTTCTATGTCTCAATCATTCAAACAAGAAATAGTAAGCATAGAGCATATATGATAAGCAATAAGGCGTCCCAAATGCTTTCTCAAAATATTCTGGAGTCCAGTTGTACAAAATAAGAAGCTGAAAGAGTAACATAAGTACATGATAGTGATCAGCTGCAGTCTAATTTAATATAATTATGTAAGAAAAACTAATATCTAGACGAGCCGACTAACAGATACCGGTGGCTAAACCCCAAAAAGAAGTAAATGTACAAGACGAGCGGGGAAGAAAAAAATCCACTCGCTATCCCCTGCGACTATAGTCCTGGTATACGCCATGAGTTTGGGAAAAGAACGCTGGATCCTCAGGTACTGGCTCGAAACTTGGCCATGCAAAACCAGTGGAGTTAGACCCCAAATAACAAGTACCACAAATGAAGAACGAAATAGAGAAAAAAATCCAAGAAAAAAATATAATAATATATAGGTTCAGTGTCATAACTTAGGTCTATGGCATATCTAGTGCAAAGGCCCAACCCTACAACCAAACAAGGATAAGGGTTGAACCATCACACTATAATAGTCCACTTTTCTAGGATACTAGCTAAATAAATACAATCACAACCAATTCCATCTCTTCCTAAATCGGCCAATCATTTGTACGACTTGCTATTTTTGTGGAGTATGAGGTTATCTAAGAAATAATGCATAATAAGTATCCTCAGATTATGCCAGTGCTGAACATGAGCTAACCGAACCAATATAATAAAACAAGAACTTAAAGGATGCACCAATCCCCTCGTAGGGCCTATATACTAAAAATACGGTATTAGCGGTTCCAGTGTTCCTATATTAAAATAGTGGCTCGACATAATAATAAGTTAGATACTGCACTCCACTATGGCAGATGATATACAATATCTGTGGTAGCCAGCCCACAGCGCACTTAGAATGAATCTCTGTGGGAAGGTTCGTTGGCATAATCTCGGGATACCATTCCCTCCAAATATTACTACCACTTTTAGTTACCTAATTAGCCATATGTTGTGCTTGAAATCTCAAGACGTAGTCATATGAGAATTTTCCTTAAGATGTCGTACAAGGTACAGGCACGCCAGATACGAATCCATGGAAGTCAAATCTGGATTCACCCGAGCGCGTATACAAATTCATACAATCAATACCCTAGCCAAGCTTTGGTAGTTGACTTGCTTATCATGCCCGTGCTGGGGAAATAATATATATTTATAATATCTTGGGTTCATGGATTTGGAGGCATTCTTGATGCACAACCTAAATATAATTATTTGATACATAACATGATGTGTCGCTCCTCAGTGCACATTAAATCATGAATAATAATCAGGCAATAGTGGTATCAGTACAGATACAATATTCGAGTCCAATTACCAATTATACATTGGTTTATAAGAGTTAAGAAACATTCAATCAACAGGCAGGGCCATATGGGTCTCTAGGCTGCATGGAAAAGTCAGGTCGCATGACAATCTTGACCGCATATGGAGTCAGGCCGGATATGAAGTCAGGGCTGCATGGGAAGTTAGGCCGCATAAAGTCAGGCCGCATGCTCAGGGTTAAGGTCTACTCCTTGGGAAAAGTGTTGAAGTGACAATCAAATAAATAAAGTGTTAGTGATGTGACATAAAGGGACTGATGTGACAAGCCATAAAATATGTCAGGAAGAAAAGACAAAACCAAAGAAATAAGTGCCAACGGTTCAGAGCCATGCGTCCAAAGAAAAATAGTAGCCGCATGCTCTCCAGACCGCATGAGTGTCGGTGTCGCATGGGGTTCAATGATGTATGGAGTTCTCTGGGACTTAGCGAATTTCTCATTCATTCAGTGAGTGAAAGCACAAGGTGTTCAAGGACACTTGTGTAAATAGTTGTCATGCGTACAACAATATGGACGCATGGTGTCAGTATGCGACAAAAGTTTAGGCCGCATAACCCTCTCGGGCCGTTTGGCACGCTCAGCCGCATATGCTCACTAGCCGCATGGGAACTTCACTTCTCCAACAACAGGTTCGACCATGGCAAAAAAGCTCCAAAAAATTGAAATCTTATTTTGTTCATAAAAATCTCATTTTAAGTCCAAATTGGGTGAACCAAAAGCCAAAATGCTCTAAATAGAAAGCTCTATCATAAAGCAAAAAGTGGTTTTCAAAGACACAAGTTTAATAGATCAAAATAAAAAAAACTCATAAAATCTATAAAATTCTAAGTTTAGAAATATATATCTACACTAATCCATCCATCAAAACAGAAAACTCCAAGAACTAAAAGTACTTAGAAACACATAATAGAACATAATAGAACAATAATATTAAAGGTTTCTCTATTTCTCATGCAAGATATACTTGCATATAGAAATAGGGAGAGAAAACTAAAGGAAAAGGAGTAATGAAGAAGTGAATAGAGAGAGAGAAAATGATGGATTATATATGGTAGGGTTTAAGAGTTGAACCAAAGGTTCTCATGAGTTAAACCAACCCACAAAATAAACCATGAACCAGGTTAAACCAAAGAATGGGTCTAGTCTCCATGCACAAGCAATCATGCTAAAATAAAAATATGTTTCTAATACGTATATCGGGAACGGAGAGTGACAGATGTAGCTAAGAGCGAGCTTCTTTTCTCCCTGGACAACATCCATCAGGGAAGACATCGTCATATCATATCCTGCCTCGTAGGATCTTTTGAATAAAAGACTCTTGAGGCCGTCGAATGTTGATATGCAATTGTCCGACAGACTACAGAACCAGTCGACGGCTACTTCTACTAATGCCCCGATAAAGAGCCTGGTAAGGATGGCATCATTGCAGGGTAGGTTCCTTGTTACTGTCTCAAAGTATATCATCTACCAATGAGATGAGGACTTTTCGTCAAACATGTCTATGTTGAAGGGCTTGTACCTGGGCGAGTACGGTACGTCCCTCTATTCCAGCGGGTATGGTTGGCGTACTCCGAGATCGCGGAGTGAGTTCCGATTACCCTTAGAGTCTAGTCGAGCTTGAAGTTCTTGGACCTATTCCATTGCTTCCTTAGCCTCGTTTATTGCTGAAGGGGCTGAGAAACCCGGTTGGGGAGGATTTCCGCCCACAGGTGGAGCAATTGTGTTTGAATCTGCGTTGGTCCCAGGGTCCATGTTAGCTGGTGCAGAGGTCCTCATCGGCTGAGAGGCCAAGTTTTCCTTGATTTCCAACATTGTTTGGGCCAAGGCTTGCATTAATGCATTTATGGTCTGTATTATGTTCTCGAGAGCCTCAAGGCATTATCGGTCACTGGGGCATCATAGTCATCCCCTGCCATGTATACTATACTCACGTGGGAAGAGATGGACGGGGCAGTAGATGCGGCACTCTCCGTCTCGGACTCTTACAGTAAGCTGTCTTCAAGGAAGACTAGCAGCGTTGTGTCCTTCTCTGATTTGTAGGAGGTTATGTTATCTCTGCGTGAGTAGCTACTCCCAGGGGTTTTGGAATTTGTTCCTTGAGAGTCATTATCTTTTTGGAATGCTGGATTATTGTGTAGGTCCAAGGGTTTACTGCCCCCAGCTTAGGGAGCCTTAGGATTTCGAGGAATAACTACCCCCAGCGGCTCACAGCTTCTTCCTCGAGCAAGTTCCCTAAAAAATGCCTTCCATGGGTTGTGCTACCGGTACTCCTAGTAGTCTTTCTCTTAATACGCTGGTCGAGAGTAACGGACTGGAGGTGCTGTACTTATTTTCTCCTTTGGTAGAGGAGACCTTCCGAGCCGAGTAACATGCGATGAAGGGCAGCTCCACCCCCTCTGGCGCTTGCACCTGACCTCCGAGTTTTTACAGGGCATGTGTCTTCTGATGCAGTCGTTGGAAGACCGACTGCTTGTTTGTGGGCACTACTACTCTGTTGCAGCAGCAGTTGATGATAATCTTGGCACAATGATGCCCTGGAGAGGATATTTCATCGGTCGCAGTTGTTTCCCTCATTTTGTGCTTGTGATTGATCACACTGCGCAAGTCGAGCGAGGGTTGTTCTACTTTTGCACCCTTTTTGTGGGCACGGGTAGACCTGGCGCACGGGTGTGTAGGTGTTGTGTTGGCTCCCGAATCTGAGGTTCGTATAAGAACTTGCCTCAGATCATTGGCGGAAGACTTTTGAGGCTGACCCTGTCCATTTCCGTTGGGGGTTGGACATATGGGGCAGTATTATATAATTTTTTATCAGGGGTGCACATAATGATTAGCGGTGCCCTCTGACGGTCGACTGACTGGACAGTTGTCTGAGCTTGGCGGGCTCGCACTATCCCTGACATCTTTGACTTAGCACCCTCGAGCACTTAGTACGCAGAGTCCAAGTTTAGGTCTTTGTCGTTCTTATTGGGCCACATAGAGTCTGGACCGCATGAGATACGACCATGACAAAAAAATTGCTACTGTCTTGGCCGCATAGGGACATCTGCCTATGGCTGTGAGCTGCAGCTACATGAGGCTGTCTCCAATCTTATACAGCCTCATTCTTGGCCGCATAGAATTTGCTTCAGCCCCAGAATGTTTGGTATCGTAGTATTTTTCTTTACTAGAGTCTGGGCGTTGAGTAGTTTCTACGTCAGGTAGGGAGTCCGCATGGACGTTGATGTCTTGGGGGTGTGCCTGGCTGTCATCAATATGGTGAGCAGTTTGAAGCGCCCCCTTCGCAGTTGGGCAAGGCATAGCGGCCTTCGCTACCCATTGCATGCGGGTCACCTTGGGCTTGGCTAGCCTTGAGGAAGGACTGGCACTTTCTTCTGAGAGCATGTCCTCGAACGCTTGTTGGTCGAAGCGAACCACCGGCATCTTTTGCGTCAAGCTGAGCTTGGATGCATTAGACTATGCCACCGACTTCTCAATAGAGGAGAAGGACATTCCCAGCAGAGTCGCCATATCGTATTGCCATTAAATCAAAAGGAGAACTAAAAGAACTTGATTTGATTAACAAACTAAGAAAAAGTACAGAGAAGTCCTAGAAGACAATCTAAGTACAAATTTATTTTATGTGGGTGAAGACTCTCTTTACTCTGTGCACGATCCGATGCAGAAGCTCTTCTCTCTTGCTCGAGTATAGGTTTGTCAATAGCCATCCAGGTCTTTTATATGGGTGTGGTACCTTACTATTTATAGCCGCTCTGTGGACGTATTATGGATGCCGCATATGTTCCTGCTTGGTGGCCTCATAGGGCTACTTCAACAACACACGGTTGTAATTGTGGCTGCATGTCATGGAGAATTTGTCACGTAAATTTGGTTCAGATATGTTGTTGAGGAGATCTCGGGGATGTTATCAACCCGTTGTGGGCGTGACTTTGTCAACTGGATACGTAGTCAACACCAACTGTACGAAAATCTCTGCACTTATAACAGAAAGATCTTGTAAGCTAGAGGCCGCATAACAACTAGGCCGCATAATGGTGAGGCTGCATGGGTCTTGTATCCGCATACGTACTCTCGTTTGGGCCTTGGTCGAATGGATACTATGATCAAATGTTGGCGAGGCCGCATGGGTCTTGTAGCCGCATACATGCTCTCGTTTGGGCCTTAGTCGAATGGACACTCTGGCCGCATATTGGCGATGCCGTATATCCGCATACAAAGTGTAAACCTCCTCACCCAAAAATAGGTATTTTGTGTATATTTTGTATTTTGTGTAGTTATTTTAGATTATTTTCAAAGCAATTAAAATCCAATGATTATATTAGGACACTTCACCATGGTTTGGACATTAATAATATAGGATGGCCCCAAAATCTGTATCTCTCTTCATAGGAAGTAGCCTACACAGGAGACACTACATGTAGGATCTTTTCGTGGCACAGACATTCGATCCCTTGGTGTTAGTATGACATTAGTACAACGACCATGGATAAATTGTTAAATATTTAGATAGTATACATATATATATATATATATATATATATATATATATATATATATATATATATATATATATATATATATATATATATATATAATTTATTTGTGATTATTTTTCAACCCCAACTTTCTACAATTAGCATCCCATAATTTTCTGTGCCAAATTAGGTACATTCCCTTTTTGTGAGACTGCATATTATTTACTATTATGTTATTTTGTTGAATATCCATTTAATTAAATTACATAGCTAATTAGATAATACAATTATTTGATTTATATAACTAGATAAATATCTAATTATTAATTATAAAATATTTCATAAAATATTTGAGTGTAGTATTTTATTAAATCCTTATAAAGTAGTTTTCTAGAATTTATTTTGTGTACAAATATTATTTTATCTTTTTAACCTCATTTATATAGGTGAATATAAATAAATAAATATATAGTTAATAATAATAATAATAGTAATAATAATAATGGTAATAATAATTATAATAATAATAATAATAATAATAATAATAGTAATAATAATAGTGATAATAATAATATTAGTAATAGTAATAGAAATAAATAAAAAGAAAATAAAAAGAAAAGAAAAAGATAAATACATAAACCTAAACTACTAAACAAACAAACCAAAACCTAATAATTAACTAACTACCCCAAACCCACAGAGCCCCTAACCCGCACGGCTACATCTCTCCCCCTCTCCCAGTATCTCTCTCTCCCAAAACACTAAACCCTAACCCTAGTCTCCTCCCCCGGACCGCCGACCTCCGACGACCGTCCCCCTCCGGCCGACCACCGCCCTCGGGCCGGCGCCGACGCCGCAGCCGCCCGGACCGCCGTCGTCCCCGCCCGCCGCACGCACGCGTGCACAGAAGTGCAGTCCGTCACTCCATCTTCACGGTGATGTATCTCTCTCATCTCTCGTCATTTTCTCGAGCGGTTTATCCGTGTATGTTCACAACCTAACCCTCTAAGATTTTCGTTCAAGCGGGACGAGTTTTCGTGGCCCGGATTGGTCAAAAATTCGACCGGAAAATGACTGGAAAACTGACCGAAAATAGTCCAGAAACTTTAACCCAAACCTCTATGTTCACACCCAATTTGCCATCAACCCGTTTAAAATTTTCAAAAAATAATTAAAGGGTTTTTTTTCTCCATATAACCGAGAATTTTTCTGTTCTTTTAGTTTTTGTTAATTCGTTCTATGTGTAAAATTATTCGACCTCCAAAACGACCAAAAACTTGTTATTTTAAAAATTAAAATTTTGTGATACGGAGCACGCCCCGCCAAACGGGACTGCCTCATCATGTACCAATTGTACCAAAAGGCTCGTATGGTATATTCTGATATGTGGGCTTTCGCGAAAGCTGATTCAGACGTGTGTGCGTGCCAGAATCAACCCGTATCCGTAAAAAATTCATGTATCACGACTTTTGCATAGTACCGCACCATTTTGTGTACGCTCGTCAGAATGTGATGAAACTTACGCCATTGGATTCGTGGTATCACGCTGGTTCTGTGACCCAAGTTTCACACGATTCTGATACAGTTGACCAAGCCGCCTATTTGCAGGCCCTACGGTTGACTTAAAGGGTGAATTTGTGTTCGGCTCACCAGAATCCAAAATTGGACCTACCGTTGAGTTCGTATCGGCGTTTAGAATTTGTTTGACCTATAATTTGTCTCATTTAGAGACCTTTATCTCGGGCATGCTTTTTGGTGCAAAGTGGCCCACATATGGATCCGCTTTGACCCAAAATTACCGTTTTGCCCATGTGTCCAAATTGGACGAAAGGGTAGTATTTTTTAGCTATCTCGTTTATTTTGGGAACGTTAGTGATATTTATTTCAGCATCCGGAGATGTTCATTCGAAGGCCATAGTTTCTGATCCTCTGTACTTGACACCTAGACACATATACTATGCAGCTTTCTTGCCAGGCAAGTATACCTTGTCATTGTACTGTGATTTGTATTCTATATGATGCATATAGTTTATTTATTTTATTTAGTTTATTTATTTTAACTGTTATATAAAGTGCGCATCCAAGAATAACTTGGGTGCAACGACGGTGGCATCGTATTTTATCTTTATTATATATTATGCATGTTGACCTAGTTTTACGAGACCACCACATGATCATGAGACATTCTTATATTTTATTTGGCTGTGACATATTTCTTACATGAGTTGTGAGTCTCATATAGATCACGGACTTACGTATTGACTGATCATCAGTACGTGTGGGACGTGCGATAGGGAATAGCTGCTGATAGAATTTTCATGCTAGAAGACTTGGCAGTTATTAGAGGTCTTATCGTGTCATGGATATGACATGCTTAGAGCATGGGGTAGGGAGGACAATAAGTAAGGTATTTTGGCTCCTTTGCACTTTTCTTGTGTAACCTGTATGCTCCGCCGGAGATGCGCGGTCATGATGACCCCTATATATTACCTGGCGGCCTCTGAGGTTCAAAAGACGTCATGCTTTTTAGGCCCCTGAATCTCCGAGAGAATCATGCCAATCATATTTTAGCCAGATAACCCACGTGTTGGAAAGTTGTTCTCAAAGTGCATTCACATAGATGGTTAGGCGACCCTTGGATGTTTATTTTTTAGTACTTTATTGGCATGCTTCTATGTATCTTGTTAAGTTCCTCTGAGGACCTGGTCCCTTTTCAGGTGTAGACGATCATGACTATTAACATGAGCGCAGATCAGGACTTGCTACTCCATTCTCTTTCGAGGAGATCTTCTCTTCGAGTCTCATTGTTCATTAGATAATGTACTTATTTTGTTTCTCTTATATTCTATTTTGGTAGTGGATTTGTCTCCATCTAACTATTAGTTCTTTTCGACTAGTTCATATTTGGTTTATTGATATATATGATCATTTATTTCTTTATGATTTCTATAGATGAGATTTAGTTATGTCCTGTGACTTGTGACAAATATATACCACTTATGAATTATTGTTCATAATATATCGTACGTATGTATTATGGTTTCCATATATTGGAGTTGCCATATACATACGGCTGGCATGCTTACGTATTCCTAGTCGTACATATTTTGGGACTGGGGTATGACATGTTTTTAGTGGTGGCCCATGCAGGACGAGAGTATATTTTCTTGGTTACGTTACTGTACCGAGCAAGCCTGCAAATAGGATTAGAGTATAGGATCTCATCCACATACTTGACTTTTCTCCTTGATTTTGTTCTAAATTCTTGACTCACCTTCCTTCTAACCCATTCTATTTAAATAATTGCATCATGCTTGATCCATCTACTTTTCTAATAGTTCCTTGAGTATAACCTTCTGCTAGAATATAGGAATCCTTGTTGTTAGGATGATAATTAGGGTAACTTTTCTACTAAGAATACAACTAGAATATTGGCACATCACTAAGTTTAGAATACCTAATGAACCATAATATCCTTTATATGTAGATTAATTGACCATTATCCCTTGATATTTAGGAATGACTTGAGATAGGATACCTTAATAAGGTTAGTTAGAAATTTGACCATATTGTTTGACCCTAGTACTGAGGAACCAATATAAATTCAAGATTGAATATTAGGAGTAAACCTAACTTCCATAGTGAGATAGTATTAGAGAACTTTAAGTTTAAATTCTTGTCTTGATACTAGCAAAACAGTACCTTAGGAAACCAAGAGGAATGAATAGAATATTTTTCTTGATCATACCTCGAACATAGAGACTAGTATACCACTTTCCCTTAGAAAACCATGATATTATCAAGAGGCTCTCATTTTAATTTCATATCTTGTTTCTCCGAAACCTTAACGCTCGCTATTTGTGCGACTACTAAATTTTTTTTATCTTTCAATTCGTGCCACCTAACCCTTCTGATTGTAGGCCAAGTAATTTTCTTTTATGTTAAGGATATATAGTTATTATGATTATAGTTGTTAATCTTGAATTTTGAATTATGTGCTTAGTAGTTAGAACTTGGTAGTTTGAGTTGCTCATTTAGATTAAGATTTTATAATTATCTTTTAGTTTCAAATCAAGTAATATGTTCCATATATCTCAAAACATGTTATGTCCTCTTTCACTTGAGGGCCAGTAACTTCTCTATTCTTAATATTAACACTTTATTCTATAAGTACTATGATTAAGACTTAAGATGACCATTACCTATGGAATTTTATAATGCAATAGGATACCTTAATAAGTACCAAGATCTTTTTCTCGTATACCCTAACAAGAGTTTCTACTTTATCCCCATAAGGCAGTTACAGTATTAGTTTATTCTTGTAGGATTGGGTAGTATGTCTCACAATAGAGTATCACATAGTCTTTTGACCCATTAATAAAGTGTAATTGAATGACACAAACTATATACTTGCATAAGAAGATAGTATTTATCCAGACTGTAGAACTTAGAGGCCCATACCCCCATTTGGTCGACTAGAGACTTAGACAAGGAGTTAGTATAAAAACTGTAGAGACACAACACTGGAAGTCTTATCTTCTTTGTGAACTTGAATTATTTTGTACCTTCTTTTATCATAATCCAGCGTACTTATATTTTCTGAACTACCTCGACATATGCTGCTATTATAGCATAGTTTTACAAGCTTATCCTTTTATCGAGCTTGATCATGATATATGTATTATTGGGTATACACACTAATACATTGTCTAAAATCAGAATCAGTGTATTACGGTCTGATCAACCTTAGTGCGCTTGGTTCACTCTTCGCATGACTACTTTACGTGGATTGAGATATATAGTTGACTCAGTATGTTAGACGAATACACTTGTCCTCTAGACATGCCAGAGCATATCATGTCAGGTACACAACTGTTCTGATATGAACATGCGAATAAAAATTTACCAAAATAGGATTTTAATCCACAACTGCCTTGACAACTCCCTTTTGAATTCTTTAATTGCCTTGAACCCCGTACTTGCAATCTACCACCTCCTCCTTGAATTCTTTATTATTGTTTTCCGTCTTCCCCTATTTCGGAAAGACGAACGCTTGTGCTTGGTATAAGTTTGATACACGGAGAGTAGTAGACATACCCCATAGGCCAATCACATAACTTGGTGACTATTTTTCGTAATTAAGGGCACATCACATGTGATATATTTTGTGTGTTAAAAAAAAATTTGAGGATTGAACAACATGATTAAATAATTTGAGAAAGTTTTTCTTAAATGTATAGCCTTATGTGATAGATGGATAAATTTTAAGTAGGGTAGAAGTTGCATTATCAACTTGAGATAAATTTCTTTTAGATTATGATCAAGTAAGATTAGATTAAGAGATTTAGTCATTTTAATTTTGAGAATTTTTAGAAGAATGATTAAGACGATGAGGATTAATAAATTTTGAAATCTTGATATTGCGAACCAAATATTTATACTTTGAGCACATGATTTAAATTTTGAATATTGAAGGTTGAATCATCGATTTAAATTTTGAGGATAAATATAGAATTTTAGACATGAACATTGATGGATTAAATTTAAAATTTTATAATTTGATGATTTGAATTAAAAGTTAAATTTTGATTGTTGGATCACCTATTTGAAATATTGAGGATGTAAATTAAATTTAAAATTTGAAGAGTACAAAAATTCATAGGTTAAAAATAGGAAAAAGATTTGATTAGAATTGTGTATTGTTTAAAATCTAGAGGAGATTATGATAGTTGGAGATCATGATGTAAAATTTGATATGGGTTATTTAAATCTTGAAGATGTCATATAGATTCGACTTAAAATTAGATGTTGATGATTTGAAAACCGAGAAGAGGTTGCGATAGGTTGAATTTTGATTTGAACAGTAGTTATTTTAATTTTGAAAGTGATTACGATAGATTTGAATAGATTTTGTCATTTAAATTTTGGAAGAGATTGCGATTGACTTGCCTTATATACGAATGTGAAGGATTTAGCAAATCATGTCTTCTTTTTAATTTTGAGGAAGAAATTCTTTTAAGTTGGGTAGATTGTAAACCCCATCACCTAAAAATAGGTATTTTGTGTGTATTTTGTATTTTATGTAGTTATTTTAGATTATTTTTAAAATAATTAAAACCCAATGATTATATTAGGACACTTCACCATGGTTTGGACATTAATAATATATGATGGCCCCAAAATCTGTATCTCCTTTCATAGGAAGTAGCCTACACAGGAGACACTACCTGTAGGATCTTTTCGTGGCACAGACATTCGATCCCTTGGTGTTAGTATGACATTAGTGCAACGACCATGGATAAATTGTTAAATATTTAGATAATATATATATATATATATATATATATATATATATATATATATATATATATATATATATATATATATATATATATATATATATATATATATATATATTTTATTTGTGATTATTTTTCAATCCCAACTTCTTACAATTAACATCCCATAATTCTCCATGCCAAATTAGGTACATTCCCTTTTTGTGAGACTGCATATTATTTACTATTATGTTATTTTGTTGAATATCCATTTAATTAAATTACTTAGCTAATTAGATAATACAATTATTTTATTTATATAACTAGATAAATATCTAATTATTAATTATTAAATATTTCATAAAATATTTGAGTGTAGTATTTTATTAAATCCTTACAAAGTAATTTTTTAGAATTTATTTTGTGTACAAATATTATTTTAGATTTTTAACCCACTATAGCAGTTCATTAGGCCAAGCGGAGGTCTCAGAGGTGGAGGTGGTTCAATTGGAAAGTAGGCAACTCATTTATATAGGTGAATATAAATAAATAAATATATAGTTAATAATAGTAATAATAATAATAATGGTAATAATAGTTATTATTATAATAATAATAATAATAATAATAATAATAATAATATTAGTAATAGTAATAGTAATAGAAATAAATAAAAATAAAATAAAAAGAAAAGAAATAAAAAGGAAAGAAAGAGAAAAAAAATAAAGAAAACAAAAAGATAAATACATAAACCTAAACTACTAAACAAACTAACTAAAACCTAATAATTAACTAACTATCCCAAACCCACAGAGCCCCTAACCCACGCGGCTACCTCTCTCCCCCTCTCCCAGTATCTCTCTCTCCCCCCTCTCTGTGTATATATATATATATATATATATATATATATATATATATATATATATATATATATATTATATATATATATATATATATATATATATATATATATATATATATATACATACTATTACGAAAAACACTAAACCCAAACCCTAACCTTAGTCTCCTCCCCCGGACTGCTGACCTCCGACGACCGTCCCTCTCCGGCCGACCTCCGGCGCCGCAGCCGCCCGGACCGTCGCCGTTCTCGCCCGCCGCACGCACACGTGCACAAAAGTACAGTCCGTCGCTCCATCTTCACGGTGATGTATCTCTCTCATCTCTCGTCTTTTTCTTGAGCGGTTTGTCCGTGTACGTTCACAACCTAACCCTTTAGAATTTTTGTTCAAGCGGGACGAGTTTTCGTGTCCCGAATTGGTCAAAAATTTGACCAAAAAACTGACCGAAAATAGTCCAGAAACTTCAACCCAAACCTCCATGTTCACACCCAATTTGCCATCAACCTGTTTAATATTTTCAAAAACTAATTAAAGAGTTTTTCTTCTCCATATAACCGAATTTTTTTTTGTTCTTTTAGTTTTTGTTAATTCGTTCTATGTGTAAAATTATTTGACCTCAAAAACGACCAAAAACTTGTTATTTTAAAAATTAAAATTTTGTGATACAGAGCGTGCCCCGCCAAACGGGACCACCTCGTCGCATACCAATTGCATCGGAAGGCGTGTATGATAAATTCTGACGTGTGGACTTTCGCGGAAGCTGATTCGGACGTGTGTGCGCGTCGGAATCAACCTGTATCCGTAAAAAGTCCCTATATCACGACTTTTGTAAAGTATCGCACAATTTTGTGTACGCTCGTCAGAATGTGATAAAACTTGTGCCATTGGATTCGTGGTATCACGCTGGTCCTGTGACCCAAGTTTCACGCGATTCTGAGACAGTTGACCAAGCTGCCTATTTGCGAGCCCCACAGTTGATTTTAAGGGCGAATTTGTGTTCGGCTCAACGAAATCCAAAATTGGATGTACCATTGAGTTCTTATCGACGTTAAGAATTTGTTTGACCTATAACTTGTCCCATTTAGAGACCTTTAAATCTGACACACTTTTGGGTGCAAAGTAGCCCACGTATGGACCCGCTTTGACCCAAAATTACTATTTTGTCCCTGTGTCCAAATTGGACGAAAGAGTTGTATTTTCTAGCTATCTCGCTTATTCTGGGAACGTTGGTGATATTTATTTCAGCATCCGGAGACGTTCATTCGGAGGTCATAGTTTCTGATCCTCTACACTTGACACTTGGACACTTATACTATGCAGCTTTCTTGCCAGACAAGTATACATTGCCATTGTACTGTAATTTATATTCCATATGATGCATATAGTTTATTTCTTTTATTTATTTTATTTATTTTAACTGCTATATAAAGTGCGCGTCCAAGAATAACTTGGGTGCAACGACGGTGGCATCGTATTTTATCTTTATTATATATTATGCATGTTGACCTAGTTTTACGAGACCACCACATGATCATGAGGCATTCTTATATTTCATTTGGCTGTGACACATTTCTTACATGAGTTGTGAGTCTCATATAGATCACGGACTTACGTATTGAGTACGTGTGGGACGTGCGATAGGGAATAACTGTTGATAGAATTTGTATGCTAGAAGACTTGACAGTTATTATAGGTCTTATCGTGTCATGGATATGACATGCTTAGAGCATGGGGTGGGGAGAACAACAAGTAAGGCATTTGGGCTCCTTTGCACTTTTCTTGTGTAACCCGTACGTTTCGTCGGAGATGTGCGGTCATGATGACCCCTATATATTACCTGGCGGCCTCTGAGGTTCAAAAGACGTCATACTTTTTAGGCCCCTGAATCTCCGAGAGAATCATGCCAATCCTATTTTAGCCAGATAGCCCACGTGTTGGAAAGTTGCTCTCAAAGTACATTCACATAGATGGTTAGGCGACCCTTGGATGTTTATTTTTTAGTACTTTATTGACATGCTTCTATGTATCTTGTTACGTCCCTCTGAGGACCTGGTACCTTTCCAGGTGTAGACAATCATGACTATTCACAGAAGTGCAGATCAGGACTTGCTACTCCATTCTCTTTCGAGGAGATCTTCTCTTCGAGTCTCATTGTTCATTAGATGATGTACTTATTTTGTTTCTCTTATATTCTAGTTTGGTAGGGGATTTGTCTCCATCCAACTATTAGTTCTTCTCGACTAGTTCATATTTGATTTATTGACATATATGATCATTTATTTCTTTATGATTTCTGTGGATGAGATTTAGTTATGTCCTGTAACTTGTGACAAATATATACCACTTGTGAATTATTGTTCATAATACAACGTACGTATGTATTATAGTTTTCATATATTGGAGTTACCATATACATACGGCTAGCATGCTTACGTATTTCTAGTCCTACGTATTTTGGGACTGGGGCATGACACGAAGGAACATGTGGTATGGCACGTTTGTTGAAGCAATTAATGTGCTGATGTGACTCATTATTTTTCTAAGCCGTCTTCTTCACAAGTCTCGAAGTGTCTCAGAGTGATGAGTGTTGTGTCAGAGCCTCCGGCAGATATCGAAATATAAGTCAGGGGGTCCTTATGCCTCCCTGCTCTTTGGTCGTTCAGGCCACATATACTATACTATGCGGCTTCTTTGAGACTTGGTTGATCATGCCACATGAAGGCTATTATGAGGCTTCCATCTGGCCGTATCTATCATATTTTATGCGGCATGAGCTCTATGTGGCCTGTAGTATTTTTATGCTTTTACAGTCCGGTTGTTGAGAATCTTCTCTCTCCAGTCAAAAATAGATATATGACTCTCCTCATACGAAATATCGGTATCAATGACCAATTTCGAATGATTCAGGACATGGCTTGAATCCGGTATATACCGTCGTAATTGAGATACATGAAAAACGTTATGTATCTCACGAAGCGATGACGGAAGACCAAGGCGATAAGAAACATCTTCCACTCACTCGAGGATATCGAATGGACCAATATATTATAGGCTAAGCTTTTCCCACACACCAAATCTGATGACTCATCGGATAGGCAAAATTCAAAAGAATACATGGTCGCCGATAGAGAACTCAAGAGGTCGCCGATGAATCGGCCCGATGACGCTGACGATCTTAAGCCACCTTAAGATGCTTTCGGACTTGTTTGACTACCTCAAATGTTTGGGCTATCATCTCGGGACCAAGTAATTACCTCTCACCTGTCACGCCCCGATTTCTCCTAAATTAATAATCGTCTTCCGGACGTGATGCCGTGCACGCGTAGGGCGCGCGTGCACAAGGCCTAGGCATAATGATATACTTTAGAACACATGCAACATAGTACGCAAAGTACGCAAATAAGATAACACATATTTGAGGCATAGAAAAGTTTTCTTTTTATTGATAATGAACATCTGGTTACAGACTCTTGACCCAAAAGCGATAAGAATGCCACGCGGGCTTACAACTTGGATACAAAATGAGATAGCCGTTCCCTACATCATATCCCTTACTAAAACTTCAAAATAATATAGATCCTATCCACTATCCTCTGGGAGGTATACTCATGCACTATCCTCTGGAAGGTATACTCATGCCTCCTTGCTACGCTTAACACAATATTAAAAGTTTGGAACTCGTGTTGTTCTACTGCCAATATTATCTCCAAGTGAAGTCCCTGCTGGAACCTCCTTGCTCTGTCTAATTCGGTCGCCACCAAGGTGGGAGCAAACTTGTCACGTCCCACACCCGGATATTCGAGCACGAGTACGTAGTTATGTCCAGCCTAGGCCGCAGAATTGACGGTAGAACGCTGTCTGGATCATTTCTAACTATCTAGCATCTCAATAATATAATATGGTACATGTTAATCATCTCAACTCCAAACGGAGGAACAAAATGGTATCTCACAATATAACTAAACTCAATCACAATACAAATTAAGGAAGATAAGCACGAATGGAATAGTGAAGGAAAGAATAAGATATAAACCATAATCTAAAATAATATACAACCCAAAGAATCTCAATAATATAATATAATACAAGTCCAACACAAATAAACTAGACCTCCTCGGGCTCTGCAACTAAGTCCTCCTGGTCTACCAAAGGATCCTCTAAAGATACACCGTCCTGTAGACCGTAGAATGTGAGACACTGCTCTATAAGCCAATCATCTAGAAAAATATATCCAGTCAGGATTGGCGCGAAGTACATACCTCTGAAAGCAGTTTTAATAGCATAATTGAGCATATAAACAGATATAGAAATAAAATACAAGATCACTAAATATATGAATGATGAACAATAGATATACAAGTAATGTACGAGAATATAGAACAACAATATGAATATCAACAATATGATAAAATAACTGTAATCTAAACTAGCTAATGTGTCTCAGAATACAAGTTTATTATGTGATCGGGTTGGGTGAACATTATCAGGTAAGACAGATTACAAGTGAGATATGTAACCAGAATATACACGATGTAACAATGGATTTGATCACATAATCAACTCCTACTCTCCCACCCCCAACTAATACTGATGGATCCAATCACGACACACTACGAACACGAAAAATATAACCACTGTCACGAGCACTGGGTGTACACGAATATCATAACCACCGAATACGAGCGATGGATGTACACGAATAAGCACACTGAACACGAGCAGTGTGTGAACACGAAGTAACATCAATATCCAATATACACGATGAGATACAGTGTACACGAGTACCCGCTGAACACGGTGGGGATAACATCTCATGACGGGATCCATATAGCACCAGTCCGTGAAATCACTATATCGGGATCAATGTATACAATTCTAGAACATGCATATATACAATATTATAAATTGAAAACTATCAGAGAAATGTACTCGCCTGAAGTCCTGAGCAAGGTGTGTCTCTCGATGCCCAAGCTGGTGTCATACAACATATATATGGTGTGTTGCATCAATATAAGATTCTAAAATGGAAATAAGTTAAGTTGATGCAATTCTAAGTCATAAAGCCATTTATAGGTCAAACCGATTAAATCTAGGTTGCAAGAGTCTAAAACTAAGTCACTAAGTCGAAACACTATGAAACTATGATATACAATCCAAGCTAAGATACTAAAAGGCATTCAAAAAATCGTATCCTAAGATACCCAAGTTCATTTATATGAAAATAGTGTTTTAGATATATATATATATATATATATATATATATATATATACAAGTCATTATACTTAATACTATATTAAAATAAGGAATTTAGGATACCTTGGCCTTGCACCAATGCGTATCGTACCTATCTCGATACCCAAAATTAATACCTTGGGTATCGACCCAATACCTTGGTATTCCGAGGTAACCCAAAACTCAACATATAACTAATACCAATATATATATATATATATATATATATATATATATATAACCCAAAACTAATACTAGTTATAACTAACACTAATATATACATCTCAATATAACATAGAACTAACTATAATACTAACATACATAGATATGTATAGTTAATATAACTAACTATCAAGATATACTACCTATTAGTATATGAGACAAACTATCAATCATAACATATATATACTAGTTTACATATCTAACTATTTACATAATCAAACATATACAACTAACTAACTACTATAGTAACTAACTAGACTAAACCAACCCATTACCCAATACCTTGAGTATCTCTCAATACCTTGACATTACCTTGGTATCCCAAGGTAATTCAAATCCTAATACATATAGTTAATATATATAGCTAACCCCCATATACTAAACTATACTCCCATATACTAAACTATACTAACATAACTAAACTATTAAAACTATTAACTACTAACATATAATACATACCAATACATAGATACATATACCTACATAATAACTTACTATATATCTAACAAGTATATATATTCCTCTCACAACTATATATATAGATATATATAATCACACACATTTAAATAACTATATATAACTATATATATATATATATATATATATATATATATATATATATATATATATATAAACGCATATATATAAACCAACACACACACACACACACACACACACACACACACATATATATATATATATATATATATATATATATATATATATATATATATATATATATATAACTATATACACTAGTATATACACACATATTATAGTATCATATATATATATATATATATATATATATATATAATTATAACATATAAGTATATATATACATATAACTTATATAAATACACTACTATAATTAATAGCTATTACATATGTAGAAATATAGCTACATATATACATAATACATAGGTACATAAATATATGATACACTAACACATAAATATATATATATATATATATATATATATATATATATATATATATATATATATATATATATATATTATAATAACTAAAAATAATAAAATAAAATGCACAAACACGTGGAGTGCATCGCTCCCGTATCCCACTAGATCTAGGATACGCTTGCGACACGAGTCCACCACACATCCAAACGTATTCCGAAGGACACGAGCAAGTCTAATATATTATTTATGAACAATACGAAGAGTCAAACATAATTCTACGTGTCCGTGTCAAAATATGACATGCACAAAGTCCCGTGTCGGAGAAAAATCCTCCAAATTAACACGTATCACCAAATTGTTGGGATACGACCTACACGTACCCAATTGTGGATATGACATTAGCCCCAAACACACAAGCACATGCCAAATTGATCTATAGGACCAATTGACACACACAACAAATATCAATCTCGAAATTCCCCCAAAATTGATAAAAAAAGTACCATAACTTTCTCAATATGCCTCCTATGAATACAAAATCAAATCCTATAGGTAGCCTATGCATATGGGTTAATTTTTTATCGTTAAATCTCAGATTTAGAACCTAAATTAAAAAAAAAAACTGAATTGTACCTATTGGGAGATGGATTCCCAATAAAATTTTCAAAATTGGTGAAATGAGCCTTCAACTTGTAGATCTATGCTCCTTTTTGTAGATACATGCTTCCTCCTTGTAGATCCTTGCTCTACTAGTCTCCAATGGTGATTTGGGAAGTAATTTGGTAGAAATTTTGTAGGGATTTGATGGAATTTGGTTGAGGGAAATTCTAGATTTAGATTTGGAATAAAAAATGAAGAGAGAGAAAGTTTTTATCCCCTTTATATAGGCCTCACATGCCCCCTCCCTCAAGCTACTATGTAAAGTCTAAAATATCCCTTGAGGCCTCTCATAAAGAAATAATTAAGAAGGGAAGCTTCTATCTAATGGGTTTAACATAATTAATCATCCTCCTAATGATTGGGCTTCTAATTATTTGGCTCAATTCTAACTAGAATTAAATGTTGGTCCATGAGTCTAAACCAAACTAGCTAGGTCCACTAACACAAGTCCAAAAATAAATCTAACATACTAACAATAAATAAATAATATAATAAATATTCAACATACATAATATTTAATTAACTATCAAATGACTAAAATATCTTTTCCTAGAAAATGTGGTAGTGACAAAACCGACTTAACCAACAGAACTCTGCCGTGTAGCCGCCAGCAGTCATGTCCATCTGCTTCAAGTTATTAAATCTCTGTTACAGATCATAATGCGACATCGCGTCAAAGTATCTGACTTAAAACCTTTTGCTGAATACCACCCAGGGGACAGGTACTATTAGTGAAACCATTTGTGCTGCCCACCAGTCTCGGGCCAAATCTAACAACTGTAACCGAACCACCGAGACTTTCTCTCTACCCGGAACTCTGGCTGCCTCTATAATAGCCTCAGTGTCCTGAAGCCAAGCGTTCGATGCAATCGCATCCTCGGTGCCATAGAAATATGATGGTTGGAGGCACTTGAAGTTTCTTGCCGAGTTGTTGGCACGATGTCTGCCTCTTTCCAAATTCTCTTGTACTGACTGAATGAGTACGTCCTCTTGACATCCTTGAGATGCCAATAATTCTCGAAGGATACTAATTAGCAAACTGTTGTCCCCTCTTGCATCAGGTACTGGTTGCAAGAGAGATACTGGCTGGATCTGAGATTCCTCATCTTGAGCTGTTCTGGACCCTGCCCCGGAGTACTGAGGCTGAGCCTCAAGGGTTTGCTGGGCATCAGGACGTTGTCCTGCTACTGGAGGAACTCTAGCTGGGTGATCAGAAGGACCAGGAGCAAGGTCCCTGAAAGACAACGAATACGAGGATCATCAAAGGGACGAACATGATTGCTCGAGGATCAAAGCAGATGTTGAATCAAGATTTCAGGGATATAAATTCGACACTGGAGGAGATCAAGTAGTATCTTGATTGAGACATCTAAAACACATTGGTAAACCCCCACACTTCTGAATTTTTAGACCTGCATGGGCCACCACTTAAGCCGTGTTATGCCCCATAACCAGAATACTGGAGAACAGGGGCAGACAAAGCCAGCTACGTATACCAGAGTACTCCATACATCAAAATACGGTCACAGCTGTCTAGACATATGAGGGTTTACTCTACAATCCATCAGGCAATCATGGGTCAAGAATCCTAGGTGTTTCAATCTCAAGCAAGTAACAAGTTTACAAGATGTATGATCACCAACATATAATAGTAAGGCATCCAAAACTATACATACCCAGATGATCATGAAGCTAGTACCAAATGAAGAACTAGCAGAGTATAATGTTACATGATCAGTTCTAACTATAGTCTAGAATATGCTTTACATGTAGGCCCGTATGCTAGAATATTAAGTTCCAAAATACGAGCTAAATATATGCTCGATGGCTAAATGCCTCAAAAGAATAATGTACAAGATCAAGTGGGTGAGGAAGAAGAAACCCGCTCATGTACTCGGGTGCTCCTTATGTTCACCATCTTGGACGGGAAGTACGAAAGATCCTGCGGTCCTACTCTGAAATATGGCCCTACAAAACCAGTGGGGCCAGACCCCAAAATATCAAGTACCACAAGGGAGCCAACTTATGAACTAAAACTAATATGCAGACAAATTAGTAAGAATAGCAGGTAAGGTAACAGTTAAACAGTTCTGGTGTATATAAACAAGGATATCTGGAATTAGTACTCCGTTTACCCTTTTTATATCAATTGTTAATAAAATTAGGACATGACTAGACTAGACTGAAAATTTAGTGATCACGACTAATCATGCCCGATGGCTTGCTATCATTAGCTAACTAGGGTTATTATTGTCCTAGTTACTAACACATACAATTTAAAATTTCTTACAGCCACATGCCCTGTATACTATCCGGGTTATCCAGACGAACATGTACATAGTATAGATTTATCATGTATAGTCATTTCTTATCTTTTTTGGTAGTGAAACACTCGATGGTGTACTGGAAGTGTATCCCTCATGACGGAGAGCTCCAAATCCATCAGGTGTTACTGGGATACCGGGATTACATGTAGCCAGGAAATCTCTCTAGATGCTTTCTAGATTATTATTTTAGTTATTAGCCTGGACAATTATCAAGGATTCCCGACTATGGTGCTCAGAAATATGCCTTAGACATGATGCAGGACATAACAGTAACTTGACGAGTACAATCAAAATCAACCACTAGGATACAGGTCATGCAATACATGTGCTACTAATAGCCTTGATCAGGACAATTACATGAATTCTCAAGTCAGGAGTGCGCTACGTCAAGCCAATATCAGGATTATCAGGATCAGGAGTATCAGGATGGTGCGCTACATCGAGTTACTAAAAGGATTATCAGGATCATAAGTATCAGGGTTAGGATTCAGGAGTATCAGGATGGTGCGCTATGTCGAGCCACTATCAAGATTATCAGGATCAGAAGTATGAGGGTTAGGATGAGAAGTGTAAAACCCTATATTTTTAAATATTGTATTTATTTAATTAATCACTAAATTTATTTATATTATTTCAGTTAATTAGAAAATACAATTAATTGATTTAATTACCTAAATAATTAATCAATTATGATTATTGTACAAAACTACTATTTTTATTTTAGGAGTATTAGCAGAAGAGGGATAGATTTTTTTAGAAATTAATTTCAGGGTACAATATATTTTTCTGGATTTTTATACCTTAAATATATGCGTAATAATAGATAGTTATTAAATAATAGTAATAATAATTTGATAATATTAATAATAATAAATAGTGTAATAATAATAATAATAATAATAATAATAATAATAATAATAATAATAATAATAATAATAATTTTTTTATTATTATTAGTAATAATAATAATGTAATTTAAATAAGAAATAGAAAAAAGAAAGAAAAGAAAAAGAATAGAAAAGAAAGAAAGAAAAAAAAGAGGGACTAAAATGAAAAAAAAACCTAATAGTACTAAACCCCCTCCCCTGTGCTGTGACCTACGCGGCCCGCGATCCCTGTTCCCCGCCCCTCTCTCTCGCTCTCTCTCTATATATATTATACTTTAGTGAAACCCTAACCCTAAAATCTCTCCTCCCTCGACTCAACCGCCGCCACCGGAGCACTGCGCCATAGCCAGCCACCGCCGGAGCCGCCGGCCGTCGCGTCCGCACAAGCGCGCGCCGTGCAGAATCTGCCTACAACGAACCCCCGTTCCCGTGCTATTTTTGCCTCCACGCTCGACCAAATTTGACCCCGTCTTCATCGGTATGATCCCCACCTATCCCTCTCTAAATCCCGTATATTAGTTTACATCGTGCAACGTGCAAACCTAGGTAAAAATCGACGCCAAGTCGAAGAAAAAAATGACCACTTTTAAATTCAGAAAATCTGTTGTGATGATCCATGTTCAAGGGCTCGTATCTCCCACCATAGGGATCCAAACCTAAAAATTCTTTTTGCTATGGAAAGACCACCTGACCGAGATCATTCTCTGTCAATTATATTACTTTATATGGTGTTATATGCAGAAATAAATTAGATTGAAAACTCATGAAAAATTATTTTTTTTAAATGTTAAAATTTGTGATATGGAGCGCGCTCCGCCAAACGGGACCTCCCTGTCATTTACCAAGTGTACCCAAAGGTGCGCACGGTATACCCAGAAGTGTGGGTTTTCGCGGAAATAGATTTGGACGCGTGTGCGCGTCGAAATTATTCCGTATCCGTAAAAAATTCCCGTATCGTGACTTTTGCAAAATATCGCACTATTTAGTGTACGCTCGACAGAATGCGACAAAACTTGCGCCATTGGATTCGTGGTATCACGCTGGCCCTGTGACCCAAGTTTCACGCAATTCTGAGATAGTTGACCAAGCCGCCTATTTGCGGGCCCTACGGTTGACTTTTTGGGCAAATTTGTGTTCGGCTCATTGGAATCCCAAAATTGGATATACCGTTGAGTTTGTATTGACGTTTAGAATTGTTTTGACCTATAATTTGTCCCATTTAGAGACCTTTATCCCTGGCACACTTTTCGGTGCAAAGTGGGCCACATATGGACCCCGTTTTGACCCAAAATTATCGTTTTGCCCCTGTGTCCAAATTGGACGAAAGGGTAGTATTTTCTAGCTATCTCGCTTATTCTGGAAACGTTGGTGATGTTTATTTCAGCATCCGGAGATGTTCATTCTGAGGCCGTAGTTTCTGATCCTGTGTGCTTGACTCCTGGACGTTACACTTTGCAGCTTTCTTACCAGGCAAGATACCTTGCCAAATTGCTTACAGTACTTTGCATGCTTATTATATTTCTGTATATTCATTACATGTGTAGTTTCTTTCAGTCATTATCATATATTAGATATGTTGACACACACATGACACTTAGTATCATGAGAGAACAATCAGTAGGCGTATGGGCTTTAACCACTCTTGTGAACCGTAGTAACTAGCACGCACTATGGTAGTCGTGTCCGATGGTCGCTACCCCCGCGGTATGTCGATTGATGGTGTCACGAGGGTCGCTACCCCCGTGGTATGTCGGCTGATGATGTTCTAGACGGGTGTGTGAGTTGTGAGGCTTAGATCGAGTAGCCTACCCTTGTCCATACGTCGAAAAGTTGTCCTCATTTGCATTCATATAGATTGTCTTGTACATCGTACTTATATATTTTTAAATATTATGCATGTTTACTGTATTCAAATTGGCATACTTCTATGTATCTTGTTACGTCCCTCTGAGGACTTGGTCCCTTTCCAGGTGTAGATGTTCATGACTATTCGTAGGAGCACGGATCAGGACTTACTACTTATCTCTTCCGAGGAGGTCTTACCTTCGGAGCATCTTGATTATCTCTAGCGTTGGATCGCTTCGCTGATACCTATATCATCATCTTATTTATATTGGATTTTTTATACTCCTCTTTCATTCTAGTTTTGATATAATCATTGCTAGTGGATTTGTCTCCACCCGACTATTAGTTTTGGATTATTCAGACTCATTATTCTAGATTTAGTTATTTCCTTTTTGTGACTTGTTGTGTGAATGAGATTTAGTATATCTGTGACTTGTGACCATATATATACCACATGTGAGTTTATATTCATATTACAGCGTACGTGTGTATTATGGTATCCATATATTGGAGTTGCCAAATACATACGGCTGGCATGCTCACGTGTTCCTATTCCTACGTATTTTGGGACTGGGGAAGTATCAAGATTATCAGTACAGGGTCAGGATTCAGGAGTTCATTTATAATGTACAATCACTAGATCATGTCAGAAAATCAAGACCAATATCAAGAATGTCATGTTCAGAAAATAACTAGGATTAACAAAAATAATGGAATAAAAGAGAACTAGAGAATCATCAAGAGTTAAGCATATTAAAGAGAATACTGGCATACAAGCGCATAAATTAACAATTCAGGGTTGATGCATAAAATCATCAATTCAGGAAAGAATATAACATCCGCCCACAATGGGTCAAAAACCACCATTGGAGCACAAACGGGTATTGGCACATAAATCACTAGTTCAGACAGTTCTGGCGCACTTTGATACAAAAGTGCTCCGAGCAAGGATGGCGCATAATTTATACTAAAGCACACTCTAGGACTTGGCGCATAATAATAGAAGTGTGCGAGCCGGGATCTTGGCGCATTTCTATCATTCGTGCACAAACAAGCAACAAGAGGGATCACTAGAGGATAAAACACAAGTCTCAAGATATGGCACAACAGTCGAGACGACTCTGTAGTCGAGAACACAATTCTCGAGAATGGTCAGAAGTCCTTGCTTAGTCATTAAGTATTTACGAAAGGCTACAAAGTGCTTCGTCTCTGCAGAATGCCACATAGTGCACCACACAACAAAGTGCGTCATTCTCCAAAAACGACAAATTGCGCCGATAAGAAAATTTCACCAAAGTGTGCCAACTCTGTAATATCTGCAAAGTGCGTCAACTTGGCTTTTTAAGCAGTGTCGTACATTCTTAATGACTTGCAGACCCATTCAAAAGTGCGCCAAGTAGGATTGGCATACTTTTGAAGGAATTTCTATAGTAAAAATCGTACGTAGGATTAAGGAAGTGCGCCCATAGTACTTAACATATCTTGGCACACTTTTTAAGAAATTTGTGAAACACACACAAGTGCACTCACTGGAAATTCGCTTATGCGACAAGGGTTCCCTACGTACTTTTTGTATGCATTCTCATGCCAACTTTGTATTCTCCGACTTGCTGTTCTCGGCCTCTATGAGCAATCCAATCCAAGAAAAATAAAATCATCAATGAGGCAAGTTCTAAGTGTTACCCAAAAATAAAAACCGATCAAATGATAAAACAAGCTATACTAAGAATCAAAGCAAGATCCAAGGTTGTTCCTTCTGTTGGCAAGATGTACTTACCTACGTTCAAATTCTAGCCTAATACCAACACTATCAAGGTCACCCACGACCAAGGCCAAGCTCGGCTGTTGCTCTCTGCTGGAGAAGAAATGAAGAAGGAAAGAGAAATGAAAGGAAAGAAAAGTGAAGGAAAGAGAATTTGATTGCTTATATAGCCAAGAGATTGATTGTAGGCCATTGGATCATAATCTATGCCTCTCACCGGGGTTCATCACAGCCAGCCACCAAGAAAAACCAAGGGACCTACGGTCCAAAGTATGCAACTAAGAAAAACTTTAAAAAATAATCTAAATAATGCATGAATGGCATAAAGCATGATGTAAGCAATTAAACAATAAATGAGCTATACATGTATAATACGCGTATATCGGGTACGAATACTAGAACAGTGAGATGAGTCTCACACTTGGTTGGGTGGATCTCCGGTCCAATTTTTAAAATACTGCTTAAAACCACTTTGGAAGTACTTTTGTGAACATTCAAAGTTGTTTTGACTTATATTTTGACACGTGGCAACACTTGATTGGAGGGTGAACATACATTTTAGTTTTGGTGGGTGAACAAAAATGGGCTCGAAAAAAAAATTAACACATTATTAGAATCCGCGTGTCACAATTCTATTATGAGTTGTTAGAGCATCTCCAACCCTATTGTCTTGTTTTGTGTTGTGATTCCTATGTGGCATGAGGCACAAGACAATGTCTTTCCTATGTGGCAAAATTATATTCACATAAGACAATGAGACAGAAATGTGTTCACCAATGCAAAAGTATTGAGAAGACAATAAAAACTACTTTTTTATATAAATATTTTTATTCATAATTGATGATGCGGAAGTAAAGCATTGTGAAGTCCATTGTCTAGATCGTCCATTGTCTAGATCTAGACAACCAACTTAACATTGTCTTTGATATGTCATTGCCATGTCAATTTCATAATTTATTTCACATTTGCATTGGAGAATTTTTTTTGAAATAAGAAGTTGTAATTCCTATATGACAACCATTTTTTCCAAGCTCACAACATGGTTGGAGATGCTCTTAGTTTTGTTGGGTGAACAAAAATGGACTCGAAAAGAAAAATCAACTAATTATTAGAATCCACGTGTCACAATTCTGTTACAAATAGAGTTCTTTAATTGGTTTTTGATAAAGACACTACCAAAATGACTCGGAGTGGCAATTTTTTTTTAATAATTTTTTCACTCAAAAGTTTACTCAGGCCAAACTCAAAAATTTATTTAGGACTGTCAAAATTTTGACAGTCCTAAATAATGTACGCTGTCAAAATTTTGCCAGTCCTTAATAATGTATGCAGTTCAATGGACTGTCAAATTTTTTGGACTAGTCTTGAGTAAAAAATTTATAAAAAAATTTGGATTAGCCTCGACTCATTTTTGTAGTGCCTTTATCAAAAGTCTTTAATTGAGTTTCTATAACCGCCATAAATAAGTGGGGCCCATTCCAATAATCATGATAACTTTATCCGCGTTCGTACACGCTACCGCATTTCCAGCCGTCCGATGTGACAGATGTCACCATCGGAGAAGCATTCCGCGGACACGGATACAAAATGCATGCACCAGATCCTTGCTGTGGGATCGACGCCGTAACGTGTTGTAAAGTCCTTCTTTCTAATTCTAATTCCCATCCTATCTCTTTCTATATATTCGATCGAAGGAGGAAAATAAAAAATAAAAAAATAAAAATAAAAATTCGGATTGGAGATCGAAAATTTGAGATTTATGAGAATGGAGAAGGCGATCAATAGGCAGAGAGTTCTACTTCAGCACCTCCTCCCTTCTTCTTCATCGTTACCGGATTCTTCTATTTTATCGGTATAAAAACTTTTTGCGATTTTTTGGGGTTTTCTTGAAATTGATTTTTTTAGGTTATTGGGGTGAAAATTGCTTCTTTTTTGTGTGTGTGATCTGCAGGCATCAGTGTGTGCTGCAGGTGACAGCGCTGCGTACTCGAGGAATTCTTCGTTTGGAGATGATGTTGTAGTTGTTGCGTAAGTAATTTTACGTTCTGTTTTAATTTCACAGGATAAATTTCGTTAATTTACGTAATAAAAGGAGGAACTTCGTACTAAAGGATGTAAGATTATGTCATAATAGTAAAATTTTCAGTAGAATGGTACTGTAGTAGTGTTATTGATGTTGTTATGTTCCTCTTAGCAGTGTTAGGACTTTAGATTTTTTAGACCTAAGACAAACTCTAAAAGTGGTGCCGTCAGAGCTTAATGTTCGTATTATATTATTATTTTTCCATCAATAATGATCAAATAGTATTTTCAACCCAAAATTCAAAAAATAAAACATCAAACAAAATTTAATATCCAAAAGAATATATGATATAATGAAATACTAATAAAACTGAACATGTTCCAAACAAAAAGATAAAATTGATGTTTCAGGCAAATAAATAAAAGAAAGCTAACAATGTTTGGGGTACTTCATAATAGTAATAATAATAAAAAAAAAACTTGTCCTATAAAATTTTGGGCCTGAAGCAACTGCCTCGTAGGCCTCATATTAAGTCCGAACCTGCCTTTTAGAATGGTTTTGATTATTTTATGATGATTGATGACTATGTAAAGAAAGTTTTCTACGTGTTATTAATGGATTCCTAATGGGAAATTATGGTTCGTTTGGTTTACAGGGTTGGACAATGCAATATAATTCGCATCACATTGTAAATTTAATTCAGGTGTTTGGTTGGACATAGTCTTTTCAGATATTATGTAGTGGTCATTATAAGCTTGCTTACATTACATTACTTTTTTTTTAAAGTAATTACATCATAAAACTCATATAATTACAATTATATTACAACTTAAAATTTACAATTTTTTTTTGGGTAGCAAGTTGACGTTATTCGATCGGATAAGCATGAAAAAGAGCTCTCGTTTGGTTACATTATCCGATTAGGCGTCTCACTTTCATTCATTCCAACAAATGGTCAATTTTCTTACTATTAATTACTATAAATAAACAAATAAACTATACTATTTTTATCTCTATATAAATAATAAATAGATATGTATTATCTATTTAATATATTTGCTAATTTTGACTAATTATTGAATAAATTTCTTTCTTTTTAATTTTTTTTCTTTTTTCTTTTTTCTTTTTTCTTTTTTCTTTTTTCTTTTTTTTCTTTTTTTCTTTTTTTCTTTTTTTCTTTTTTTCTTTTTTTCTTTTTTTTTCTTTTATTATTATTATTATTATTATTATTATTATTATTATTATTATTATTATTATTATTATTATAGTTTTTGTAAAAAAATAATTTTCCAATTTTTTCCCAAAATTTCAAAATTTTAATATTTTTTAAAGTTTTAAAAATTTAAAATTTTAGATCTTTAAATTATATACTTTTTTTAGTTTTTAAATTTGTAAATTTTTACTTTTTAAAATTTTCTTTCTTTCTTTATTTTTTTCATTTGCATTTTTTATTTTTATGTTTATTTTTTATTTTCTTATAATTTTTTTAATTTCTTTTATAAATGTTAAGATTGGCCAAACGAGAAAATATAAATGTCAATGACATACTTGTCAAAATGATATCAATAACAATTATTATTCCATTACATTACATGGTAACGGTAAACCAAACATTTGAATACAATTGATATTACATTACATGATTTGATTACATGTTCCAACCAAACAATTATAATGTAATTGTAATTCTATTACATTACAAACTTTATTCCATTACGATTACAAATACATTACAATGAACTAAACACAACCTTAGGGTTTCTAATCAACAGTTTTTCCCAAGAATATGTCGTAGTTTAAAGTATCGGCTGATACCGATCCGATACCGATCCGATACGGCCAATACCGATATAGTTTGGCATGTCCCGATCAGATACCGACCGATATCCGATACTGTCCGATATCGACATTAGAGGTCTCTTTTTCGGTCAATTCGGCAAAAAAAAAATTGAATTAAAAAGACCAATTAGCAAGGGTGTAAAAGCATAATAAGGTTGTAAAAGCATATAAAAGAGGAAAACTTATCTATCGCATATAAATCAATCGATAAGGGTGACTACTATTTCATTCAATTTCAAAAATACTAAGAAACAACACTGAAAATACTTTAAATTATGCATAAATGTATAAAATATATTTTCTTAAATGCTAATAATTTACTAATAGTTGTTTGCTTTCCGATACCAAAAAATCCGATACTCCGATCCGAAACCGCCGATACTACTGATACCACCGATCCCGATACTCATAGGAATGGTCCGATAACGATACTTTGAACCTTGGAATATATCCACCTATTTATAGGATACATACCCCTGCAACTCTTACCAGAGTTCCGGTTCGAGTACAGGTATGGTATTTGTTCCAATGAAGAGAAGGTGACTGAATATTTACAAGCATCTTTTACAGAATTCCTGTCCTTAAGGGTCGAAATTCCAGTTACCTATGATACACATTATTCAATCCCCTCTTATTTTTCCCCACTGTGATTTAATCTCCATTCACGCTTCATCGTTTCACTTTGTAATACTTGTTTACTGCTAAAAGTTAACATCGGCTGAATGTATTGTTGTGCTCTTTACATTTATCAGGTGTTTCTTTGGATCTTTTTGGCATAAAATGCCTAACTATTCTTCAATGTATTGTTGTGCTCTTTACATTTGTCAGGCGTTTCTTTGGATCTTTTGAGCATAAAATGCCTAACTATTCTTCTTTTTTATCAATAAAAACCCTTCCTAAACTATACAAGCGATATTACTTACATGTGTTTGTGTTGTGTGTGTTTAGTTATATTGGAAATTTATAACTATATAGCCCTCAACCTCAATCACAACTCTAGCGTTCTGGAGCGCAGTCTTCAGCATTGTATCAGAGGAGTTCAGGTTTCAATCCAGAATTGCACACATCATTTTTATAAAAAATCTGCACAACTGTGTGGGTGTGGTTATCAGTCCATAAAATTAGCATTCAACCTGTGGGGGCATATTGGAATAATATACATATATAATGACCACAACTCTAATGCTTTGGTCCAGTTGTAAATCCTTTAACAAGTGCTAGCTACTTTTCTTCTCACTAATGGTACACACTTCACCATTTTTTGCTTAAATGGGACCGGCTATTTACATCTTGATCCTCCCTGGACCCACAATAGCAGGAGCTTTGTGGCAGCGGGAGTGTCCTTTACTGTGTACTTGTGCTTTTTCGGATCTGATCCACCTATATACTGTGACCTAATCTGCTTGTTGGTTATTTATTGAAACAATAACGTCAAGTTAGTTCATACTGATAACAGGAATCAACCATGTTCTGATTTTATCTTGGTGTGTACTATCTTATTCAACATTTTTTTTTTCAATGTTTTATAGTGCTTACCGAACTGCAATTTGCAAGGCCAAGCGAGGGGGTTTCAAAGATACATACCCAGAGGATCTTTTAAGTGCTGTGCTAAAGGTTGGTATTATTTTTTGATGGCATATGTTTCTAGTACTTGTCTACAGCAGGGTAATTGTAAAAAAAATGTAAATTGGACAAATTAGGCCCTTCATACTTCTCATGCTAAAACATTGTGACTCCAGCATTTTTCTTCGTTTCTCAGCATACTCTACTATTGGAAATGGCCTCCCAAGTCTAAAATAGTTTTATTTAAGAAATAATTAATATCATCTCATCATCTTTGTGTGGCTTTCTTGACATTGATGATACTTTATAGCTGACATGATAGTGCTGATGTTATTATTTTAATGCTTTGACTTTCACATCTAATCTTTTTTTATCTTCTTCAGTATAATCTTCTACATTTTATCATAACATATATATTGGTATTTGAGGAAAAGAAGGTATCTGGTGGAAAAAAGAAAAAATCTGTTGTTGCTTTTCTTACTGTCTAGGTAGGATGGCACCTAACAGACGGGTGATCCCCTAAAAAGCTGATAATAGATTAGCTTTGGGGTTCATTCTGGGGTAGAGCTAAGAGGCAACTTTTCTTTTGCTGCTGTTGGAGAATGAATGGTAGATGGTGGATGTGTGGAAGAATGCTAGATGGTGGATATGTCAGTTAAAGGGGGGAAGCATGAGCCAAATCACCTTCTGCTTAGATTGAGTAATGAATGGTAGATGGTGAATTGAATATGGGATGCAGGAAGAAGGTAGTATCCAATGGTCTCACAAAAAGAGTATTATTCTAGCAAGATTTCAATGATTGATCGAGTTGGATTAGGTTTAGCTTTACATCTCCTTTTGGCTGGGAATATTTGCAGTTCGATTGATTAACTGTGTAAGAAAATCAAGAGATGGTTTTATACCTAAGATGTTGCAGTCCATTGATCATTTGGAAGTATGCCTTTATCTTTAAAAGATAAAAAAGAAGAAGGAAAAATAAGGGAGGGAGAATTTGGTAATGGAATAGCTAAACAGTACCTATACTTGAGATCCACTCTTACTTCATTGCTGATCTACCTTGAGATTCACTCTTCGTTGCTATCGTTGCTATCCACCTTAATAGGCATAACTTTCACCAACTAATTTGTATATGTAATTCAAGGAATATCTTCCAAGGCTCTGGTTCGTGGAAACCTATGATAGATTGACATTTATATGTGTTTGTATCAGTGAGTGCATTATGTACATATATAGCCACATACATGAGAAGCTCAGAAGCTAAATTGCTGGAAGCAAAAATCCTTATACAATCAGAGATTGATTAGGAAGCTAGCATAAATTCGGTCTGAGATGCAGAGGTTTGAAGGAGAAGGGAAAGCTGGTTGCAATCATGACTATGAAATCGTGGTGGACCATGGTGACACGCATCAGATGAGGTTTGAACATATGTTTTACAGACACTTCAATGGAGGTGACATACCTGTGTCCGGTTCTATCTGAAACCCGGATAGGCCGGTTAATCTGTGGTACGTATCAGATACACTTTCTAATAGAGTATCTATTGCATGCAAGGCCTAACTTTCTAATAGATTATCTATTGCATGCAAGGCCTACTACAAGTTAGAGAAGACTACAAACATCAGAATGCTAGTAAGGGAATGGAACAATAGTTAGGACATATAAAGTATGAATGCGTAACATCATGGGTTTTTCATTTTTAGATATAAAAAAAATCCCTTTCCCACTCCTTTGGCTAGTCAACTCCTAGTATCCTCTATTCATCCTCTATTTTTATTTATACTGTTACAAAATTAAACTTCTATTTTTGAACCTGTGTGGTATCCTACAGTTTATTAACTTTCTTTTTTATTTATTAACTTTCTTTTTTATTTTAGTTAAAGAAACTGTGTTAATATGTTATTTTACATATTCATTTATTGTTTATCCCTACTGTGTGGTATCCTACAGTTTCAAAAGAATTGGTGATAAAGTTTCATACTGTCTTTTAGATATTTTGCTTATAAGCAGCCTCTTCTGAGTTCATATCCTGACAAACTTGTTATTATAGGCATTGGTGGATAAAACTAAACTGAATCCAAATGAAGTTGGTGATATTGTTGTTGGCACTGTCTTAGCACCAGGAGCCCAAAGAGCAAACGAGTGCAGGATGGCGGCTTTCTATGCCGGGTTTCCTGGTATTTTTTCTCAATTGCAAGTTATGAAATTTCCTTGCCACTATTCATCAATCTTGTATGTTGAGCCTTCTCCTGGATGACACAGAAACTGTTCCAATCAGAACTGTCAACCGGCAATGTTCTTCTGGCCTACAAGCAGTTGCTGATGTTGCTGCTGCTATAAAAGCTGGTTTCTATGACATTGGTATTGCTGTGTTACAGTTTATATAGTTGTTGTCTACATTTTCTTTGGACCCATGTATTCATCCTTTTTTTTTTTTTCCTTCTGCTCAATGTAGGCATTGGGGCTGGGTTGGAATCTATGAGTGCCAATCAACTTGCTTGGGAAGGACCCATAAACCCAAAAGTATGGCCTCTTTTATTTCTGTTTCAGTTCCCTGTAAAGCTTCTACGTGTTTGCTTCAGAGCAGAGTTGCTCAGAGGTTATTGAAATAATTATGTTATTTCTTCAGGCAAAGGACTTCCAAAAAGCTCAGGGTTGTCTTCTACCGATGGGAGTCACATCTGAAAATGTTGCACATCGTTATGGTGTAACTCGACAAGAGCAAGATCAAGCTGCTGTGAGTTAATCTGGATTAGATCATTTATGTTCCTGTCTTTACAAACATCATGTCTCCTTTCAAGCAAGATTGTTTGTTTTCAGGTTGAATCTCATAGGAAGGCAGCTGCTGCAACTGTTGCTGGAAAATTTAAAGATGAAATTGTTCCTGTTACTACAAAGGTAAATTTATGATACTATGCATAATTAAGTTTCTAAGTAATATGTGGAGATATAATGTACAAAGAATAGAAAATATGCAAGTGTTTTGGACCAGTACAGAAGGGAAGCGACCATGTAATATTTTCCAAAGTTGGCCCATATTCACCACCATCAACATCATCATCCAAAGCTTTCTACCATCATATTGAGGTCAGCTGTGGAGCATGACAAAGCTTCATGAAAGAATTGACAGTATTTATGACAGAATGTCAACCTGACAGTAACCTCTCTATAGTGGCCTCAAGTTTCTAGCCAAGGAAGTCATGATTAGGAAAGTGCTTGGCTAGAGCGGTAGGTAGACCTTCCTTTTTGGTCATGAAGTAGCATTCTCTAGGTTCCCCAACACTAAAAAGGAGTCCACGTTAGAGGGTATATGATGTAAATTAGTACAAGGAAAAGTGCTCTTCTCTAGGATGGAAGCTAAAGAGTGCAAAGAATGACATCCCAAATCATATCATAACCAAAACCCAAATGGTTCAACTAAGAAAGGCTTTGAAAGAAGGTGGCTCTAATTAATTGCTAACTTTTTATATTTCTAATTAGTTCCTTGGAAGCAAGTTCAAATAGATGAACTTGTGATTATATTTATGGTTACTAGTTGGAGTGCAGAATGTTTGTTTCTATTTTGCTTTCTTCATGATATAGTATGCTTTTTGCAGATTATCGACCCAAAAACTGGTGAAGAAAAACAAGTCATAATCTCTGTGGATGATGGAATTCGGCCAGAGACATCACTGTCTAGTTTGGGAAAGCTTAGACCAGTATTTAAGAAGGATGGAAGCACAACTGCTGGTATTACAGCACTTATCTTCTATGCAGTTTAGATAAAGCTGTTCCTTTTTGTTAGTACTGCAGTTAAAGTCGTTTGTCTTCATGAATATTTATTCTGCTACACTTTTTTGTAGGTAATGCGAGTCAAGTGAGTGATGGTGCTGGGGCAGTCCTGCTCATGAGGAGAGATGTAGCAGTGCGGAAAGGGCTACCAATACTTGGCATATTCAGGTTTTTTTTTTCCCTCGTACAAAATTTTCCATTCAATCTGTTCTTTATAGTAAATGTGACTTTGTTTTGTTAATTACCATTAGTGAAATGTGAGGGCATTTTATTCCCACCGTTTAGTCTAAGAAATGCTTTTCATACTAGTTCTACTACCTAGTGAAGCTCCCAGAGCATTTATTTAGCTACATATCCCAAGGCAAGGGATGCTCGGAATGCTACTAAGTTGACAATTCAGTCATGGCTTCAATAGTGAATTTCTTCCAACAAAGATTGGAATCAACAAAAGACAATTTATGAGATAACTACGCACTTCAGTTTCCTTCACTTGTTAACAACCCATTTTTCTGATTGCTTCTCTATTCCAGTTCTAACAAAAAAAATCACAGAAAAGGGAAAAGAATGAGATTCTTATTCCTTTGTAGGTAACATTCACCGAGATAGGGTGGTAATTCCCCTTCTACAGACAACTAGACCTCTAAGCAAAGGCAGCAGCCGTGCCCAATCAAAGAAAACCACAATCATGAAAAAAGCACCTGGAAGAGGGACGGATAGAACTTTTTCTATTTATTTGTTGCTACTTCTAGGGGAAGGAAGAGTTGAAAGCTACTTAGTTGGGATAAATCCACGTTATTACGAAAGAAATTGCAGTAAATACGTCAATCAGAGGAGAGAAAATTGAGACGAGCTACAATGAGGAGGAAGTGACGGAGTTCTCAATCAGTGATGTCTCACGTCCTGTTTATTTTTCGTCGAGAACTAAACTTGTTTATTTTGGTCAAGAACTAACCCACAGAGTTCTTAATCGACTATTTGTTTTCGATCGAAAGGTATCAAAAGAAGAAAAAAGGAATTTGACTGGGGTATCAAAAGATTCAAAACTCATAAGAAGAAATTCTTATGCACTCGGCGCTCTTATACTTATTCATAGTAGACTTGAATCACTAAACAAAATTACTTACGTCAAATCAATCCGATCCTTTACCAACTACCACAACTGGAAGAAGATCGAACTCATGTCTATTGAGAAACCAAATACGTACTGAATCCTTTATTTTCCTTACGACTACGCACATTTCCATACTCCGACCTAAATTATCGCATTCCTTACTCGAGACTTCTTTTTTACTTAATTGTTGTTTCAACCATTCTTTATCCTCTTATCTTTTCTTAACAAACTATTGTCGTAATCTGTCACGCCCCAGTCCCAAAATACCAAGGGACCAGATGCGTGATAATGGCCAGCAGCATGCACCGATGGACAAACCCAATTTAATGGATCCATCGGGCATACTTAAGCTGTATTACCTCAGTCAGGGTTTTACTATTCTCATCCACAGATATAAGATAGTAACATCAGAAAAGAAATATTAACAACAATAGTCAAAGTAAATAAAATCGGAGAACAATCCGATATTAAGTCTGTTTACACAAGTTCTCAACGACAGGAAAAATAAGAGTTTAATTAACAGGAATTAAAGTCTATTTGCCATAAGTCTGAGCATGGCAAAGCAATTGTTCAAGAGAAGTCCTCTGCGATCACCTCGTCTTCAGGTTCATGTACTGCTCCGAGTAGTGCCCCTGTTCCGTACACCTCTGGGTAGATCTCGTCTGCTAAATCTGGGGACATAATCCATTCCAGGTCCTCAGGGGACATAGCAAGGTACAGAAAACACAAGCCAAAATATAATGCAGTGCAGAAATAAGAAATAACAGGGTAAGTAACTAACCAGCTAAGTGATCATGCAAGTGAGAGTTATTAATCATACTTCAGGCTGAGACTACTACAGGATCAGTGACAAGAAACCATAGCAGTGTTTTCTCGAAGGGCCAGTACAGGTGCCAAAGCTCTGTGTCAGAGACTAGGACACTTCCAGATAACAATATATATAAAATAATCAGCCTTAGTATGGTAATACTCTCCCCACCCAATGTAATCTCACGTCACAGTTCTCAATGTTCATGTTACGCAAGATTAAAACTAATGCAGTCAGTCATTTATTAAGTTCTAAGAAAATAAGCTTGAATCATGAAATCTATATCCTATACAAAACCTTCTTGAATAATCAGGAAGATTCTATATCATGCTTTGTGTCAGGTGTCCTGGGTATAAAGTACTGGATAGGGCAAGTACAACAGTCACAGAAATTAAAGCAAGAGAATCAAAATGAATCAATAACTGCATTTTATGGCAAGGTACACTTGCCTAGGTTTCCTGTTTCAATTGTAGCTCGAGCTTCAACTGGATTTCCAAGCAGTACTCCGGTTGCTGAAATAGACATCACCAACAGATCCAGAAAATATTAATCAGCTAGAAACGCCTGTCCTTGAGTCCAATTTGGAGACAAGGGCAAAAACGTCATTTTCGGGTCAAGGCGGGGTCCAGATGTGGGCCGCTTTGCACCGAAAAACGCGTCAGGGTCAAAGGTCTCAAAATCAGTCCAACTTAGTGTCAACAGGTCAGGAACGATGATACGAACCCAACGGAACTTCCAGAATTGGATTCCGATGAGCCGTTCTCAAAATCGCCCGTCAGGTGGAACCTGTGGGGCCCACGACACGCGATTTTGTCAACGTTCTCAGAATCGAACCAAACTTGGCTCACAGGACCAGCGTATTGCTACGAGTCCGATGGCGCAAGTTTCGTCTCGATCTGACGTGTGTACACTAAGTTACAGCGAGAATCAGAAAAGTCGGATACGGGACGGTGTCCGCGGATACGCACTGATTCCGGTGTGCACGCACATCCGAATCAGCTTCTGCGAAATCCCGCACGTCCGTATCAACGACGCGCACGTATCTTTAAAGACCGCACGCGACCAAGTCGTCCCGTTTGGCGGGGCGTACTCGATTCCGGGGTGAAACAGGACATTGGTTTTCCTGTTTTTGGATCGCGGTGTGCGATCACCACAGGACGCGATGTCCCGAGCGGTTTGTCCGGGCACCGAGAGGGTCATACAGGCTTCGCAACGCAATTTACGGAATCGAAAACAGAGCTACGAGTCAAAAGTTACGGATACCTGAACTGGGTTCCTCAAACCGAAATCTCCGTGTCCTCGAGTTGTGTCCTGTGTCCTGGACACGGTGTCCGACACAAAACACAGTTGCTAGGGCTAGGGTTTGGAGATCCTTGCCGGAGCTGGGCGGAGGGCAGCCGGGCTGAGGCGGAGGGGCCGGGGCGGCTGCGGCGGAGGGCGGCGCGGCGCTCGGGCGGAGGCGGAGGCGGCTGGGACGCTGCTGCGGCCGCTGCTGCTGTGCTGTCGAGGTAGGGAGGGGAGAAGGCTGGGAGGCGGTCGGGTCTGAGAGGGGAGGAGGTCGAGGGGATGGCCGGGGCGGCTCTTGGCGGAGGGCAGCGGGGCTAGGGGAGGGGCTGGCCGGAGTTCTGGGTCGCCGGAGGGAGGCGCTGGCTAGGGCGGTCTCGCCGGAGAAGACGGAGGAGGGGAGGAACTTCGGGTGGCCGGAGGGGTTTAAATAAGAGGTCGAGGGAGAGGGAGAGGCGGCGGCTACGGGAGAGGAAGATGAGGAGGCGCTGGCGGTTGCGGGGAGAGGAAGAGGGAAGGTCGGCCGGCGGCGTAACGGCCGGAGTTGGCCGGAGCGGAAGCCGTAAGGTCGGGGAACGGTTGGGGGAGAGAATGAGGTGCGGGTCGGGTTCATTCGGGTCGGGTCGGGTTCCAACGGATCCGGCCCGATCCGCTAACATAAACGGGTCGGGTCGGGCTAGCGGGTCGGGTCTGGGTTAGACCCGGATCCGACCCAATAGGAATTGGTTTAATAATAAACCCGGTTTGGTTCAACTTGTTATTTAATAAAAACCCGGTTTATTTTGGTTTAATTAATTACTTAGTTTCTAGGGCTTTAAAAATCCATCCGGGGTCCAATAAATTCTCGGAAAATTATCCTAGGTCTGGTTTTCTATTTTACACCATAAAATATTATTTACATAATATTTTAATATTAATTATTAACATTTAAAAATCCTTTAAAAATTAAAGAACCTGAATTTAATTAGAGAAAATTCACAGAAAATTCCAAAAATTTAGAAAATCCAATTTAAAATTCTTTGAAAATCAGGGGGATTACAATATACCCCCCTTAAGAGGATTGCTTCCTCGCAATCAAAGATTAACCGGTCAATAGAGATGACACGGTTGCAACCATTGTTCGAAGCAAAACAAAATCAAGGAGAATCAAGATTTGAGAGTAACACTTAGGGAAAATTATTTTCCTAAGTATTAAAAGTTATACAATTTCCCAAATGTGGGAAATTTTAGGAAATTACAGTTTTGGAAAAGCCAGGTTATCTTTCAAAACTTATCAGGTTAACATTTATAAAACATTCAGGTGATTGGCAAGCTCAAAAATTACTTAGATTAACACTAGGTTATCAATTATAAAACATATTAGGTTAACAGTAATAAAGCATTTCTAAGTTATTCTTTAAAAACAATTTTAGGTTATCACTAAATTAGCAAGTTTAAAATTACTAGGTGATCACTAGATTATCTATTATCAGCAAGTTAAAATTTTCAAGTTAAGTCTAGGGTCACGAACCAGCAGGCACGAAATATAACAATACTAGGAACGGAAAAACTATAAAAACTTACGCGCATTAGCAACTCCATGGTTCTGCGCGTCTCCCACAGTCATCGCGAAAACTTGGCCGCGTCCTTGAGGTGGTGCTCTCTGATGTTGCTGGGCTTGCTGGTAGGGTGCTGCTTGATGTGCCAAGGGTGGCCTTGGTTGATGTCCCGCTGGTGCCGGTAGAGCTTGTTGGTTTGCCCTTGGTGCTTCCCTACGATCAGGGCAGTCCTTCACTGCATGCTGTCTGGATCCGCAACCTAAGCACAGTCCGTGTTTACGTCTACACTCCTTCTCAATATGGCCTATCTTGCCGCAGTAATAACAAGTAGGGAGAGTCAGGGTTTTGGATGCAGGTCCCTGTGGTGCTTGTTGCAGATGAGGTTTCTTGGCAGCTTCTCCATTGTTTGCTCTGGCTGGTACTGTTGTGGAAGGCCTCTTCAGACTGGTTTCTCTCCTGGTGACACGCTCCATGCGTCGAGCTGCAGCAAGGACGTCCGTGTACGAAGTTGGTGCGACAGATCCAATCAGTTTCTGTAGCTCGATGTTAAGTCCGTCGAAAAACTTCTCGGCCTTCTCTACTTCTGTAGGGATCAAGGTAGGAGCGAAGCGACTCAGACGAATGAACTCGGCATTGTATTCTTCTACCGTCATAGCATCCTGAGTGAGGCGATTGAACTTGTCCCTCAGTTCTGATCGAGCGATAGCAGGTATGTACATCTCCTGGAAGAGTCTGGAGAACTCTTCCCAAGTAACTCGGTCTGGTCCGAGCCTGGTCTTCTCGGATATCCACCAGTGATGAGCATTGTCCGTCAATTGCATTCTGACGGCAGTCATCCAACGTTCTTGTGGAACCTCAGCTGCTTCTAATTGATGCCGAATGTTGGTGAGCCATTCATGCACTTCTGTTGGTCCCTCCTTTCCAGAGAAAGTTCGGGGCTTCAGCTGGCGGAAGTCTGTGATAGAGCCCGTCGGTTGCCGTCTAGCTGGTAGGTTGGCCTGCTCTAGTGCATTTACTAGACTGTTCCTCAAGTACTCAGCTTCGCGACGATGGGCCTCAGTTTGGACTTGTTGCTGAGCCTGCATCATTGCGTAGAACATCTGGAACATCTGCTGTCCGTCCATTGCTTGGCCTGGTGGAAAGACAGGCATCTGAGGAGTGAACTGGGGCGGAGGTGGAATATCATCACGCCGAAATCTAGAAGATTGTGGATCTGTTTGTCTGCTTCGGTGAGTAGAGGGATCTCCACTCAATAGCGTCACTTCATCTTCTCCGTAAGTGACTTCAGCACCTATTGGTGTTCTTACTGGAGTTCCGTCGTTTTCTCGTGAATCCATTACTCTGCATCAAAAATAAACTATAAGAGCCGCACAGGAATCAAGGCAAGATGCAAGTCAAAAATTAGTTTGAATACGATACAGATATCAAAAACGATTCAAGCAAGTGGATGAGATCCTAAAAACTGATCCTATTCTTATTGCAGGCCTGTTCGGTCCCTAAGTTGAAACCGAACAATTTAGTCGTAGACCTGCATGGGCCACCACAAAAACCATGTCACGCCCCAGTCCCAAAATACCAAGGGACCAGATGCGTGATAATGGCCAGCAGCATGCACCGATGGACAAACCCAATTTAATGGATCCATCGGACATACTTAAGCTGTATTACCTCAGTCAGGGTTTTACTATTCTCATCCACAGATATAAGATAGTAACATCATAAAAGAAATATTAACAACAATAGTCAAAGTAAATAAAATCGGAGAACAATCCGATATTAAGTCTGTTTACACAAGTTCTCAACGACAGGAAAAATAAGAGTTTAATTAACAGGAATTAAAGTCTATTTGCCATAAGTCTGAGCATGGCAAAGCAATTGTTCAAGAGAAGTCCTCTGCGATCACCTCGTCTTCAGGTTCATGTACTGCTCCGAGTAGTGCCCCTGTTCCGTACACCTCTGGGTAGATCTCGTCTGCTAAATCTGGGGACATAATCCATTCCAGGTCCTCAGGGGACATAGCAAGGTACAGAAAACACAAGCCAAAATATAATGCAGTGCAGAAATAAGAAATAACAGGGTAAGTAACTAACCAGCTAAGTGATCATGCAAGTGAGAGTTATTAATCATACTTCAGGCTGAGACTACTACAGGATCAGTGACAAGAAACCATAGCAGTGTTTTCTCGAAGGGCCAGTACAGGTGCCAAAGCTCTGTGTCAGAGACTAGGACACTTCCAGATAACAATATATATAAAATAATCAGCCTTAGTATGGTAATACTCTCCCCACCCAATGTAATCTCACGTCACAGTTCTCAATGTTCATGTTACGCAAGATTAAAACTAATGCAGTCAGTCATTTATTAAGTTCTAAGAAAATAAGCTTGAATCATGAAATCTATATCCTATACAAAACCTCCTTGAATAATCAGGAAGATTCTATATCATGCTTTGTGTCAGGTGTCCTGGGTATAAAGTACTGGATAGGGCAAGTACAACAGTCACAGAAATTAAAGCAAGAGAATCAAAATGAATCAATAACTGCATTTTATGGCAAGGTACACTTGCCTAGGTTTCCTGTTTCAATTGTAACTCGAGCTTCAACTGGATTTCCAAGCAGTACTCCGGTTGCTGAAATAGACATCACCAACAGATCCAGAAAATATTAATCAGCTAGAAACGCCTGTCCTTGAGTCCAATTTGGAGACAAGGGCAAAAACGTCATTTTCGGGTCAAGGCGGGGTCCAGATGTGGGCCGCTTTGCACCGAAAAATGCGTCAGGGTCAAAGGTCTCAAAATCAGTCCAACTTAGTGTCAACAGGTCAGGAACGATGATACGAACCCAACGGAACTTCCAGAATTGGATTCCGATGAGCCGTTCTCAAAATCGCCCGTCAGGTGGAACTTGTGGGGCCCACGACACGCGATTTTGTCAACATTCTCAGAATCGAACCAAACTTGGCTCACAGGACCAGCGTATTGCTACGAGTCCGATGGCGCAAGTTTCGTCTCGATCTGACGTGTGTACACTAAGTTACAGCGAGAATCAGAAAAGTCGGATACGGGACGGTGTCCGCGGATACGCACTGATTCCGGTGTGCACGTACATCCGAATCAGCTTCTGCGAAATCCCGCACGTCCATATCAACGACGCGCACGTATCTGTAAAGACCGCACGCGACCAAGTCGTCCCGTTTGGCGGGGCGTACTCGATTCCGGGGTGAAACAGGGCATTGGTTTTCCTGTTTTTGGATCGCGGTGTGCGATCACCACAGGACGCGATGTCCCGAGCGGTTTGTCCGGGCACCGAGACGGTCATACAGGCTTCGCAACGCAATTTACGGAATCGAAAACAGAGCTACGAGTCAAAAGTTACGGATACCTGAACTGGGTTCCTCAAACCGAAATCTCCGTGTCCTCGAGTTGTGTCCTGTGTCCTGGACACGGTGTCCGACACAAAACACAGTAGCTAGGGCTAGGGCTAGGGCTAGGGTTTGGAGATCCTTGCCGGAGCTGGGCGGAGGGCAGCCGGGCTGAGGCGGAGGGGCCGGGGCTGCGGCGGCGGAGGGCGGCGCGGCGCTCGGGCGGAGGCGGAGGCGGCTGGGGCGCTGCTGCGGCCGCTGCTGCTGTGCTGTCGAGGTAGGGAGGGGAGAAGGCTGGGAGGCGGTCGGGTCTGAGAGGGGAGGAGGTCGAGGGGATGGCCGGGGCGGTTCTTGGCGGAGGGCAGCGGGGCTAGGGGAGGGGCTGGCCGGAGTTCTGGGTCGCCGGAGGGAGGCGCTGGCTAGGGCGGTCTCGCCGGAGAAGACGGAGGAGGGGAGGAACTTCGGGTGGCCGGAGGGGTTTAAATAAGAGGTCAAGGGAGAGGGAGAGGCGGCGGCTACGGGAGAGGAAGATGAGGAGGCGCTGGCGGTTGCGGGGAGAGGAAGAGGGAAGGTCGGCCGGCGGCGTAACGGCCGGAGGCGGCCGGAGCGGAAGCCGTAAGGTCGGGGAACGGTTGGGGGAGAGAATGAGGTGCGGGTCGGGTTCATTCGGGTCGGGTCGGGTTCCAACGGATCCGGCCCGATCCGCTAACATAAACGGGTCGGGTCGGGCTAGCGGGTCGGGTCTGGGTTAGACCCGGATCCGACCCAATAGGAATTGGTTTAATAATAAACCCGGTTTGGTTCAACTTGGTTTGGTTTGGTTTATTTAATAAAAACCCGGTTTATTTTGGTTTAATTAATTACTTAGTTTCTAGGGCTTTAAAAATCCATCCGGGGTCCAATAAATTCTCGGAAAATTATCCTAGGTCTGGTTTTCTATTTTACACCATAAAATATTATTTACATAATATTTTAATATTAATTATTAACATTTAAAAATCCTTTAAAAATTAAAGAACCTGAATTTAATTAGAGAAAATTCACAGAAAATTACAAAAATTTAGAAAATCCAATTTAAAATTCTTTGAAAATCAGGGGGATTACATAATCTTCCCCACAAGAGTCGTAGTAGTTTCTCACTAATGAGATTGACTACCACTCGAGGTACGAGAATAGGAATAGCCACATGATTCACTAAATCGAACAAGTCCTTTGTTCAATGCTCGTACATCCAGATCAGGCATTCGCTACTCTCCCTCTTTGTCTTACCACTTTTGTCGTTCCACTTTCGTCGTTCAGGAACAAGCACTTCGCGAGAAAAATTTAGTCTTGGCTTGGTTTTCCCTACTAACGAATTACATTACGACCATAGAACAAACTTGGTTGACAAACATGGTTTATGCCCCTGCTAATGTAGCGACTTGTCAAGTATTTGACAAACTGACACCATCCATCTCAAATGATATTCGTCCCGTCGATACACGAGCAATTCAGCCTGTAGGGTTTCCTTTTCCTCTTCCCATTCTAAAGATTTGCGAGATCATATCTTACCATTTTTCGGGATTGTCCACTTATAGCATGATGAAGTTGTCTAATTGTAGCTCAACGTCTTGCTTCAGTGCTCGAAATGAAAGACGACCAACTCTACAACTTTTGGTGCCATATCTTCCGAAACCAAGTTGTGTACCATCCGGTTCAGGACCCCTACTACATCTGCCTTCGTATTACATTTGATCTGTTTTTTGTTGTTAACAACAAATTTGATTTATTAGTAGCAGCACTATTTCATTGACGAGATGACATGATAGACCAAGTTCAAAGGCACTTCAGTAAGGTCTTCAAATAAAAGCACCACAATGTTATCATAAGCAATTATTAATATGAGCTTTGTTCATGGTTGGATTTACTCAAACCGGGTTTTGGTGGGGGGGGGGGGTGGTGTTGGCATCAAAATCTGGCCATTATTCTAAAAAACGTATTCCTTAGCACTGCTATGCACACTTCAGTAGCATAAAGCAGCTTTATTGCCTTCCACAGTGATATAGCAACATCCGGATAGCTCCAGTAGCTCCTTTGGGGGTCTCGGCGATGATAATAGCGATACTTCGACTTCAAATCCGTCTTATTCTTGGGACCACTTTCAGCCTCTTGATAGTTGATTGAGCATATTCGACAAGAAGGAATTGTGGAGTATAGCTGGAAATCTGTGAGGACCTTCTAATCTAGTCTAGGCCTATCTTTAGTCTCTCCGCACCAAAACCCTGGTGTGATTCCAAGCTTGCACTCAACAAGCTTGGGTAGAGAAGTGTTAAACTATCACACCCTACCAGCAACCCTTCAGTCACTTGGTATCAGTTGTCCCTCAATTGCACACTGGTTCAGTCTATTCAGGACAGGACTATACTACATCCTGTTGTCTAAAACATTATTTTTCAAACTCTGTAGGAGCTTTGTGGCAGTAGGAGTTGATCCTGCTGTGATGGGTGTGGGTCCTGCCGCTGCGATACCTCCTGCTGTGAACTCTGCTGGTCTTCAAATTGATGATATTGATCTTTTCGAAATAAACGAGGTATTTCCTAAGGAGATAACTGTCATCACTTTCACGTCCCTTCTGTAAAGCATAACTGACAACACTTCGTTTCCTATTTGTCTAGGCCTTTGCCTCCCAGTTTGTATACTGTTCCAAGAAGCTCGGGCTTGATCCTGCAAAAGTAAATGTAAATGGAGGTGCTATCGCTCTTGGTCATCCATTGGGCGCAACAGGTATGAGTATTTCTATTCTCCCGAGTATGTAGGAACCATCTATGGGTGTGGCTTTTCCCCTTCTAATTCCCATTGTGGTCTTAAGATTCCCTTTTATGTTCCTTTGTATGTTGATCTTTTTGTTGTCAGAAAAATCAAATTTGGTAGTCTGTAACAATAGTCATAAAACCAATATGTGAGACAGAACAGCTAACAATAGTTTGGTAGTCTGTAACAACAATTGCAAAAACCATCGTCTCTTGTGAGATGCTGGTTCGATATAGATGTTGAAATTATATAAGTATATTATTATTTCATTGAAATGTTACATCGAAGACGAAGAACTGTGACGTTTTGTTCTTGGAGTGTGCTTATATACTGATAAAGTTGTTCAGAAAAACTACTCTTTTTTTCTAGTGAGCAAGAGTGCTGTCACTTGTTTTTTCTTTCTGTCTGTAGTATAATTTTCCATTTGAAATTTGTTCAAAACTAAATTATACAACACGAGAAGGCAAAAACTGCTCTCTCGTGTGTTGGATATGTAAGTGGATTTTTTATTTTTAGAATACATATCAAGTATACCCGACACCAATTTGTCAAGTTTCCAAGTGTTTAATCGTGTCTGCCACAGTAAGGAAATTCATTGAACCGTCCAAGCAGCATACTGCTATATTCAGCTGTATTAGCATTGTCTTTGCCAATCCTTCAACATATGTTGTTTGGTGGTGCTAATGGGAAAGTATTACAATTCTAGTTTGCCTTAGTGTTACAACTTCAAAGTCTCCAGTACAATTTTTCTGGTATTGTTACCACTGAGGGATTGGTCCAGTGGTAGCACTGGTAAGGGAGGGGAGGATTGGACGTGGGTTCGATTCCCAGCCCAGCAAAATTAAGTGGAAGGGGGGCTTGGTGCTAGTAACTAGCCCAGGATAGGGACAGTCATTAATGACTGGCCTTATCTCAAAATAAATAAATAACTAAATCTAATCTGTTATTGTTTACTCTCTACTTGACAAAAACCTGGATGGGTGTTTCAAGTTTCTTTTAGCAAGTACAATTGCCTTATTAAATCGCTATTGCAGTAGCACTAAATTGAATTTTAATGTTCTTCTTTGTTTATTAAAGATATGCTAAAAGTAGATGTAGAAATGGTCTTCTGCATGAAAATTCGGACTTTTAAAATTAGGAGGGAAGTAGTGTCTCTTGGCTTATTCCATAAGATCGTTTATGCCCTTTCAATTGAACACAAATGAATACTTGTGAGACAGTGATTTAAAGCCAATACATGTGGAATTAGGTTACCCTCATTTTGACACATCATTTGATCTTATTTGAAGACTTGTTGTTTTGGCTGACCCAGATTGTTCCCTTCTTTTTTCAGTGCTTGTAATTGGTTTATATTTTCATTTTCAAGATAAACTTTGTTACTCCGATCGAAAATGATGATACCTCTTGGGTTTTCCTTGACAGCATCAGATTATCGCGGCTCTTAAGCTGAAGTCAACTTTTTTGTCTTCTTTACCTTGTAGGTGCCCGCTGTGTCAGCACTCTGTTGAATGAAATGTCACGAAGAGGCAAAGACTGTCGATTTGGAGTTATATCTATGTGCATAGGTGCATGGTTCATCGTCATGTTGATTTTGAATTTAAACCTTATGGTGATTGTCGACTTATGCTAATTAATTGTATTAAATTAATGCCCGGCAGGCTCGGGGATGGGAGCAGCAGCTGTGTTTGAACGAGGTGACGTGGTTGATCAGCTGAGCAATGCCCGACAGATCTCGTCCCAGAACCTGCTGTCCAGGGATGCTATGTAGAGCTGCCACTAATTCTCATAGTATGAAGCCTCTTTGATGTTCTAACTCATACAGCTCAGAATGTGGTGGTGATTTTTAGAGGTTTTCTTTCTTAAATGTTACAAAATGATGGTTGCAAGTTGAGTGAACAGGGAAAACACCCTAAATGTATTACATCCCAATATCTAAGAGGTTTTCTTACCTATAATTCCATGCTTTTTGAGTAGTGATGAAAGTTTCATGAGATGACTGGTTTTCATGCCCGTTTCTTTGGATATTCTGCAGAGTACACCGTCTGTGTGTAAGGCCGGCCCGGGGGTTGGGTTGGTAAGTTTCCTGAGTGCAAATTAGAATAACATAACCAAAGGTAGTATTGTCACTATATATATATATATATATATATATATATATATATATATATATATATATCTTAATGGAAAGGTTGACACATGGGGGAGAGAGAAGAAAGGGAATTAAGATAGGAGGACCAGATTCAAAGTTGAGACTCCATAACCCAAAATTTAGCTGCCTATGCTATGATCATCGTAACCCCAGTAACCACCTCTTTCTAAACAATTATTGTTAGTGCCCTTACATGTTCTCTACTTTAAGGCCAATATGTGATGGCTTTGAGATTCTCTCTTCTGATGTTTTTTGTGCTTCTTCCTTTATTTTGGAGTAACTTTTATAGCCACTGGGTCCAAACTCCAAACTCTACCCACCTACACCAATTGGGAGGCAAATCTTTTGGATGTTGCCATGGATTTGCCATCTGTTAGATGAGACCACAATCTTTTTTGCTCAATGGGTAAAAGTGTTCTTTAGCTATCCTCCTCTTCCTCTTCTTCTTCCTCTTCTTTCACCTAGGTTTTAGGGGTTTAGAGTTGATGCCACATCTCTCATGTCTACAGTGAAGACCTAAATTAATATGCTAATGCAACCAAGTACCATAATTGTTGACCCTTTTACAGGTTGCTTTGATTAAACAATCATTATTATTAGGCTAGATTATTCTAGTGGCATCCTATCTATAGCGATTGGGCTTCTTGGTACCATAATTTTTTAATGCTCGATTTTGTCAACCAAACTTCATAAATTACTTTATAAATTGTTCTTTTGAAACACCTTTTGTTTGGGTCCTTAATAATTGTGTGTCGTTTGGTGGTGTGTTGGTTCTTTTTTCCAGTGAAATCAACAATAATATTGTTTTGTTCATGATAAACTCTTATTTGCAACTAAATTCAGACGGATGATGCTTCAAAAGAGCAATTTATGACAAAAGATTAATTTATGAAGTGGTGGTGCCAAAATTAAAGAGTTGAAAGTTAATGTGTCAAAAATGCCCAAACGCTATAGTTATGGTGCCACTAGAATAATTTAGCTTTATTATAAAGTTTATATTATAAAGTATTACAATTTGCAACTTGATGCTCAGACGGTAACATTAAGAATTATTAACATAGGAAGGTACATCATTAATCACGACACAAGGGTACAAAGTAGCAAGAGGAGAAAGTATCAAGGTATTTAGTTGATAAATAATAGTTTATGGTAGTACCATTGTTAGTTGCCAACCAGTAAGAGTGCATAGTATTTAGTTATATACATAAACCAAATTACTAAGCAAAGTGCTCTCTTGATTCATCTGTCAGGTCGGTGAAAATCAATGTCATTCATATCTTGCAATCAGACTGGTTCTTATGATCCACCACCTAACAGTTCATAAGAGAAAACCTAAAAAGTGTGATACAACCGAAATTAGATGAGCATGAACATAAAGTATTTGCCCCACAAATAAACTTGACTGGCCACTACATTAACTTCTCTGTGGATTGGTATACCAAATCCGTCTCTTGCTAGCTGGCAAAATCTTCGTGGGACAGTGTATGATTTGCTTGTGTCGACATATCTATCTGAAATCAATTTTTTTTTTTTTTTTCAGCATCTCCAAATCTTGTTTTTGATGTTGCCGGTCTTGCACCTTCAAATTCAAAGTTGGATGTCATTGTTGGGGAAGACCATAAGACTTGGGCGTTTGCATATTGGAGGACATGAGTTTTAAGTTGTTAGAAATTCTTTCCACACATCGAGGATAAGGTTCTTTATATCGCGAATCTTGTTTTTTTCTTTTCTTTTCTTCTTCCCCTTAGTTCTGTATTAGACTATTAGTGGGAGCATCGTGACGTTGGAAAAGAATATTATTGGGCTAGATTTCAGAATACAAAAAATGTCTCAGCTCCTGTTGTATCCCAAAATTTTGCTACAGAAAATTGTGATTATTTCATCACAGTTTCTCCATTGAAAGATGAAGACGTCAGAAATATTTCTTCCAAAAAATCCTTTGAAAAAATTTAGGCTAATGGGATGATTTAGTTATATAGAGCCATAATTCTAGCATCTGTGTCGAAAAACATAAATGTAGATGAGTTAGAAAGTAATGTGGTGAAGTTGAGTCATTCCATTAAGTAGATGTTGGGCCAGCATTATAAAGATGTGGGGGAGGCGACCGCATCGGTTACCCGATTTCGATTATATATATATATATATATATATATATATAGAACCATCCAATTTGTTTCTGGTCCCCATGAGCTCAGGATCAGACTTGAGTAGATGTGACGTCCATGTCACCCTAATTGTTATCATAGTAGGTAGGATATTTACCTTCGTATAAAACTTCCAACATTAACTACATAGTCGGGATTAAAACAAAGATGTACTTTGAGCATAAATGCAACATTCACAAACATCAAGCACACACATTCATAGTCCACAGTGTACTACAACACCAACACATACTACAAGGGTATCCACATAAGTAACATGATACATAACATATAAAGGAACTAGGACATATATTAGTGCTACAAGAACAAGGGCATGCCAGTGCTATAACATGACCAATACCTTATAGGTTATACTAGCATGGAATAATATATACATAATAGTCATGTACAAGGTACAAATCGAGTAAACAACCGCTTATTCAATCTCCTAAATAATTTTCTCGATCCAAGGAGTATCTCATATATCAAGATCTAGGAATTATAGATGTGATCTATACTAGCTTATACCATATGTTTAAAAGGGCTCTATTAGTATACAATAGTTTAGCATCTAAGAACTAGGGCTAGGAAATAATGCGTAGTCGCTAGGAAAAATTTCGGGGACATCAAAGTGCCTCCACGACGAAATGACACATAATTCATAATCTAGTTCTGTAAATAACTTGGCCAGTAGTATTACTGCCGGTATACTGTCGTCACACTATTATGCGCCGCAGAACATTTGCTGGATTATAGAGTACTGAAACCAGTACCCATTATATATCGGTAGTATACCATCGGAATACTACATTGATTTAAGTGTAGACACATGCTCGGGTTTGGGGTTTAGGCTTCCAAACTCTATCGAAACTTCACCAAATCGAATATCAGGGCCTACCATATGCCCCCCTACAACATTTTAGAACCTAGATTTGAGACCAAATCACCAAAGTCACTTAAAAATTAAAGTTTTATCCCTAGGGTCTAAGATTTATCCCATATGAAAATTCGAACTCAAAAATCCACAACCAAAATATATAGTAAGTCTAGGATTTATCCTAGGTTTGAACATGTTTGTCTCATATGGGAATCAAATTAGTCTTATGTCTAATTCTTTTAGACTATTTTGAGTTCGGATTTTCATTTGGGATAAATCTAGTTAGTCTAGGATAAAAGAATTAGACTTAAGAATAATTTGATTCTCACTTGAGATGACAAATACTGTATGATACTCTTGTGAGTATTTTTCATTTGTTGTTTTCAACTTTTTTTTTTTTTGGTAAAAACTAAAATATTGGAAACATAGTTTATTTTCTGGTAAAACCATAAATACTCCACATTTGCTAGTGAGTATGATGGGGAGTTTGAGTGCAAGTGTTTCTGTCACACCCCATTACAGGAATACAGAGACGGACATGGCCAGCTCCCCCGTACAAGGTATCGAACGTGGTACGACGGTCATGGTTGTAGAAAGACAAGGGGGTGCATGCTACAATAAGTCTCCTAGGGTCTTAGAACAACTATGTCTCAATCATTCAAGCAAGTAACAACAACATAGAACATGTGAGATAAAGCTGTAAGGCATTCCAAATACTCCATCAGAATGTTCTAGAGATCTAGCCATCAAAATATTATGCTAGCAAAATGTCAATAGTTACACAACCGATATCAGCTACAGTCTGATTATATTACAGTTATGTAAAAAGGAACTGATGTCCAGATGAGCCAGCTAACAAGTGCCGGTAGCTAAACGCCTAAAAGAGTAGAGTGTACAAGACGAGCAGTGATCAAGAAACCCACTTGTGCCCTTCAGCGACCATCCGTCCGGTGCGTGTCATCGTAAGGGGAATAAGCTGGATCCTCTAGTGCTGGCTCAAAACCTGACCATACAAAACCAGTGGGGTTAGACCCCAAATAGCAAGTACTACAAGAAAGCACGAATGAAAAAACAAAAACCAGATCAAGCATATAGTACAAGAGCTAAAAATCATTGGCGCGTGCCCCATCTTTAGGATAACGTGGTACTCCTTCACCAAACAAGGACAGAAAATGCCAAGCCACCAAAGATAAGGTACGTCCCATGATTTTGGTCAAGCTAGGATTTCTGTATCGTATTTCGGTCCATATTCCATCATAGCATAATGACTCAACTCCCCAACCAAATAAAGACAGAAGTTGAACACCGCACTATGACAGTCCATGTCCCTAAGCTACTAGCAGAATTACAATCACAACCAAGTCAGGTTAGAACATCTAAACAATGTTACAACTTGTTATGTGGAGTCTGGGTTATCCCAGATATAATAATAATAATAATAATAATAATAAGCATCCTCAGATCGTGCCATGTCGAGCAGGGCTAACCGAGCCAATATTATACAAGAAGGAAATCATGATCACCCAGTTCCCCGTAGGGCCACCGCGCTAATTGTTGCACCAATTTTTGTAGGGCCACCCCGCTGATAAATCAGTAACAGTTCCAACCTTCCTATAGGAAAAATGTTGGCTCGGTCTTAAATATAAAAATATCAAATATTGTACTTCACTACATGCGGATGAGATATAATATCCGTGATGGCCAACCTTGCAAGCCATAAAAATTATCACAGGGCGGCCCATCACGCACCATCTCGGGATGCCATTCCCTTCCCATGTTCTAGTCATCTTTTATGTTACCTAATTAACCCTATAGTGATATAGAATTTTCTGTCGTGGCCACATGAATATTCCTCTTAATGATGTCGTACATAGTATGAGCACATTTATATGAATCCATTTAATATAATGAGTCAAGTCTGGATCTACCCAAATGTAGATGAAATATTCAAACTAACAATATCCTAGCCACCCTATGGTTCTGACCCATTATCATTTCCGTGCCAAGAATTCAGAAATATAATATTATGCACCGAGTAGGAATCATCATGTCACGTTCAATGTATATATTGGCCAATATCCCATACTCAGTCTACAATGTAGCCTTTATAAACAGGCGAGCATGACAAGTGTATTGGCATGAATACAATAACCAAGTCAGGATACCAAACCTATCAGTTGGTCACACGAATCATTTTTGATCAGGTCAGGAGTCACAAAAAATTAGGAATCTCATATCTCATGTGATCGAGTCACGGTCATGAATGCCTCATCAATTCCTCAAATTTTGGGATCATATATCATCAATCATGGTCAAGCTCAACTAATCTATAATAGACATCAAGTGCACAACATGACCCATGCATGCACAATCAATCACAAAAAGTCCCAGGTCGACACATTTTGCAAGTGCCAAATATAGGCTAGTCAGAAATATTGGCGCACTAATCAAGAATTACAAGAATATGCGCATTCTACTTATGCAAGCAAACTGGCACACAAATCAAGAGTTACAAGTAAGAGAAGTGGCATACTATGCAAGTGTAAAACAACTATAAGACAAAACACAAGTCCCCAAGCGGTGCAACAGTCGAGGGCACGACAATTGAGGGCCTTGGGAATCGAGGTGCACCAAAGTCAAGGCTCTCTTATCGAGGCTGAACTGAGCAAGAGTGCGCCAAGAGTTAACAAGTACACCGGACTATTAATCCATCAAAAGTGCGCCAGCCGTTGAGCGTCCAGAAAATGCGCTAAGGGCTGTGTATAAGAGCGACGCAATTTTGATAGTTAATGCACAATGTGTCAATTGTACGTCGGTCTGCTGATTTGGTTAAAATGCGCCAAGGAGAAAATTGGTCAAACGTGCGTTAAAAAGTAGACCGACTCACTTTTGCTTGGTTCGTTCGATAATATATCAATTATGCGCTAAAGGCTGAAATCATCCAAAAGTACGCCAAGAAGGATTTTTCCAAAAATTTATCCCTTTGACATATTTTTGCAAGAAATTGGCAGTATTCTTAAAGTACGCACGAGTATGTAATGTCGGTCACATTCAACATGTGCCCATAGTGTAATTTTTTCTGTGTACTTCTTGTCAATGTTCTTTTTCTCCAACCGATCCACCATTGATGCACTTAGAGCTCAAGCTCGAGACTATGACAATACTCCATTCCTCAAGCAACAAGAACCAGAAATCAAGAAAAAATTCAAGCTCGAAATCAGGAAACAAGATCTTTTGAAAATATCTTATTTTTAGGGGATTATTTCCTAGAAAAATATTATTCGCCATTACAAGTGAGTTTGGGTACACTTTCGTTTAATAACAAACAAACGTACAAAGAAATCCTAAGCATAAGATCTAAGTATAATATTTAATCTAGGTAGTGTGACGATGGAGATCTAGCGCTGTAGCGGCTCCTTTACTCCATTGACGGTCTGACGAGAGAATGAGGATGCTCTCTTCTCTTCTCTTCTCTCTCCTGAGCTTGTGTGTACGTACGTAGCTCCGCCTTTGTATGGTCTCTGAAGCAGAAAAATAGCCCTTTGGAAAGTCCAAGTTGTTCATATTTATAGCCATCATACTGATGTGCTATAGGTGCCGCATATGCTTCTGTTTGGTGGCCGTAGGGGGCTCCTTCAACAGAATGTGGTTGCAACTATAGCCGCATGCCATGGATAGGCTGCCACGTGGCTTTGGTTGGAATCTGCTGTTGATGAAATATCAGGGTTATTTTTAACCCGTTGTGTGCATGACTTGGTCAGCTGGACACGTAGTCAGCACTGATCGTACGAGAAATCTTCTTCGGTTGCAACGGAAAGATCCTATATGTCGAGAGCCGCATAACATGATAGCCGCATAACGTTGTGGTAGAAGATGTGCCCTCATTTGGCCTCGGTCGGATGGACACTCTGGCCGCATGGCATTGTGGCTGCATAGGTGCTCTCGTTTTGTCACGTCCCTGTCCCAAAATACGTAGGACCAGGTATATGTACACATGCCAGCTGTACGATCAAGTATATGAACCCAATTTAATGGACCTAACCAGTCGTAGTACGCTGTATAATATAACTAAGACTCAATAACACAGGCAGGTAAAATCTAGTCTCATCCACAAAATATCACAAAATAGAAAACTGAATGAAATAGAATAAGTCTCAGAATCCACTGCAAAAAAATATCTGTTGGAGAACAATCCAGAAAAATAAGTACAAAAGAATACTGAAAGAATACAACTAAGCAATAAAGAAATAGTTCGGTGTCAGTTAACTAGATAAAGACACAAAAGACACTAAGCAACTGTCGTCCATGAATGAATGCTCAAAAAAACTCCTGTGGCTCCACCTCGAAGTTTTCGTCTACAAAATCTCCAACTCCGTAATCTGTCGGGCACAAGAGCTCGTCTGGATCTAAAAAAAGGTGCCAGGTCCTCAGAGGGACATAACAAGTACACAAAAAATTAACATGCATGAAAGTAAAGCAATAAACAATAAATATGGTAACTAAACCATCTATGTGATGTGCACTCGAGACATCTCTAATGACGCATGGGGGGAGAGAAATAGAAGAAAAGTCATCCCACCAGGCATTCCGTAGAACTCGAGGGTTACACAGTTGTACCATTTTTACAGTACAGTAAGAAACAGAAATCTCATACGCTCACTAGCAGATTTTTCTCTCCCAATGAACTATTTGAACCGTATATGCAGTACAGAAAGAATGTAACAACGTCAATAAAAATCTATAACTCAAACTAACACCAACTACTAAAACAAGACGCGAACTCACGTACCGATGGCCAGTCAACACGCTAGTCCATGCACTCACTGACTCACTCACTCACTCACTCACTGACTCACTCACTCACTCACTCACTCACTCACTCACTCGGTGAACGTTTTTGAAACAGTGTCAGGTCATAAGATACCACGTATCTTTAAAACATAACGGATACGTCTTCTACTCTAAGACGCGTGCACACAGCTAACAAAATAAAAATAGCTAGGCATATATAAATTGCACAATACAAACAAGCAAGGTGTACTTGCCTTCCAAGCCAATATGCGAGCACAAAAAATCTGGTTCGGAGCTCTCCACAAGATGTCTCGAACACCTACCAATTAATTATTACACTAATTAGACTCTTACTATTATAATTAGGTTATTAACTAGTTTTTAATTCTATGTTGATTGCACATGCAAGTAACTAGCCCTCAAAATATTACTAGTCGTTAAACATTACAATTTTTTTAAAAGACATTAATTATCAAAAATATTAATCCTGAAATTTTATTAGAAAATATGATTTTTAGTGATAGGTTCATCTCCTATAATTTCTTTGAGTCAAAAACTAAGTAGAAACCAAAACTAGGTCATAACAGGTTACCGACAAGTCAACAAAACTAATTTTTAATAAATTGATAATTCTAGAATAAATAGTTAAAAATCAGAATTAAAATAATATAATATAATTTTAGATGTATAAAATATAGATTTTTGGTCGGGGTTTAAGTCTGAAATTGTCGGGGTCAAGTTTTGTCAAAACTATGTCAACTTGTTACATAAAACACCTAGAATTCTAATTTTTCTAAATAGAAATAAAAGTCTGAATAAATATGATAAAATTATTAATAAAATATAATAAATACTATTTCTTTTATCCATACAAAAATAATTAGGGTTTTACCATCTACAAGTTGATCCTATTAGGGTTGGCAACCAAACTTGCTAGTATGCATACAAATTGGTAGTACATGGTTGTTGTGATATCATAGACATCAATTTTATATTTATTTAATAAATTTTAGAATATATATATTATGGAAAAATAGTAATCCATCTAGAAAAATTAGGTTTTCCATATATTATTAAGTCCTAACAAAGTCCAAGGGTCTCTAACATGCATACATCAAAACTAGGTCAACTAGGTGACTTTTTATGCATAAAAACTATTTAAATCAAAAATAATATTTCTAAAAATATATATTAAAAACTGAATAATATAGGTTAATAACATCATATATTAATTATCTACAAAGTTTTAGAAGGGTTCGATCGGGGTTTTGGAGGAAACATAAAACTAGATCACCATTCCCATTGTACATGTGTCACGCCCCAGTACCGGAATACAGAGACGAACATGGTCAGCTCTCCCGTATAAGATATAGAACGTCGTACGGAGGTCACGGCTAAAATTAGACAAGGGAGTGCATACTACAAGCAAGTCACTTAGGGTCACATAGAACATCTATTGTCTCAATCAGTCAAATAAGAACAGTAAACATATAACATATATGACAAGGAAGTAAGGCGTCCCAAATGCGCTGCTACAACATTCAAGAAACCAGATATGCAAAAATGAGAAGGCTGGCAAAGTAACAAGAGTACATGACCATGATCAGCTGTAGTATGATTAATTACAATCATGTAGGGAACTAAATATTCAGATTCACAGCTAACAAGTGCCGGTGGCTAGACGCCCAAAATGAGTAAAATATGAAATAACGAGCAAGGAAGAAGAGACCTACTCGTTTTCCTCAGTGGCCATCCACACGGTGTGCGCTGTCACGATCCGTACCCGGATATTCGGACACGAGTACGTGGGTACATCCAGCCTACGCCGCAACATCGACGGTAGAACGCTGTCTGGGTCAACTCTACTAACTAAACATTTAGAACAATATATATACATGGTACCTGCCAATCATCTCAACTCTAAACGGAGGAACAATATGGTATCTGATAAATGTAAACTATACTCAATCACAATGCAAACTAAGGAAGATAAAGCATGAATGGAATAACAAAGAAAAAGAGTCACAATACATCCATCAGCCTGAAATAATATATATACATGCCAATAACCTTAATAAAAGTCTAATATAAGTCTAGCAATAATCTAAATCTCCCCAGGCTCTGGTACTAAGTCATTCGGCTCTAAATGAGTATCCTCTATTGGTACGCCATCCTGCGGTCCGTAGTATGTGGGACACTGGTTTACAAGCCAATCATCTGAAAAATATATCCAGTTAGGATTGGAGCAAGTACATACATCTAAAAGCAGTTTTAAATACATAATCGAGCTTATATAACAAATAATAGAAAAGAATACAAGATAACTAAACATCTGAAATAAATGAACTAGAGTGAACTTGTAATTTACTGGAATGAAGAACATACAATGGAATAACTGCAATATAATAGAAATAAATGAAACTAGCTAATGTGCCATGGAATACAAGTTCATTATGTGATTGGTTTAGGTTGAACATGAATACAATATGATAACTCGATTACACATGTGATATGTAATCGACATGTACACGAATACACTGGGGCTTGATCACATAATCAACTCCTATTCCCCTATCCCCAACCAATACCAATGGATCCAATCACGACACGTTAAGAACACGAATATGGGCACACTGAACACGAGCAGTGTGTGAACACGAAGTACACTAAACCAATAGCCGATACACACGATGAAATACATGTGAAGGAGTACCCGCTGAACACGATAAGGGATAACATCTCCTGACTGGATCCATGTAGTACCAGTCCGTGAAACCACTGTGTCAGAATCAAGTATACAGTTCTAGAATATGAGATATATAACACTATTATGAAATAAAAACTAAATGAGAAATGTACTCGCCTCTGGTCCTGAGCAAATGGTATAACTCGGTGTCCGAGATGGTGTAACACAAAGCTATATATGAAATATCAATGTCATATAGGTGTAATGGATGATAAATGAGTTAAAATGCACTAATATAATTTTCTAGACTATTTCTAGGTCACACTAGTCGAACTAGGTCAAACTAGGTGTTTACCTTAATTTTAGGTCCATACCTAGCTTCTAGGGTGATTACAAGTCTAAACTAGTAAATACTAGGTGACACTAGGTTGTACTCAGGTTTCTAAGTCAATACCTTAGATAATTAGCTATACTAGTCAACATGCATTAAGTATCCTATATACCTAACTCATATTCATAATTAACTTAATATAGAACCCCTTACCTAGCTATATACATATATATTCCCATAACCCAATACCTATCTAGCACAAGGTTCCTAGGCCATAGTTAGCTATAATATATCCACCATCATATTTATACTAGTAATATAATATCTTGGTATATTTACTAAACTCTAGCCCATACCTTGGTATCTATCTTATGATACCTTGGTATCACTACACTTGCCCAATGCCTACTAACAATTGGTATTAATAGGTTACCAACACTCAACCTTGCTACTTACCCTCATATAACCATGATAACTAGGGTAACCACTTATATCATATAGTTATATATAGTAGATATCACCCTTACTCTAACATTAACACCTAACCAATTTACTAAGTTACCCATGATAACTTACATACCCAAGTACCTACATATCTCTTAGATACTTACTTCATGATACTTAACTTGGTATCACAACCTGACATGAATCACTGATACCCATACTCATATACTTCTAACTTCTACACTCCATCCTACCACACTTGTATACTGTCCGAGCATGCTTCTGCTGCACTATGCAATTGCTGCTGCTGCACTGCTACACTATGTAATTTCTGCTGCTGCTCAATGCAATTGCTACTGCTGCACTGCTATGTGCAATTGCTGCTGCTGTTGCTCTATGCAATTGCTGCTGCTCCTCTATACAATGGCTGCTGCTGCACTGCTATGCTACCCGACTGCACTGTTATGCTACCAGATACACTCATCCTCATACACAACTATCACAAACACCTCACACACAGTCACTAATACACCCCCCCACATATATATATATATATATATATATATATATATATATTGAGACAATTAAACAAATACCTATAGTGCACCAAATAGAACATCTATGATACTCAACTCATGCGGTGCCAAACTCTTCATTATCCACAATTTATCATTCCCACAAGTCACACACACACACACACACACACACACACACACACACACATATATATATATATATATATATATATATATATATATATATATATATATATATATATATATAATTACAACTATTAGAAGTTATTACAATATATAATGAAGAGAATTCATGTAAATCAAAATTGGTCCCGTATCACAAAATGCCATGATACAGCCTATTCGTATCCATTTGTGGACACGTACTAGTCCCATAACCCGATCTAAGTCTAATTAGATCTAATTGGTCCCATGACACACAATTGATGTGTTAAATTCGTAATTCTCCCAACATGCCTACAAATCACCTCATAGAACTCACAATACAAAGCCAAAAAGTCTAGAACTTGGTCCTATAGGTAGTCCTATGCCATGGGAACATTCCTAATGGTCATATGCATGATTAAGAAGCTATAATGAGAGAAATTCAGGAATTACCAATTGGGAGATGAATTTCCAATAAAAATATAATTGGACACGATATGGACACGATCAAAAGCTTCTCCTCCTTGTGCTCCTTGCTTCTCCAAGCCTCAAGGCTCAAAGAGTGATGAATTTGAGAGGAAAATTGTGGTGAATTGTGTAGAAAATCAATGGAGAAAAATTGGGGATATAGAATTTGGATCAAAAGTGAAATGCAAATGAGGAGAGAGAGAGAGAGAGATAGAAGAACCCCTCCTCATAGTGGCCGGCCTATTCCCCTTTCCCAAGCAATTTCAAATGTCCAAGTTGTCCCCTACATATTGCATTATGAGGAATAATTAAGGATAGGTATATTTGGAAGTCTCTAACTAATTTTAATTAAACTAATCCATCTTAATTTAATTAGTGGAATGACTAATTGGGCTTGGGTCCAAGTTGGGCTCACTAATTGTCATAACAAATCTAAATAGGTCCATATGTGACAAGTCTAAATATTGTCTAGTCTCTCTCTAACTAACTAATTAACACAAGTCTTTAATGACTAATTAATACAAGTCCAATAATCATAGTTCAACTTAATTAAATAAATTATACAATCATCACACAATTATTCAATATTATATTCCTAAAATAAATACCTATGCCAAATTATCAAATTATCCCTAGTTGCAAAGTGAGGGTGACAATCCTACCCACCTTAGAAAAATTTTGTCCTCGAAATTAAGGAAGAAACTAACTACCAAAAATAATCAATACAAGCAAGAAAGAATTATACGTCACGACTCAAACAAATAAGGATATCACTCGCGCATCTCGGCCTCTCGCTCCCAGGTGCTCTCTCCTGACGACTGATACATCTTAGTACCTCTTGGATGAATTGAATACTGGGAACTGTGGGCCTTGGTCATTACTTCTTTACAGATATCTACACTTGGTACACAGAGACAGTTTCTGAACCTAAGAGTTCCATCTTCATGAATAGTCAACTCTTTCTTGAGGCTAGATTCATATTCCGTTTGAAGCTTCTGAACTTTCGGATACTCTGCCTGAGCTGCCTTAATCCTCTCTATAATGGTAGATTGCACATGTAAACTAGCCAATACTCGTACGTCTTATGGAAGTACTATCTCAATCCCTAATTCTCGAAGATCTTCTAAGATATGCCGCTGCGATGTCAACATAAATGTACTACCTCTCCTGCTAAGAGCATCCACTACCACATTTGTCTTGTCTGGATGGTACTGAAGTTCCACATCATAGTTCTTTATCAATTCTAGCCACCTCCTCTGCCTCATATTTAAGTCCTTCTGGGTGAATACATATTTTAAGCTCTTGTGATCTGTAAATATTTTTCTCCGATTATCATACAAGTAATGCCTCCATAGCTTAAGTACAAATACTACCGTCACCAACTCCAAATCGTGAGTTAGATAATTTTTCTCGTGAGCTCGAAGCTGTCGTGATTCATAAGCTATCACTCTTCCGTATTGCATCAATACACACCCAAGTCCTTTGTCTGACGCATCGCAATACATTGTAAACCCTCCAAAACCTACTGGATGCGTGAGAATCGGAGCTGAAATCAATTTCTTCTTCAATTCTTCAAATGATATATGGCACTCTATTAACAAGTCAAACTTAGTCTCCTTGCACTACCAAAAAAGTCAAATTAGTGACGCAAAAAAACGTCGCTAAATGATCAATAAACGTCGCTAAATAAATTTAGCGACGTAATTAGCAACGTTTTACTGAAGTCGCCTTTAAGCTAGTCGCCGACAGAAAAAACGTCGCCAAACGTCGCTATACCGATGTTTTCTAGCGACGTAAATGCGTCGCTAGATTAGCGACGTTTCGTCGCTAATTAGCGACGTATACATTTGTCGCTGTACGTCATAAATTAGCGACGTAAGTAGCGACTTTTATAGCGACGTTACTATGACTTGGCAATACTGCCATGTCAGCAATTTGAGACGTATAGCGACGTTTTAGCGACAAGTTTAGCGACAAGTTTAGCGACGTCATTAGCGACGTGAAGAATGTCGCAAATTAGCGATGTGTACGAACGTCGCTAAACGTCGCTAAATGTCGCTAAAAATGTCGCTAATGATACTTTAAAAAAATTAAAAAAATTGATACATAATTGTTTCCAAACTATTTTTCCTGCAGTTTATTAATGTACAAATTTGTACAAATAGACCCTGAGCAACCCTCCGTTGAATTTCTTGGGTTCGTCGACCCCCTTGGGTTGAACACTCAACACCGGTAAATTAACATATATTTAATATGAAAAATATAATAAAATTTAAAGAAAATAAAATATTCAGCAAATATCGTCGTAAAGAATACATCAAATATATATCCATACAACTGAGTCTCATCCTAAATAATACAAAGAAGACAAATATCCAGCAAATATCCATACTACTACGGATCTACAGGAGGATGACCACCGGCGCGCATGACGAATAAGAACAGATCATACTGCTCCCGTGAAATCGATACCGATGTCGATGGAGAAGGCAGTGACGTTGGTGGAGTCCGTGTCGATATAGGCGCACCAGAAGGACGTATCCGCTCCAACTCTGTGAGTCGCTGGTTGTAAGAATCCATGGTAGATAACAGCCTCGTACTGCTATGAACCATTGAATCCTGCATCATCGTCAGCCTCTCGCCTATGGATAGCTGTGATGCCTGCAGCTCCGTCATACTGTGCTCTGTCGAGGCTCTAAGATTATTTGTCAAATCCTGGAGCTCCGTGATACTGCGGTCGAGCATATCAAATCGTGCGATTAGCGTTGGATCGTCCGCCTGCGGCTGGGACTGAGGCTGCTCCTCCATCCTTCGCAGCAACATGTCACAGAGAGACGCAATCTGACGATCAACGGCCTCCTGGACTCTAGCCGACGACTGTGAGGCTGTGGGGAATGTGCACTTGTCGTGGAGGCCCTAGATGACTGCGTCACAACCAGGGCGCCATAGGATCCCGTACCGTAGTACGTACCCCTCTGGAGACCACCAGCGGCGGTCACCCACAGCTCGTCCACCGACGGAGCTGGAGCGGGCTGCGAGGAAGTTACTAGCCTCTCCAGGTATTGGTGCACTAGCAGTCGCCCGCTCGCGCATCCTAAGATACTGGGCCTAGAAAATTTTGGATACTCGATAATTGCCTAAGTTATAATAAAATTAACACAAAGTAAAGTAATACTTACATAGGTCTGCGAGGCCCTCTCATCAATGGGATTTTCGTCCTTTCGATGGGTGGCCAAGAAGACGATCACCATATTTGCATCCTCACCCCTCTATACCTGTTAAAAATATATTATTTAGTACTAAAATTAAACATTTTGTCCTACTACCATGCATTTTATCGTACTTATATTAAAATAATATATCTTAAATAAAAAATATACCAAACGACAAAAATGTTCCGTCATCGGAATTGAGCCACCACACCATTTTGCAATATTCCGCCTAGCCACCTTGGCCTTCTCAGACCTTTTCTTGTACCTCAGATCGTCGAATCTAGCCCTCATCGCAGTCCACTGCTCAGGCGTGATCCAACCTTGGATTGGTTTTCCAGCACGATCACGAGCCTTCTGGTCATCCAGAGCATCGCGAATAAGCTGGCGGCAACGACAGAAAATATCCACTCGATCAACTCGGCCCGATGCGAAAGATAGAAATATATTTGCTACAATAAATAATTTAGTAAGTGAGCATCACGGATAAGTTATATAATATACATAAATTAGAGGATTTATATAATATACTTTTACCTTGAAGTGCGCAAACCAGAACGCCTTCCTCTCCTCCGGAGCTTCAGAGTAGTTGATCCAAGGGCCACCATAGTTGTTCCTCAGAAATAGGCCCAGGCGTCTCTGAACCGACGATGGACGATATCTATACAAAGATAATTATTTTGATCGAAAAAGTTAACATATGATGAATAAAGAAATACACGATATATATGATGCTAAACCATCTAATTGACTTACTTTGTACCGTCGGCCCAAATTTTTGTCCTCGTCTCCTCCGGAGGTGTGCATGGAGGATCTAGCTGATGCTGGGACAACGTCGCCACGACCTCCTCCACATGCTCATCTGTCTCTATGGTTCCGTCAGCAGGAGGAATGCTGGACGAGGGTGTTTGAGATAAACAAAGAGATTTATACGAAAGTTTTGCTTACAAACGAGAAAAAAGAAAAGTACAATTAATCCTATACGAGGATGTTAAGTACAATAAAAATGATTATGGGGAAGTATTGCTATAGAAGTCTGATCAGCGGTCGCTCACTTTGTTCCGTGGACTACATGATGATGAAGAAGTGCTGTAGAAGAAGCTTCAAACTTTCTCTGAATTGAAGGCAAAAGTCGGTCGAAGGAAAGTCGCAAGTAGGATCGAATTCTTGTTGCCAAAGTTGTCAGCCAAAACACCTTTGTCTCCCTTTTTTTCGTCCTTTTTCCTTGGTCTCCCTCATCCTTTTGTTGGTCCGACTAGGAGTCTCTATTTATAGAGATCAATCCAATAACTGCCTGGTTGGCGTAAAAGCCAAATAACTGTCTTGTTGGCGTAAAAGGCCAAACTGTGAAGAAGATTGCCTCCTTTACACTGCGGTTATAATAACTGCTACCCACGTTCCAATAATCTTCTGTATCTGCGTATGACACGTATTCCTTTATAAGGTAACGCATATAACTGCTTCTCGAAGATCATGACATGCAAGCCACGTAGGTAACTGCCCCTGCGTAAAGCTTGATGATTCATGAGTAATAGATAACCAGCATAAAATAACCAATTATCCTTCATGACCGAGGTCTTGAGCGTAGTCTGGGCTAAGTAGCCTTATCAACGTACCTTTGCAAATATAGCCGAGTTGGCATATTTCGAGGAGATAGCATACGGCGTACTCCTATAGTTGAAAATAGTCTGGTTGGCATAAAATGCAAGGATGATGATGTGAGCGTATTAGTCTCAGTCTTAGCTTTCCCTGTCATGACAAATTTTTGAACATAGAACAAAATCTCGTGCATGACATGCAGAGATATGCCTCAATCTCGTACATTAAATGCAGAGATATGCTTCGAGCTCTGTACAAGAAACAACTTTTGACGTGGTGTCTGATTTTGTCTTATCTTGAGCGTAAAGAACTCATTTCTATCAATGTAGAATAGACAGCTTATTCTGAAGACTCCATTCTCTTCCTTTGAATTTGTAAAAATGACTTGTATCAAGAAATATGTCACAAAAAGACAACCTGGGTCTCTGTTCAAAAATCATCATCACAGCTGTTCTCTCGATCATCGTGCAGTACTTTCATCGAATGTCAGGTTCACTGATTTGACCGACAAATTCATTCGAGGAATACGAAGAGTTTTCTCGTACAACTTTATGCTGCATTAAAAATAATGTATTTTAAACTTTACGCAGGAAGGTATATCAACCTTTTACGCAGAACAGCCTTGAAACTCTGCTTTACGCGGACAGCTCTGAAGCCATATTTTACGCCAAATAACTTTGAAGCTCTGTTTTACGCGAACAACTCTGAAGCCCTATTTTACGCCAAACAACCTTGAAGCTCTATTTTATGCAGAGAGGTCTGAGGCCCTATTTTACGCCAAACAACCTTGAAGCTCTGTTTTACGCAGAGAGGTATGAGGCCCTATTTTACGCCAAATAACCTTAAAGCTTCTGTTTTACGCGGGGAGGTCTAAGGCCCTATTTTGTGCCAAACAACCTTGAAGCTCTGTTTTACGCCGAGAGGGACTTCATGTATGTTGGGGGTTTTGACTGTAAAATACGCGGATAATTTCCTAGCATATTTCATGCTTCTACAAGACCCCCTTCAAAGTTTTCATATTCCTCGTAATTTGAAATACTTTGAATGAAGCATGAAATGGTCAAATTTGACTCGTTCTTCGAGGCTAATTTTTTGGCTATATTTAAGGAGTCGTTGGAATTTGTATGTTTTCTTCTGCCTATATAAGGGCAAGCAGATGAACTTGATTTTCCATACTTCCTTCACCACGAAGATGACTGCTGAGATTCATTAGGCTGAACTGAGAAAGAAGAAGATTATGCTCTTCCAGCATGTAAGGAGCCAAAAAAAGAGACGTCTTCGAGCAAATTTTCTCTGCAATGATGGACCATAGAGGGATATCATATCTTCCTTTGCTCGAGGTAATCAGAGATTTTATATAGCAATTCGTCAAAGAAAGAGGAAGGGTCATATTAGACCACATAGCTTGTTAGCTGTATTTTCCCCTATTATGAAGCTGGATCCTGGGGTGTAGCTTGGCCGTGTCTTCCAGTATTGCATTGGGTCTGAATCCCAATAATAATTCTAAGCATGGTCGCCGGTGACGTATGGAGGGATGGGCTTGAATAATTTAAACAGGCCCAGTTTTGTATCCTCCCTCCATTGACCATTTTCTTGGCACCCGGCGTATAGGAGCCGAAAAAATGCTGTAGAAGAAGAAATGAAGATCTCCATCAGATGAGAACCTAGCATAATAGATTCCCATCATATGTAATCGTGATCTTGAATATTAATGAAAAATCCTTTGTAAAATGAATTTCCATCATATGTAATCATGATTAATAAACTTGTCTTCTTTTATGCACTATTGATTTGCCATGTTGCTGTGAGGAAGTCTGGTAATACGCAGCTTCGACATGCTTGAGTAATTTTTACGCAGACTCTGATAAATATGCATCCAGTCACGTTCCAACTTTTACGCATAAAGGAAGATGCGAAAAAACTCTTTAGCATTAAATTGTCTTGAAAATTCAATTGTCATGCTATTTTGATGAGGAGTCACATAGAATTCTGAAATGTCATTTCTCCTTTATAAATACGAAGAACATCTATTCAGAACATCATCTTCAAAAATGGCTTCTCAAAAGATTCTCGAGACAGGGCAAGAAATGTCCGCCGAACAGGCCATCCCTGAACTAGATGTAAAAGATTCTGGCTAAACTTCGAATGAACTACCAATGGCCAAGGAAGAAAAGTCATCTCCAATGAAGACAGACATTTTCAGGGAACTTCTTGGCCCTTCGTCTGATGAAGTCCTCTCGACTGAAGAAGAAGAGAAGTTACTGAATACTCGTCGTCTGTTTGCAAACGCTGATATTTGCGTATTTCAGGCTCTTGCAATGTCTGTAAACAATATGGAATAAAAAATACTGATTCTTAAAATAAAAGAGCATTTTCTGCGTAAACTCTTGTAACTGGCTTTCTCGAGCGTAAAACTCAGATTATCAATATATTAGCGTATTCTGCTAACTGATCTATCCCGCGTAATTTAAGATTTTTGTTTTGCGCGTAAAATCATAGATCTGTAGCATCTGGGCGTAAAATCATAGATCCGTAGCATCTGAGCGTAAAATCATAGATCCTTGATCTGTGCGTGGATCTTTACTCTGTGCGTAAATTCATAGATCATAGCATCTGATGGATCTTTTACGCAACATGACTATATGTCTTCATTTTCAAATTATCTGCTGACGTGGTCCCAAATCATAACTGACTACGATAAGATCGGATTTGGTTAAGGATTGGAAGAGTAATTTGAAGTTTATACATAGGCCTAGGTCATGAGAGAGAAAAACCCTTTATCTCTTTATGAAAAACCTTTCATCTCTTTCTGAAAAACCCTTCTTTTCTGCCATGGCCCCAAAACAGACCTCCACCACTAAAGGAAAGAAAGTCGCTTCATCATCTCGCTCATCTACTCAAGCACGAGCGACTCCTATTAGGCCAAGCGAGCCTCGTTCTGAACGAAGTGCTCCGCTGTCTAGCTGTGCACCGAACATCACAGGTAAAACTTTGAGAAATAAAAACCCTTCGCACACGTTATACGTGTATGCGCAAGGTTATCTTTTGTGCTAAGAGTACTCTTCGAGGAAGATGATGCACCGAGATGATTTATCAATATGCCCACATTTTAATGTGTCAGCGTAAAACTCTATATTTTGCAATCTGGCGTAAAAACTCAGACTGTTAAATTTGGCGTATACTACAAGATTTTTACTCACCTTGTGTTTTACGCACTAAAAGTAACTGACTTATCCTCTTGCTTTTTTTTTGCAGTGGACCTATAGATCCCCCCTCTGGCTGAAGTAATGGGTTCTGCTGCTGGAATGTTAAATTCCAACTACTTGGAGGACTTGTCCCATGTAACTTTTCCCATCTCTGGAAACGAGTATCCTAATGAAAGGGGAATTCTGATCTTGGCCCAAGGAGAAAGAATGTTGCTAACTATGATCAGCGGGGAACCCTTGACATACATAGATGGAACCGAGTAAAAGAAACCAGCTTTCTTATTTGGAGATGCTATTGATAAGCAATCCCAAAGAAAGCCCAAGAAGGAAGACTGGGTATTTTCTGTTGAGGGCACTATTATGTACTTGCGAAAGATGTTCAGAGACTACCCCATCTCTGCATTCTTCCATGCCACACATCCCAGAAGGATGGCATGAAATCTGACTCCTGATCTTCATGGCCAGCCAGGGAAGATCTTCTATAAGAAAAGATCAGACCGAGGATCCTTCGTAAGTAGTCCCTCAGGTCCTATTATGCCCTTCAGAGGTTTACTACCAGGCAGCGTCCCTAGTGAAGACTCTTCTTTGATCCAGCCGTTTCAAATAGCAACTTTCTGCAATGACTTCATGGGGCAGGGAGGAGTATATCCCAAAGTTAACCCTCGCACCAGTGGATGGCTTAACCCCCACAATCTTCGATGGGCCAGATTAACTGCATGGGCCCTGAAGCACTTTCAAATGAAGCTAGAAAGTATCAACTTATATGATGCTGTCAGTGCTACTAGTGTTGGACTGCCTATCAACACAAATTTATTCTTAGCTTTGATGGAACAATAACTCATTTACTGGGACTTTCGCCACTCCAATAGGTGAGTTGGGCCTAGCACTTCATGAGATGGCAGATATCTGAAAATTACCAATGGGGGACACTCCCTATGAAGAATACGTTCCCACCAATAGAGAGTTGAAGGATACCAACCCTCGGGTAGTGGCTGTATACCAAGAACTGATGAGCCACTATCTTGTATGCACCACTTTTTACAGAGAGCCTTCTGATTTATCTCATATTAACAAGTGGGTATCTTACCTTTTCTTCCATCAGGCTAGAAATGCCAAGCAGGACAAAGTTGTAGACGACAAAGACAAACCTTTGAACCCTCTGAGTATTCTTAATGCCAACACAATATATGACCTTATTGAGAATGCAGAAGCTCCAGATTGTGTTCTCAATGAAGATATAGATAGTTATCCTACAGGGACCAAAGCCTACAGTTATATGAGGCATTGCCTAGAGCCTCTATCAAAAGAAGCTCAACTGGTTGGCTTTCTTTCTATTTGGCTACGCCGATAGGTGGTGCCTGACATTGCGTCTTCAGATCGTATTCATCGCAATACCCTATGGCCTGCAGTACGTTTGGTATTTGAAGCCAGATTGGGCCTACTCCCTGCCATGGTATGCAGGATACAAGCTGGCCTGAGGGCTATTACTGATGGACTGCTGGCCAATACCACTCAGCGCGAAGGATATCCCAGAGTGGAATTACCATTCTTATATCTGATGGGATGGTTAATCCTTCATAACACCAGAGTGATGTCTCTCGGATCTGCTAGTGGTTCGGGTAATAACTTCTTGTTGAATTACAAGGATTCTTCTTGGAATGTGACTAGCGTCATAGATTGTCGACTAGCACTGAATTTTGCCCATAGTTGGAAATTTTTCTACATCGTTCCCCCTGTACGTATTAATCAGCAGGGGGCTAAACTTCATGATATAGGTCAGGGAAAGTCCATTCTTTCTCCTGAAGAATTTTACTGGTTGATCAGTATTAGACCTTCACACCTGCTATATAGAAGTGAGGATCACTGCTACCTGGAACCTTATCTGCCTAGCCGTTTCGCCAGGCAATTTGAATATGATCAGTTGCACGTGAGAAATTCTATCACCAGCTTTAAATTCAAAGGTGGGCTTATTGATGGAGCTAGAGGATGACGTTATTTCATCATGGGTTGTACTGAAGCAACCTTTGCTGTACCCGCGACTTCTCTCTCCATGGAATTGCGCATTCTTCATTCATACGCACAGTTTTATGTGTCCATTAATACTTTCCATCATGATTTTGATGTATATGGAAGTTTCAGAATGCCCTCCCATAAATCCACTGGAAGAGAGGAGATACCATCTGTCTCTTCTGATGAAGGCGATGAGACTACTGGGGCAGATGATTATTTATTGATATTACCGAGAGGCATAACAGCTCCACCATCAGAGCCTCTCATAATTTCTAATAAAAGAAAGGCTTCTACTCAGAAAGAGCCTTCCCCTCGTAAGAAGAAGCAGACTACTAAAGGTCCTAAAATGACTTTCACCAAGGGGGCCTCTTCCAGGAGTGAACCTATTGTTTCCCCTGTCAGGGATGATTCTGTGATTAGGGATTCTATATCCCCTCATCGCCCTTCGCCTTTTAAAGAAGGAGCCTCCAAAGTTCTAGCCGAAAGTGCTGGAGATTCTTTGCCAATGACTGCTACCGCAATTACATCTACCATCGTTACTGGTGATGCTTCTCTATCGCCTTCGAGGCCGAGTTCTCTAATAATTACTATACCTTTTTTATCGTTTACAAGACAAATAATGTGACTAGCCCCTCATTCATCTGTAAATATTTCAAGTGAGATCCCACCTGATGAACCTCGAGTAGATTTGGGTGATGATTGGGATGACGACCCTCAAGTGTCAGTTGGTGTACCTTCTTCTCCAGGTATGATAGCTTGTTTAGCATCATTAAGAAATGATTTAGCTATACATGTTGTAGACGCAATATACATACCATCGGCTATGGGTAAATGTTGCCTTTACGCTTTTTTTGGAAAAATTTAACATCAAATTGATATTAACTTTCTCTTATCTTATTTTCAGGCGAAGATATTTCTGGGGAAGGCGGAGCTGAAACAACCTCTGATTTCGTTGTGGATCCAGCTACTGAAATGGCTTTGACCATTGTCGAAGAAGTGTACCTTGAAACCGCGACATTCTCAGATATAATTCCACCTTCGTCGAGCATGCCAACAACTTCAACTGTTATTGGTGTCTCTGCTTTTGTTGCGCCATATGTTGAAGCAACGACTATGGTAACATCTTCTGCAGTCATTCCAGGAAGGAGTTCTACTAATATTGCGGCCACTCCCAGCTTCCATTCGAGCCTTGCTATGCTAGTTGAACAATACACTAGCATATTCTATCTCACTTTAAAAGAATTAATATCCATGGTGCTAGAGAAGAATCTAGGCTTTGATGTTTTGAAGACGTCTTCCAAGCTCACTATAGCGCAAATTAGAAATTTTAATGACACTGATAGAGCTAATGCGCTAGAGTAAATGGTTAATGGTTTAGAATAACCCATTAATGAATATTTGCAATTATCCAGAAGCAGCATCAATGACTTGGTTCAGGTTGAGTATGATTCACTAACTTCGGAACTTGCTCAGAAGGCAGAAATCTTAAATAAATCCATTCAGGAACAGCAACAAGAGATGGAGAAAGAGCAAGCAGTATTGGTGGAGAGTATTCCTCAGCTAGCTCAGTGCCGTGCCGAATGTGAGGGATATGAAGTGAGGATTCAAGAACTGGAAGCTGAACTTGCTCAAACAAAGGAAAGGCTTCTCAAAGCATCACTAGTTCGTGATGTATTGGAGGGCCAAGTGAATACGGCTCAACAGAACTTGACACATGTGGGTGTCATCTATGCAAGTTTTGTTGATTCTCTGTCTGAACTATCTCTCTTGAGTAATGACGAAGCAAGACTGGAACTGGCTCGCACAAAAATTTTAAACTCCAGGAACGAAAGGATGGCTGCTTTAGCACAACAAATCCGGGATTTAACTACTCCTCCACAATGATGGATTATATACTTTTTTTCTCCTTCTTTACCATATAATTTTCAGAGATAATGAAGACACATTTTCTAACTCTGTGGACCCATCACTTATTATTGGAATATAAATAATAGGCTAAGATGAAAGTGATATCAGAGGTAATATGGACATGATATACTTTCGGTAACTGGTTTTGCTGAATATATCTATTCAGAGGTAATATGAATATGATAGAATATGATCCAACTAAATTTGTATACAAAACACTATCAGAGGTAATATGGACATGATAGGTTTTGAAGTTTTAAATTAGTTAAACATATATATTCAGAGGTCATATAAACATGATAGAATATGATTCAACTAATCTTTGTATATAGTATCATCAGAATAAAATCTTCATTATACTCCAATGAGCAAGGGAGATCAAGCATAATACTTCTTCAGGAATTTGCCATTGATAGGATCCTTTATCAAATCTCTATTAGGCTTGGCTAATCTGTAAGCGCCATTTGAAAATGTTGTTTCAATCACATAAGGGCCCTCCCATTTGGACTGGAATTTCCCCTTACTTTTATGTGTAATGATCATTGACCTCTTCACAGCTAAAACTAGCTCACCCACTTTGAATACTTTTTCCTTCACTTTTTGATTAAAAGCTCGGGAGATGCGTGCTTGGTAGAACTCAATGCGCTGTTGAGCTTGAAGGCGTCTTTCGTCTAACCCTTCTAGCTCTTGAAGTCTTAAACGATCATTATTTTCCTTAGTTAGCTCATTAGCTACTGCTATCTGAGTGATGGAATTTGAATTTCAATAGGGAGAACTGCTTCACAACCGTAAACTAATGAAAATGAGTACAACCCGTTGGTGTTCGTACCGTTGTACGGTTTGCCCACAGACATTCTCCCAATTTCTCGTTCCAATCTTTTTGTTCGAAGAGACAAATTTCTTCAAGAGTTTGATAATGGTTTTGTTAAAGGCTTTTGCCAGACCATTAGCAGCAAGATTATATGCCGTTGAGGCCACATTTTGTATCATATTTTTATCGCAAAATCGATAAAATGCTTGACTGATGAATTGAGGTCCATTGTCATGAATTATCCTTCTGGGTATCCCAAAGTGATAAATTATATAATTTTTGATAAAGCTGATCACATTGAATGTCTTTACCTCAGCAAGAGAAATTGCTTCCGCCCATTTGGAGAAATAATCAGTGATAGCTAATATAAATCGATGTCCTCTAAAAGATGAAGGATGAATAGGACCAATAATATATATACCCCATGCTTCAAAGGGCCATGATGAAATAGTAGGATGTAACTATTCAGAAGGTTGATGTATGAAATCTGCATAAACCTGACAGACTTTGCATTTTCTTGCATATTCCACGGCATCTGCAATCATTGTAGGCCAGTAGTAGCCCATCCTCCTGATACGATCCTGTAACTTAGGACCGGGTTGATGTGCTCCACATACTCCATCATGAGCTTCTCAGATAACCTGCCTTGCATCATTATCGGAGAGACATCGTAACAATAGTCCATCATATGTTTGGCGATACAAACTTTATGAAGAAGCATTAAAATAGAAACGTAGCGATCGTCTTTTGATAAATGTTGCTTCTTTATGATCCTCTGGTAAGATTCCATATGACACGAAGTCTATAAAGGGACTTCTCCAATCTTTCTTAGGAGGAACCATGTTTATAACATAGCTGCGTTCTATGTGAAAATTATTTTTCACACAAAACAAATCTCTGTTAAGAAGGATCACCGAATTCTGCCTTCTTACAGGAATAGCTAGATCTACAGCTAGACTGGCCAGAGCATCAGCTTCCAAATTTTGAGATCGAGGAACATGTTCAAAGAAGAATCCTTTAAAAGACATTGCTATCTCGATTGTAGTTCGGTGATAAGGAATGAGATCTGGATTGCAGACTTCATATATTCCTCTGACCTGATTGACGATCAGCTAAGAATCACCAAAAGCTTTCAAGTATTCAACATCCAATTCTTTAGCAACTTGAACCCCAATTAATAGAGCATTATACTCTACCATATTATTAGAGCATGGTTCACTAAGAGAATATGCTTGATAAATGACGAGTTTATCAAGAGTCACCAGAATAATCCCTACTCCTGAAACCACGTTTCCCTTGGGACCAGTTCTGGAAGCACCATCAAAGAATAACTGCCATATATCACTTTCCGTTGCCAAATTATATTCTGTAACTTCGTCGGGAATGTCATCATATAATTTGGTGGTTTCTGAAATTGGATGGGCAGCTAAAAAATCAGCCAAGGCTTGACCTTTCATGGATTTCTGAGGGACGTACACCATATCATACGGTGTCAATAGCATTGCCCAAGTCGCGAGTCGGGAATTAAGAATACTTAGCTTATTCATCAATACCCAATAGCATTGACCGTCTTCTCATTATTATGCAACGTGATGGCTTTGGCGTCGATCAACTCCTGGATTTTCTTTTTCAGTACATAGCATGCCTTTGTGGGGTGATGTATGTATCTGTGAAAAATACATTACTTAGGATTATCTGTATTGCCGACTTCATTTGGACGCTTTATCTCTGGTAGAGTAAGCTTGCCACTTTTGACTAGACAATCAAATATGCTTGGAATATCATTGTCGTCAAAAGAATATTCTTCTTTAGGTTTGGAAGTTACAGAATTCGTCTGCGTAGTTACCGGAGTATTTTGTCTGGACGTATTGATTGCCAGGGCTTCCTTTCCTTTTGAACTACGAGTTTTGTCATTATTGGAGGATGAACGCTTCCCTCAATCAGAGGTAGAGATTATGATTCCGTTGTCACGAGCCTTCCGACTATTATCTTCAGCGGCTACTGCTGATATGATAAATGAGGGCCAATCATGGAACTGATATGGTCCCATGAATACTGAGATCAGTGGGAGTAGGTTCTTTCTGCAAATGTCCACCAAGACTAAATCTGGAACTCCAGGAGGCATCTGTAAAGTAGCCTGACGAAAGCGTTTAATAAAAGTACGAACGTTTTCTTTTTCCTTCTGCTTTACTTCAATGAGTCATGACATAGACATGTCCATTCCTCACTCGTAGAATCGAGCGAAGAATAGAGTCTTGAAATCTTCAAAAGAAGTAATGTAGTTGTCAGGTAGACTACGATACTATTGGTAAGCTACTCCAGACAGACAGCCTTTAAACACTCGAGTGAGAAGGGCATCATTTCCTTGCAACAATACTGTCATCATGCTAAAGTAGTTCATATACTGGCTTGGCGACGTCTTTCCCTCAAACAAAACCATAGCCTGTAGTTTATATTTTGGTGGGAAAAGGATCTCATCCCAGACAGCTGGATATGGCTGGTTAATTCCCAACTTCTTGAGCTGATTTTTATATTTCAAAGCATCAAATTAGGCTTTTAATTCCCGAACTGCTTGTATTGGATCTTCAGATGTGAGAGGGACAGCAAAAAGGTGAGAGATTGGATGTATTGTAACTCCAACAGGAGGTAATATATTCTCTGGGTTAAGAGTTTGAGGAGCAGCTGATTCTTGATTTTGAACAGGCTCATGGCTTGCATTGGCTGGTGGTATGTCTACCGCCACACGTAGTTGAGTCAGAGGAACAGGTATTTGAGCTATTGCAGTTGTATATTGAGTCACCATCATTTGGTGCATACTCTCCATCATGGTATGCATTTCTTTAAATGATGTTTCCAATGCAGTGATGCATTGTTCAGTACTTCCTGATGGAGAAGCTTCTTCATGTTCGTCTCCAACAACATAAACTCCTATTTCTCTAGATGCCACCGAGGGATTAGTATAGATCTTTTTAGATATTGAATCTATACTTTCAGTATCTGTTTCAGAAAATTGGCGATTCCCAGTGTCGGAATCTGAAGAATATGAAGCTGATTGTCGTGACCTCGAACGAGTGTCTCAAAAAATACCTTCTTCAAAAGTCTCGATGAATCTGTCAAATCTCCTTTGGCTTGGAGTTCTGGAGGGATGACGTCTTGAACTCGACCTTCCTCTAGGAATATGCGAAGCTATATTTACTGAAATAAATATTGGTTCTTCTTCCTGTAATGACAAAGAATAGTTCAATCGGTCGAATACTAACCGTTTTGCTTTAGAACAACAACAGTTAATTACAACCTTATGACTATTACAACAATGTTCTCTAGGGGGTGTGATAGACATATTAGGAGATCCCTTGTCTTTGCATTTCTGGATCAAGAAATCACACAAATCAGGAACAACATTAGAAGAAGAAGAAGAAGGCTTATTCTGTCTTTTTACATCAATAGGAATATGAAGATTAGGAACCATAAGCCTTTCTCTGCCATAGGAATACAACAGTCCACCCATATGAGTAGCATATGATCCATCATCTGTCTGAGGAGCGTATCTTCCCGTGAAACGAGTTTTCTTTACGCGTACAGACCTATCCTGACGTAGCATAGGTTCGCGTAAAACAGGAAAAGTCCTCAAACGGCTTTCAGCGTCACGCGTAATCTGTAAAGTAGGAACTTTCTTCTCTTATGGGCGTAAAAGCTTAGAGGTTGAAGGATTCGTCACTTGCTTTTCTTTGATATGATCAAAGGGTACATCTGTCTCATCATAGATGGGATATATAATTTTACGAACAAGGCGTGTTTGAAATTTTCGAATTGGCACTGAGGCCTTGTCATAAATTTTGTCTACCACGTCACAGATGGGAGACGAAAATTTACCCGCAGGGCATGTTTGAGAGTTCTGGATTGGCACAGAGGCATTACCAAAAGTTTTGTCTACCACGTTACAGACGGGAGACGAAGGTTTACGCGCAGGGCGTGTTTGAGACTTCTGGATTGGCACTGAGGCATTGCTAGAAGTCTTGTCTACCACGTCACAGACGGGAGACGAAGGTTTATGTGCAGCGCGTGTTTGAGACTTCTGGATTGGCACTGAGGCATTGCCAGAAGTCTTGTCTACCATGTCACAGACGGGAGACAAAGTTTTACGCACAGGGCGTGTTGGCTGTGTTGTCACAACTTTGTTGATCAGTGAATGAGAACTTGCAGGAAGGGTAGAGGACGTCTTAGGCATCCACACTTTATGCAGCTTCCTATTGTTATGGATTGAGGAGGAATGAGAACTACCCCCTGCATGAAGCATGTCTTCATAGGCAGATTGGTCGAATTGGACGACCAAAGTCTTCTTCGTCGATCCGATGGATACATCATCGTGTTAAGCAATTACTTCCTCGTCAGAGGAGAAAGTTGTCCCCAGCAGAGTCGCCATTTTGTTTGAGATAAACAAAAAGGTTTATACGAAACTTTTGCTTACAAACGAGAAAAGAGAAAAGTATAATTAATCCTATACAAGGATGTTAAGTACAATAAAAATGATTCTAGGGAAGTATTGCTATGGAAGTCTGATCTGCGGTCGATCACTTTGTTCCGTGGACTACACGATGATGAAGAAGTGCTGTAGAAGAAGCTTCAAACTTTCTCTGAACTGAAGGCAAAAGCCGATCGAAGGAAAGTCGCAAGTAGGATCGAATTCTTGTTGCCAAAGTTGTTAGCCAAAATACCTTTATCTCCTTTTTTTTCGTCCTTTTTCCTTGGTCTCCCTCGTCCTTTTGTTGGTCCGACTAGGAGTCTCTATTTATAGAGATCAATCCAATAACTGCCTGGTTGGCGTAAAAGCTAAATAACTATCTTGTTAGCGTAAAAGGCCAAACTATGAAGAAGATTGCCTCCTTTACGCTGCGGCTATAATAACTGCTACCCACGTTCCAATAATCTTCTGAATCTGCGTATGACACATATTCCTTTATAAGATAATGCATATAACTGCTTCTCGAAGATCATGGCATGCAAGCCACGTAGGTAACTACCCCTGCATAAAGCTTGATGATTCATGAGTAATAGATAACCAGCATAAAATAGCCATTTATCCTTCACGACTGAGGTCTTGAGTGTATTCTGGGCTAAGTAGCCTTATCAACGTACCTTTGCAAATATAGCCGAGTTGGCATATTTCGAGGAGATAGCATACGTCGTACTCCTATAGTTAAAAATAGCCTGGTTGGCATAAAATGCAAGGATAGTGATGTGAGCGTATTAGTCTCAGTCTTAGCTTTCCCCGTCATAACAAATTTTTGAACATAGAACAAAATCTTGTGCATTAAATGCAGAGATATGTCTCAATCTCGTGCATTAAATGCAGAGATATGCTTCGAGCTCTGTACAAGAAACAACTTTTGACGTGGTGTCTGATTTTGTCTTATCTTGTGCGTAAAAAACTCATTTCTATCAATGTAGAATAGACAGCATATTCTGAAGACTCCATTTATCTTCCTTTGAATGCGTAAAAATGACTTGTATCAAGAAATATGTTACAAAACGACAACCTGGGTCTCTGTGCAAAAATCATCATCACAGCTGTTCTCTCGATCATCGTGCAGTACTTTTGTCGAATGTCAGGTTCACTGATTTGACTGACAAATTCATCCGAGGAATACGAAGAGTTTCCTCTTACAACTTTACGCTGCATTAAAAATAACGTATTTTAAATTTACGCAGGAAGGTATAGCAACCTTTTACGCATAACAGCCTTGAAACTCTGCTTTACGCGGACAGCTCTGAAGCCATATTTTACGCCAAACAACTTTGAAGCTCTGTTTTACGTGGACAGCACTGAAGCCCTATTTTACACCAAACAACCTTGAAGCTCTGTTTTATGCAGAGAGGTCTGAGGCCCTATTTTACGCCAAACAACCTTGAAGCTCTGTTTTACGCAGAGAGGTCTAAGGCCCTATTTTATGCCAAATAATGTTGAAGCTTCTGTTTTACGCGGGGAGGTCTGAGGCCCTATTTTACGCCAAATAACCTTGAAGCTCTATTTTACGCAGAGAGGGACTTCATGTATGTTGGGGGTTTTGACTGTAAAATATGCGGATAATTCTCCAGCGTATTTCATGCTTCTACAGAGGGAGTATCACGCCTGGAACTACTCGTCCCAGCAGTGATGCCACGTAACGTTATCGTAGTCAGAGATATGACTGATCGATATACTGGAGTACTGGGCGACGACGATCTAGAACCAACAATAGGCAGTACCGGAGGAGCACTCTGTCTACCTCGGGACCTGCTGAACCCTCTTTGTCCTCCTATCATACCTGATAACAACGTATGATGAATAAAGAAATACACAAATATATAGTATATTCTACAGTCAAAATGTTATGCATATCTCACATCATTCATACAATTGTACAGTAAATAACTAGTGGTGTCACAAGTCTAAATGGATTGTACATTCTACAGTCAAAATATAATACATATATTCGTCAAAATATTACATTATACTGTCAAAATATAGTTATATTCTACAGGCAAAATATTTTATTTTCAATCATCTTCAGAAAATTTATCTTGTTCGCCTTCCTCGTCCTCCTCTTTCTCCTCCTCGTCTTCACTTTCATCTACTTTGTCTTTATCTTCGTCTTTCTCTTCGGATAATTCTACATCTTCTACATTATTACTCGTGTAATGAGTAACTTCCGTTGAGTCCACATCTACAATATTTGTTACAAGAGGTAGCTCGTCCTCTTGATAAGCTATTTTGTCAATGTCAAAGGTATTTCTAGCTTTAGTCTTGCATATTGCCCACCAATCCGACCTCGCTGTCCCCCGTCTAGGATAAGTTGTGAAGTATACGAGCTGAGCCTGACTTGATAGGACAAATGGTTCATAGCCTTGATATCTATGCTTGTAGTTTATATACACAAGGCCATGTTTGTCAATTTTCCAACCTTGATCTTGAATCGGATCGAACCATTCATACTTGAATAGCACGATATTTACAGGTTCTATGCGATAATTATATGTTAACTCCACAATCTCTCGTAAGATGCCAAAGAAATCATTGCCTGGATCGACGTCTTTGCAGTTCGAAGATTTGATACACAAATAACTGTTTTTTGTGGAATCAAGATCCAAAAAGCTCTATGATAGGAGCATTTGTTGACTTGAACCTAAACCCATTCACACAGAAACTTGGCCATATTTTAACGACAGTAATTGGTCCTTTGGCTTCTAATAGATTCAGTCTCGTGTGTTATTAGACGATCGACCTAAATACCAAAGTAGCGATAGTAAGTTATTTGTTTTGCAAGTGCAGAAATAAAAAGTAATTACCAAGCACCTTACATATGCGCTCAACCAAGACAGAAAATGACATCTTATTTCTTGTTCTACTTCTTCGTCTGTTATGTAGGGTCTAACCGACCTTAACTCATCATTATATGTGCTAAAAAACAATGAAGCAACTGCTGATTAGTAGCATAATAGTATCTTATACTATTATATTGAGATGATGTAAACGTGGGCGTATTAATTACTTACCCCTCTATTTTCTCCACTTTATCTTCGTCACAATTGAGTAATATATACAACTGAGCAGCCCTTAGCTCATCGTCATTCAAATATCTCTTCTTCATTTTCCCCGAAGGCTTTCCAAATGCATTGAATACTTTAAGTATTGCATTATTAGATTCCTGATATCCGTCGTCGTTTCTCGGAGCTTTCATTCTATTAGTAGTAACATGAGGTTTGAAATACGTCGAGCAAAAGTTTGTAATCTCCTCGAGAACATAAGTTTCACAAATAGAGCCCTTAAGCCGTGCCTTGTTTTTCGCCTTTCTCTTTAGGTGATTCAGATGCCGCTCGAAGGGGTACATCCACCGATAACCGATATGACCACCAACACATGCCTCATAGGAAAGATAAATTGGCAAATGCTCCATAGATTCTTAGAATCTAGGAGGAAACACCTTCTCGAGCTTACATAGTGTTACCGTAATGTCCTTCTCTTGCTTTTCTAGACGATCGACGAGAAACTTAGTAGAACAAAGATATCTGAAGAAAATGCTGAGCTCTGTCAATGGATCCCAAACGACCTACGGTAAGAATTCTCGAAATGAAATCGGAATTAACCTCTCCATGAATACGTGACAATCGTGGCTCTTCATACCCGCCAGTTTATTCTCCTTGAGGTCGACGCATCTTCTCAAGTTCGACACGTACCCGTCTGGAAACTTTAGACCCTGAATCCACCTACAAAGTCTTCCTTTATCCTCTTTCTCTAGTGAGAAAACTGACTTAGGTTGCTTTAACTTTCTATTTTCCTCCTCTATCAAACGCAACGCAGGACGTCTACATATTTCTTCTAAGTCCAACCTGGCCTTCGGATTATCTTTTGTCTTCCCCTTTACCTCTATTACAGTATTAATTATGTTATCAAACACATTCTTCTCGATATGCATGACATCAACGTTATGTCTGATCAGATTGGTGCTCCAATATGGCAGATCCCAGAATATACTCCTCTTCGTCCAGTTATGGGTGCGATCAAATCCGCCACACTTGTACCCCTTAGCAGACTCTTCGATACCACTTGGTAAATCTTTTACCTCTTCCCATATCGTATATTCGGGCCACCTTGGCGGTGGATTGGCCTTCTCCACAATGCCCGTGCGAAAAGTATTCCTGTTCCTCCAGTACGGATGATCCTTCGGCAGAAATTATCGATGACAATCGAAGAAGTACGGTTTGCCTCCGTGTTTTAAACGAAAAGCCTTAGTACAGTCCATACAATACGGACATGAGAGACGACCATGAGTGGTCCATCCCGATAACATTCCATAGGCCGGAAAGTCGTTGATGGTCCACATAAGTGCTGTCATTATCTGAAAATTTTGCTTTCTAGAAATATCATACGTGTTGGCACCTACTTTCCACAGCTGATTCAAATCATCTATCAAAGGCTGTAAATACACATCGATGTTCCTCTTCGGATTTATTAGACTCGGGATAATAACGGTTAGGAACATATACTGAGTCTTCATGCGCATCCAAGGCGGTAGGTTATACAGAGTGACGATCACAGGCCAACATGAATACTGGGAATCCAAAAGTCCGAATGGGGTAAAATCGTCAGAGGAGAGCTCCAATCTGATATTACGCGGATCCGAAGCAAAATCTGGATACTCTCGATCAAAGTGTTTCCATGCTTCTCCATCGGATGGATGATCCAATACTCCTTCGATCTGTTTCTGCCTGTGCCAACTCATGTTTTCTGCAATCTCCTTAACCATAAACAACCTCTGCAACCGCAGCGTCAAAGGCAAGTAGTGCATCGAATCGGTAAGCTTTCTTGCACCGACAGACTTTCCTCTACCAGTGCCCTTGTAGCGATCAGTACCACAGAATCTGCACACATCTTCATCCTTGTCGTCTTTGTAGTACAACATGCACCCGCTGCGACATGCATTAATTTTTTTGTATCCCATCCAGAGCGATCTCACCACCTTCTTAGATCGATAGAAGTCTTTAGGCAACTTTGTACCCTCGGACAAGATATCTATAATCAAATCGATCAATCGATTATAGCATTCTTGCGACATGTTAAAATCGAACTTGATGCTCAATAAACTTGTAACCACCTCCAACGGTGAATGATCCTGACAACCAGGATATAGTGGAGTCCTTGCATTCTCCAGCAACTCTAAAAACTTTGCAGCATCGGCATTCGGTGCCTCCTCAGTTGTATCATAATTGTCCGGATTGAAACTAGGCCTCGCCGCATCAAAAACCATGTTCACCCACCCGTCGTCGTAAGCAGCGTGGACGTGGACATCCATATACGGCTCCACATAAGGCTCCGACTCCGATGATTGAGACACAAGTTCTCCGTGCGCGGTCCACTGGTAGTAATTCGGCGTGAAGCCCTTCGAGTACAAATGATATGTGACTTCCACTTTTGGATGATATTTCAAGTTACGACATCTCACACACGGACACTTAATTTTGGTACCATCCATGTACTGAGGGAACGCCTTGGCGAACTACAGGAGCTGCTGTATACCCTCAATGAATTCATCCTGCACACCGCACATGTCATCAGGGTGACGGTTGTACATCCACGAACGATGACGCAGATAGTAATTTATATCCATTTCTAGATACTTCTGCAAAAATGATAGTATGTGTCCTATATATCGTTATATACAGTATGATTCATAATTTTCAGAGTGCATCATTGGGTAGTGATCAACTGAAGGGAGAGCAACCATTGGACCTAGAGGAAGCTTGAAGAGGTGTACTACAATGTATCATGAAGTACCCCTCAATGTATCATGAAGTACCTCATTGGTGCACTACAAGTATGGACTGTAAGTTGTAGTAAAATATGTTTTCTGTTGGATTGAATGCAGGGATGCATTCAGTTGGGTGTGAGGGTAGGTGTTCCTGAATGCAAGGTATCGAGAAGAGGTTTGCAACACTGTAAGGGCGGTGGGGGAGGCCCTGTAGGCTGAGCACAATTTATATGCAATAGTATGCACAGATTGTGAAACCTGATTTGGGGTAAACAGTGCTATTGCTGATAAGCTTGAGTGTCAGTTTCTAGGAGACTTGAGGTATCAGTAGATTGATATCTCGACTGATACCAAAGTATCAGTCATAAATATATATCAGTAAATAATAGGCAGTCCAATGGAGTTTAGGGATTTGGTGCATTGGTGTAGGCCAGTAGAAACTAAGGGTAGTGGGCAGGCCAGGATTTGAGTATAAGATGTGGGATTGTTGTACAGGCCAAGAGGAAGTTGCAGTGCACTCTTGTGCACTGCAGTGAAGAGGAACAACAACAAGGGGATGCACAGCAATAATAAGGGGAGCAATTGCAACAGCAAGAAGAGCAACCGCAGTAACAATGCAAAACAAGCAACATGTCGTGTCCGTGTAAAAGCAAGAGCAGTATTCCCGTGTCCGTGTCTGTATGTCCGTGTCAGTATTAGGGTTAGTGTCCGCATGTGTTAGTGTGTCCGCGTGTGTGTGTGTGTGTGTTCGAGTTAAGGTTAGGGTTAGTGTATGTCGTGTCGTGCTAGAGAGAGAGAGAGAGAGACGGAGAAAGGAGACTAAGAGAGGAGCTCACCGAGGAGGGTGTAGAAGAATGAAAAATATACTGCAGAATTATACGCAATATGTAGGAAGCCCGCGTATATCAGCGTTTTAGTGCTGTGCAACGTAAGATATGACTTCATAGCCATGGGCGTACAACAGATCTTCAACGCTGTTCAGCGTACAATATAGCTCCAGAACAGCCTACGTAATACAGTATTTCCAGACTGCCTCGGCGTACAAAGATTACTACTCGTCTGCTTTTAATACAGCGTGGAGTTGTAGGAGGAACGCTTCGTATTCCTCGAATGAACCTGTCAGACAGTACAATAAACCTGACCTCTGATAAAAAGTACTGCACGACGATCGAGAGGACGACTGCTATGATGATTCTGCACAGAGCCCCAGACTGTCGTTTAATGACAAGGTCTTGAATTAAGACGTCGTTTATGCATTCAAGGAATACGCTGCCTGTTTTATATAGGCAGATACGAGCTTTTACGCTCAGGACGAGACGAAACCAACTGCCACGTGCACGTCTCTGCCATTAATGCGCGAGATGGGGGCAGATCTCTGCATTTAATGCATGAGATTTGATTCTACTTTCAAAGACTAGGTAAGCTATAATTAGGGCTAATACGTCCACATCACCTTCCCCGCACATTACGCCGACCAGGCTATTTTCAGCTATTGGAGCACTCCGTACGCTATCTCCTTGAAATACGCCGATTCGGGCTATATGTGCAAAGCATCAAGCTTCACACCGAACTTGGCTTCTACGCCAACATGACATCTGTCTTGGCTTCTACGCCAATTTGACAACTACTCGGCTTCTACGCCTACTTGGTTTCTACGCTAACATGACAGCTACTCGGTTTCTACGCCAACATGACAGCTACTTGGCTTCTACGCCTATTTGGTTTCTACGTCAACAAGATAACTATTTGGCTTCTACGCTATGGCGACAGTTATTTGGCTTCTACGCTAACCTCTTCTACGCGAGGGGCAGTTACCTACGTGGCTTACATGCCATGATCTTCGTAGCAATTATACGCGTTATCTCATAATGGGACACGCGTCACACGCGAATTCCGAAGATCATTCATACGTGGGTAGCAGTTATTATAATCGTCGCGTAAAAGGTGCAGCTTTCTCCGCTGTTCGGTGTTTACGCCGACTGTAGCTGAACTCTATAAATAGAGACCTCCGTCCACGGAGGTCCAAGGTGGAAGGTGGTCGAGAGGTCGAAAGATCAATTTTTGAGAGAGAAGAGTCCAGAGCACAGATAGAGAGTAGTGATTGACGACTTTGGCATCGAATATCCACTCCCCTGCAGTCTTTGAAGCTTCTTTTTCGCCTTCTACAACACTTCTTCATCATCGTGTGGTCCAAAGGACAAAGTGATCGACCGCAGATCAGACTCCTATAGTAATATTTCCCCAGAATCAAACTTTTGTACTTAACATCCTCGTATAGGATTAATTGTACTTCTTTTTTTGTTTGTAAACCAAAGAAAGGGTTTCGTATAAACCTACTTTTATTTCTTTCATTTATTATCAAATACAAGATGTTGACTCTGCTGGGGACTACTTTCTCATCTGACGAGAAAGCCATTGTTCAACCCGATGCTGTATCCGTAGGATCAATGAAGAAGACTCTGGTCGTCCAATTCGATCAATCAGCCTACGAAGACATGCTTAGAGCAGGGGGTAGCTCTTATTCCCTCTCAGTCCAAGACAACAGGAAATTGCATAAAATATGGATGCCTCGAACATCCTCTACCATTCTCGCGGACTCTCTCTCTCCGACCGACAAGGTTGTAGCATCGCAACCTCCACGCCCTGCACGTAAAACTTTGTCTCCCGTCTGTGACGTAGCAGACAAAGCTTCTGGCAATGCCTTAGTGCTAATCCAGAAGTCTACTCCGCGCCCTGCGCGTAAAACTCTGTCTCCCGTCTGTGACATGGCAGACAAAACTTCTGGCAATACCTCAGTGCCAATCCAGAAGTCTACTCCGCGCCCTGCGCATAAAATTCAGTCTTCCGTCTGTGACGTGGCAGACAAAATTTCTGATAAGGCCTCAGCGCCAAGTCAAAAATTTCAAATGCGCTCTGCGCGTAAAAATACCCCTCCCGCCTATATGGGGGCAGATGGTCCCTGCAATCACCACAAGGGAAAACAAGTGGTGGACTTTCCAACCTCTCGGCCTTTACGCCAACAAGAGAGGAATCTGCCCGCTCTCCAGATTACGCGAGATGCTGATGGCCGATTGAGGAATTCCTTAGTTTTACGTCAGCCTGAGCAAAGTTCCAAATTACGCCAGGATAAACCCTTCAGCATAAATAAGGCCCAGTTCGTGGATAAATACGCTCCTCATGGACCATGTGCTACTCACATGGCTGAACTGCTGTATACGTATGGCAGGGAGAGAGTTATGATTCCCAATATACATACCCCAACTGATGTAAACAGGCAACATAAGCCTTCTTTTTCTTCTGTTTGTCCCCCTGATTTGCATAATTTCTTAATCCAGAAACGCAAAGACAGGGGTCAAAATCAAGGTTTAGTGCCCCTAACTACCAAGCATGGGGAGATTAGGTGGGAAGTAGCGTCAACATCAAATGTCGTCATGACATACGGGCCACATGAAGATTATATCTTTATTATCCCGCATACTCGCAACAATCAGCATCCAATAGTCTTCGGTCGCATGCGAAACAGACCGATTGTACAAGAAGATTCTCACGAGTCCGATGCTGGGAAAATACAAGTCTACAGATATAGCCCACAGGCTTTGAAGATTATGCAAAGCATGGGTTATGACTTTAAGTCGGAGCCAGGCCTCAACTATGGAAAAGGCAGACGAATGCCGTTGCATGGTAATCCCTACTGTCAACAAACTCGTTTTGGGTTAGGGTATACCACATCTCCGGCAAACTCCAAACCTCCAGAGGCAGATCCTTCTAAACCAACTTTTGTGGACAAACGCCATGACATGTCTGGGGGTGGTCTCCCTCGACAAAACAGGACAGTATCCAAAGCTGTGGGTAGAATTCCCTCTGATTCTAAAAACGATGCAACGATAACCGTCTTCCCGGAAGATCGTAAAACTCAGGCATCGGGAGCCCGAAGGCTAAAGGGCACTTTCTCCTTCAATGAAGATGACATCATTGAAATCTTCAATATATTGATGAAGGAAAACAAGCTTCAGCTACCAAACATCAGACACCTTGAAAGGGCTAGCAAAATCGATGACCCAGAATATTGTCGCTTTCATCAGTACATTCATCATCCCACAAAAGTGTGCTATATACTGAAAAGGAGAATCCAGGAGTTGATTGATGCCAAAGTCATTACTTTGCATCTATAAACAAGATGATGATCACGGCAAATTAATATCACTCCAAATTAGCAATTTTCCCCTCGGGAAGCATGGATGATGAGTCCCTAAAAATCTCCCCAGAGGAGCAACCTTTAGGTCTACTCGCACGCTCCCGTAGTGACCATTCACAAACAAATCTCGCTAGACGATAGCTATGTTCATACTACCTCTGAGCTATCGTCCCATCAATCTTTTAGCGGAATAATCTCTCGATCTGTCTTCATGACCAAATAGACCACATTCTCAAGAATTTTTTTTGACAATTGTTCATGTCCATATTACCTCTGAACTGCTGTCACAATTTTCTCCAGCTAAGACTGTCATGTCCATATTACCTCTGAGCAGATATATACCTCCATCTCCAATGGAATCACAACTCAAAAGTTTATCATGTTCATATTACCTCTGAACAAACTTTTCGAATTTTTGGCTATCGATTATCATGTCCATATTACCTCTGATATCGGTTATCATTTCAACTTAGCACCCATACTTAAACCCTAAGTACGCCAGTGGTGTTAAGTCCACAAAAATTGCCATGTCCATATTACCTCTGGTAGGGTTTGTCCTAGACTTATTACTTGCACTCGCGTGCACAACAAATAATAAGTCCACCAAAAAAATTCCCCTGTGGAATGACCGCAATGGAAACAGATTGTTCATGTTCATATCACCTCTGAACTATCCTCATTTTCCCTAGCAAAGAAAGAGTCAGTCCATGTTCATCCCTATAGAGTCATATTTTACCGCAGTTATATTATCTCTGGCAGGACTTGTCTCAAACCTATTACTTGCACTCTCGTGCGCAAAAAGTAAGGGGTCCAAAAAAATCTCCCAGCGGGATGTCTTTACTACCCACAAAACCTATCACGTCCATATTACCTATGATAGGGCTTGTTTCAAACTTATTATTTGCACTCAACGTGCGCCACAAATAATAAGTCCACCAAAGATCCCCAGTGGGATATCCTCAACAAGCGCGGTATTGTACTACGACCCTATTTCCTCTGGTATGATATCCAAAGTGCACCCAAACAATCGCAAAGAAAGTGAGGGCCCTTATGTGATTGAAACGACATTTTTAAATGACGCTTACAAATGAGCCAAATTTGTTGAAGATTCGGTAATGACTCCTATCAACGACAAATTCTCGAAGAAGTACTATACTTGATCTCCTTTGCTTAACGGAGTATAGTGAAGATCCCATTTTGACGACACTACTTACAAAGATTAGTTGGATCATATTCTATCAGGTACATATGACCTCCGAATATATCTCCTTAACTAATTTGTAAACCAATCATGTTTATATTACCTCTGATAGTGTTTTGTCTACAAATTTAGTTGGATTATTCTGTTAGGTTCATATTACTCCTGAATAGATTTACATTCAACCAAGCCTTACCGAAAGTATATCATGTTCATAATACCTCTGATATCACTTTCATCTTAGCCTATCATTCATATTCTAAAAAGATAGGTCCACAAAGTCAGAAAGTGTATCTTTATTATTTCTGAGAAAATACGGAGCAGAAAGTACATCATTGGGGAGGAGCAGCCAAATCGCGAATCTGTTTGCCAAAGCAGCCAACCTCTCATTTCTGGAGTCTAAAATGTTAGCGCGAGCCCGCTCCATTCGTGCCTCATCATCGCTCAGGAGGGATAATTCAGACCGAGCATGTACAAAACTGGCGTGGATGACACCCGCATGTGCCAGGTTCTGCTGAGCTGCTTCCAGTCGGCCATTCACTACATCTAGAGCTGCCGATGATTGGAAAGCCTACTTCTTTGCCTGAGCAAGTTTTGCTTCCAGTTTGCGGACCCTCGCTTCATTTCCTTCATGCTCGGTCTTGCACTTTGTTTGAAGAGGAATAAGCTCCTCCAAGACGGCCTTCCCTTCATCCATTTTCTACTGCTGTGTCTGGATGGATTTATTTAGGCATTCCATCTGTTCAGTAAGCTACGCAGTCAGGGATTCATATTCAGCCTGAATCCGTTCATCGACGTTGCCTCGAGATAGCTGCAAATACTCGTTAATGGATTGTTCTAAACCATTAACCATTTGTTCTAGTATATTAGCTCTTTCAGTATCACTGAAATTCCTAATCTGCGCTATAGTAAGATTGGAGGACATCTTCAGAGCCTCGAAGCCTAGATTCTTCTCCAGCACCATCGATATCAGCGTTTTCAAAGTGATATAGAAAATGCCAGTAAACTGCTCAACTAGCATGGATAAATTCGAGTGGACACTGGGAGTAGCTGCGATATCGATGAATCCTTCTCCAGGAATGACTGCAGAGGATGTTGCTACAGTCGTCGCCTCAACAGATGGCGCTACAAAGGAATGAACACCAGCCACGGTTGAATTTGTTGGCGTACTCAATGAAGGAGGCACAGTCGCGATGATAGGCTCATCCTCCTCTGATGATGTCTGGACTGCTACGGGCGAGACGATACCCGAAAATGTTGCAGACGAAGGGTTGGCAGCTTCTAAGCATGCCTCTTCGATATCAAAGTCAAAGGATGAATTAATTCTACCCTCTCATGAGATATCTGCGCCTGCAAAGAAGACAAGAGAAAGTTAATATCAACCTGATGTTAATTTCCCTAAAAGAGGCAAAAAGACGACATTTACCCATAGCCGATGGTATATATGTCGCGTCCGCAGCCTAAATAGATAAATCATCTCTTAATGAGGCTAAACAAACTGTCATACCTGGAGAAGAAGGTGCATCGACTGGCGGGCAGTCTTCTCAGTCTTCACCAAGATCCAATCGAGGCTCATCGGCTGGAATCTCACTGGAAATACCCACAGACGAAGTAGGGGTTACACCCATTATTGGTCTGGTTAAAGGTATCTGGAATCTTATTATGCTAGACCTCAGGGGCGATCTCGTAGCGCTACCAGAAGTAGTAGTAGCAGCGACCTCGAGCAAAGAATCTCCGGCACTGTCGGCTGGAACTCTGGAGGTTCCCTCTCTAAAAGGTGAAGGACCTCTAATCAACAAATCATCCCCAACCGGGGGAACGACAGGCTCGCTCCTAGAAGTCTCCCTAGTAGAAGCCCTTTTCGGACCTCGGACAAGCTTCTTCTTGCGAGGAGAAGGTTCTTTCGGAGCAGAAGCCTTCCATTTCTGGGCGATAACGAGTCCGCAGGTGGAGCTAGTACGCCTCTCGGTATTGTCGTCAAGAATTCGTCTGCCCCAGCGGTGTCTTCATTCTCATCTAAGGAAACAGACGGGACATCCTCCCTTCCGGTAGTCCTATGGGAGGGCATCCTAAAACTTCCATACATTTCAAAATTGCGATGGAAGGTATTGATGGACGCATAGAACTGCGCATACGAGTGAAGCATGCGCAGCTCCATAGAAAGAGAAGTCGCAGGCACCGCAAAAGTTGCACCAGTGCAGCCCGTGATGAAGTACCGCCACCCTCTGGCTCCATCAATAAGTCCACCTCTGGACTTGAAGCTGGTGATGGCATTTCCCACATGCAATTGGTCATACCCAAACTGCCTGGCGAACCGACTCGGCAGATAGGGCTCTAAGAAGTAATGATCATCGCTCTTGTATAGCAAGTGGGAAGGTCTAATGTAGACCAACCAATAGAAGGCTTCAGGAGAAAGAATGGTTCTTTCATGACATTCATCATTGAGTTTCCTCCCCTGTTGATTGATGTGTACAGGGGGAACGATACAGAATATCTTCCAGCTGTGGGCTATGTTTAACGCCGCCGGCAATCAGTGACGGTCGCCACGTTCTAAGAGAAATTCTTGTAATTTAGCAAGAAATTATTTTCTGAACTGCTGGCGGAACTGGAAGACATCACCCGGGTGTTGTGAAGAATTAACCATCCCATCAAGTATAGGAATGGTAATTCCACCCTGGGAAAGCTTTCACGCTGCATCTAATCAGCGAGCAGCCCATCAGTAAGGGCCCTCAGACCTGCTTGCATTATACATACCATAGCAGGAAGCAGGCCCAGTCTTGCTCCGAACACTAAATGCACTGCGGGCCATAAGGTATTGCGATGGATGCGATCCGCAGACGCGATACCCGGCACTACCCAGCGGCGTAGCCAGATGGAGAGAAAGCCAACCAATTGAGCTTCCTTTGACAGTGGCTTATGACAATGCCTCAAATAACTAAAGGCTTTTGTGCCTGCAGGATAATCCCCGATCTCTTCATCGAGAACATAATCTGGATCCCCTGCGTCTTCAATGAGGTCGTCGACCGTGTCAGCATTGAGCATGCTCAGGGGGTTCAAGGGCCTATCGTGGTTATCTACCACCTTGTCCGGCTTGGCATTTCGGGCATGGTGGAAGAAGAGGTATGTTGCCCACTTGTTGACGTAAGCCAAATCAGAGGGCTCCTTGTAGAACGTGGTGCAATCAAGGTAATGGCTCATCAGCTCCTGATACACAGCCACTGCTCGAGGGTTTGTATCTCTCAATTCCTTGTTTGTAGGGACATACTCTTCATAAGGAGCGTCCCCCATTGGCAGCTTTGAAATCTCTGCCATCTCGTGAAGGGCAAAGCCCAACTCCCCCAGCGGAGTGGCAGAAGTCCCGGTGAGCGAATTGTATCGCTCCATCAAGGCTAAGAACAAGTTAGGATTGGTAGGCAGCCCAACACTTGTGGCACTCATGGCCGCAAACAAGCTAATCCTTTCCAGCTCTACCTGGAAGTGCTTCAGGGCCCAGACAGTTAAACTGGCCCATTGGAGATTACCCGGGCTAAGCCATCCACTGGTCCAAGGGTTGACCCTGGGGTACATTCCTTCCTGCCCCATGAAGTCATTGCAGAAGGTCGATATCTGGACCGGCTGGATCAACGAACTATCCTCACTCGAGATGCTACCCAGTAGTAATCCCCTAAAGGGCATAACAAGACCCGAAGGATGGCTCATATAGGCCCACCGGTCGCCTCCCTTATTGTATAAAATCTTCCCCGGTCGGCCGTGAAGATCTGGAGTTAGCACCCACGTCATCTTCCTAGGATGTGTGGCATGAAAGAAGGCCGAGATAGGGTAATCCCTGGGCATCTTCGACAGATACATCACCATGCCCTCAACATTGAACACCCAATCCTCCCTCTTGGGCTTGGTCTGGGATTGCTTGTCGATAGCATCCCCGAATAAGAAACCCGGTTTCTTATATTCTGCCCCGTCGATATATGTCATGGGCTCCCCACTGATCATATTCAGCAGCATGTGTTCTCCCTCGGATAAGATCAGGATTCTCCTTCCTTCAGGATAGTTGGCTCCAGATATGGGGAACGTTACATTCGACAAGTCCTCCAAATAGTTCGAGTTCAGCATCCCGACAACAGACCCCATCATCTCAGCCAAAAGAGGGATCTACAAGTCCACTACAAAATGCAAGAAAATAAGTCAGTTTCTATACTAGACATTACACTCTTGCAGCTCACTCCAAAGATTATCAGTCTGCGCTTTTACGCCAAGACTGCAACAACTTGAATTATTACGCCGGAATCTATTTTCGAGGCATAAAATTCAAGGTTGGCAGTATACGCCAAAACTTAACAGTCTGTGCTTTTTTGCCAGACTGCTCGGAAGTTGAGTTTTTACGCCGGGATTTTCATCCAGCGTGTAGAACACAAAGTTTGTAGTATACGCCAAATTTTGACAGCCAGAGTTTTTTTACGCCAGACTGCGAAAAGATGGTTTTACGCTGACACATTAGAAATATGGGCGTACTGGTTCACATACACGTACAACGTGTATGGAAAATCCTCTATTCTCATCTAAGTCCTTTTACCTATGACATCCGGAGCACGGCTCGACGGAGGGGCACCGCGTTCCGATTGAGGCTCGTTCAGCCTAATGAAAGTCGCTCGCACTTGAGCAGAGGATCGAGAAGAGGAAGAAACCCTCTTTCCCTTAGTAGTGGAAGCTTGTTTGGGGGCCATGGCGATTCTGAGTTCTCAAAGAAGAAACGAAAAAGAAAGGTTCTTGGGAAGCAAGGGTTTTGTGAAGGTAGATAAGAGTTTTCTCTCTCCAGCCCTTGGACTATTTATAGAGTTTGGGTAACTCTTCGAATCCCTAACCAAATCCGATATTTAATATTCTTTTATGATTTGAGGCCATGTCAGTCTATCATTTCGGGAAGACGAACAGTCAGCGGATTCAAAAAAATTTCGCGCAGAGCAGATCTACGATTTATACACTAAGGAGCATTTTACACTCAGAGGCTACAAATCTACGTTTTTACGCTCATAGGCTATAAGTCTATGGTTTTACGCCCGGATGCTTTTACGCTCGGTAGCTTTTACGCTCGAGAGGCTACAAACCTACGACTTTACGCTCAGAGGCTACAAATCTATGATTTTACGCTCAGAAGCTTTTCTCGCTCAGAGGCTACAAATCTACGATTCTACGCTCGAAAGCTACAGACGGCAAACTACAAGAGTTTCACACAGAGGAGGCTCATTTTTTTGGCTAAAAAATATTCTAAGTGCCCGAAATATACAGGGTTCAACATTGAGTATGACTCTTCTTCTCGGGTCGATTGTGAGTTCATCCAAAATCCAGTCAGAATACTTTACAAAAAAAAAGTTCAAGTATGACTTTAGTTGACAGAAATTTCTTGCCTTGTTTCAAAGAATTTTTGGGAAACTATTCTTAAAGATGATGGTCCGAACAAGATTTCTTCACATCAGAGAAATGACGGTTCAGAACTCTACGCAATTCCTCGTCCAAAACAGCATGACAGTTTGAATCCTCAACTTAATGCTAAAAAGCTTTCTACGCGTCTTCAGTTACACGTAAAAGACGTGACAAGATCAGATATTCTTTTATCAGAGTTGGCATAAAGTTATTTCAGACGTGCTGAAGCTGCACATATTCAGACTTTCTCACAGCAAAAATGGCAAAATCATCAGATGCGTAAAAGAAGACAATTGTATTAATCATGATTACATATAATGGAAATCCAGTCTACACAGGGTTTTTCATCTTGATGATTACATATGATGGAAATCCTTTCTCTACAAAAGGTTTCTCATTTTCATTGAAGATCACACCAAGAATCTGCTGTGCCAGGTCATCATATTGGTGGAGATCTTTTTTTGTCTTCTTCAGCAGTTAATCAGTTTTCTACGGCCGATTAACAAGAAAATGATAAATGGCGGGAGGATACAGAATTGGGCCTGTATAAATTATTCAGAGCCCATCCTCTTTACGCCATGGCAGGCATGCCCTACAATTGTGTTGGGGTTTCAGACCCAACTCAATATTGGAAGATAGGGCCAAACTGCCTACCCTCGTCCACCGCCATGATGGGAAAAAATACAGCTTGCAAGCTGTATGGTAAAATGAGACCCTTCCTTTCTCTTGGACGAATCGCCATATGAAATTACTGATCATCCTGAGCAAAGGAAGCTATGATATCCTTCCATGATCCATCGTTGCAGAGGACATTTGCTCGAAGATGCCTCTTTTTACGGCTCCTTACATGCTGGAAGAATATGATCTTCTTCCTCAAATCAGCACAACGAAGCTCGGCAACCATCTCTCTATGGTGAAGGAAGTGTGGGAAAATGGGTTAACTCAGTCGCCTTTATATAGGCAGAGGAGAACACACCAAATCCCAACAAATTCTGAAATTTCACCGAGAAATCAGCCTCGAAGAATGGAGTCAAAATTGACCGTTTCATGCTTCATTCAAAGTGTTTCAAATTACGAGGAATTTGAAAACTTTGAAGGGGGTCTTCTAGAAGCATAAAGAATATACTACAAAATTATACGCAATATGCAGGAAGCCCGCGTATAGCAGCATTTCAGTGCTGTGCAGCGTAAGACATGACTTCATAGCCAGGGGCGTAGAACAAAGCTTCAATGCTGTTCAGCGTACAATATAGCTCCAGAACAGCCTACGTAATACAGTATTTCCAGACTACCTCGGCGTACAAAGATTACTACTCGTCTGCTTTTAATGCAGCGTGGAGTTGTACGAGGAACGCTTCGTATTCCTCGAATGAACCTGTCAGACAGTACAATAAACCTGACCTCTGACAAAAAGTACTGCACAACGATCGAGAGGACGGCTGCTATGATGATTCTGCACAGAGCCCCAGATTGTCGTTTAATGATAAGGTCTTGAATTAAGACATCGTTTATGCATTCAAGGAATACGCTGCCTATTTTATATAGGCAGATACGAGCTTTTACGCTCAGGACGAGACGAAATCAACCGCCACGTCAAAAGCTGCTCTTCGTACAGAGTTTGAGGCACGTCTCTGCCATTAATGTGCGAGATAGGGGCAGATCTTTATATTTAATGCATGAGATTTGGTTCTACTTTCAACGACTAGGTAAGCTATAATTAGGGCTAATACGTCCACATCACCTTCCCCGCACATTACGCTGACCAGGCTATTTTCAGCTATAGGAGCACTTCGTACGCTATCTCCTTGAAATACGCCAATTCGGGCTACATGTGCAAAGCATTAAGCTTCACACAAAACTTGGCTTCTACGCCAATTTGACAACTACTCGGCTTCTACGCCTACTTGGTTTCTATGCCAACATTACAGCTACTCGGTTTCTATGCCAACATGACAGCTACTTGGCTTCTACGCCTATTTGGTTTCTACGCCAACACGATAACTATTTGGCTTCTACGCTAACCTTTTCTACGCGAGGGGCAGTTACCTACGTGGCTTATATGCCGTGATCTTTGCAGTAGTTATATGTGTTACCTCATAATGGGACACGCGTCACACGCGGATTCAGAAGATCATTCATACGTGGGTAGCAGTTATTATAACCGCCGCGTAAAAGGTGCAGCTTTCTCTGCTGTTCGGTGTTTACGCCGACTGAAGCTGAACTCCATAAATAGAGACCTCCGTCCACGGAGGTCCAAGGTGGAAGAGTGAAAGGTGGTCGAGAGGTCGAAAGATTAATTTTTGAGAGAGAAGAGTCCAGAGCACAGACAGAGAGTAGTGATTGACGACTTTGGCATCGAATATCCACTCCCCTGCAGTCTTTGAAGCTTATTTTTCGTCTTCTATAACGCTTCTTCATCATCGTGTGGTCCAAGAGACAAAGTGATCGACCGCATATCAGACTCCTATAGCAATATTTCTCCAGAATCAAACTTTTGTACTTAACATCCTCGCATAGGATTAATTGTACTTCTTTTTCTTGTTTGTAAACCAAAGAAAGGGTTTCGTATAAACCTAGTTTCATTTCTTTTATTTATTATTAAACACAGAGGGGACCCGGAGGAAGGACGCCAGAGGAAGAAGGGGAGCCGGAGGAAGGAGGAGCTGACGGCAGAGGGGGGAGGACGCGGCCGGAGGGGGGTCGCCGGGAGGGAGAAGGGGACGCCGGAGGAAGGAGGGGGGCCGGAGGGGGAGGACGCGGCCGGAGCGGGTCGTCGGAGGGAGGAAGAGAGCCAGAGGAAGGAGGAGCCGGAGGGGGGGTTTAAATTTGGGAGAGGGAGAGGGAGAGATCGAAGGAAATGGAGGGAATCAGCCCTAAATAAAACTAATTTAGCGACGTTTTAGCGACGCCATTAATGACGTCGCTAAGTTAGCGACGTCTTTAACGTCCCAACTGACGTCGCTAAATGTCTAAAAGAAATACGTCGCTAAAAGTCGCTAAATAAAATATATTAGCGAGGTTTAGCGACCTTAATTGAACTTATAGCGACTAATCTTTTAAAAACTTAATTATAGTCGCTAAACATCGCTAAATGTCGCCAATTAGCGACGTCTAGCAATGTTTTTACCTGGAGTCGCTAATATATATTATATTAGCGACATTTTTCGTTGACGTCGCTACAAAATATCGCTAATCCCGCTTATTCTGGTAGTATTGCACGTTAATCAAGTCAGCAGTGCTAAAATTCTTGCAAAGTCTACTACAAACCTTCTGTAGTATCCTGCCAATCCCAAGAAACTATGCACTTCAGCTACTATCTTAAGAACTGGCCAACTCTCTACGAACTCAACCTTCTTCGGATCTACTACGACTCCTGCTCCAGAGATAATGTGACCTAAGAATGACACATGTCCAACCAAAACTCACACTTGCTGAGCTTTGCATGTAACTGGTATTCTCTTAGAATCTGTAAGACCTTCCGAAGATGCCCCTCATTTTCCTCTTCCCTACTGGAATAAACAAGAATGTCGTCTATGAAAACCACTACGAACTGATCTAGGTATGGCATAAAAATACGGTTCATCATATCCATAAATATCGCTGGAGCATTAGTCAGTCCGAATGTCATAACTAAGATTCATAATTGTTGACACAAAGTGGTCACAGTCAACCTGATTCTGATAATCGTTAAACATTAGATCAAAAACACAGATGAAGCAGATACTCGATGCAAAGCATATCAACCCCGTCGGTACTAAAGACAGACTCTGCAACAGTTATTGGTTTCTATTCAAATGTAATCGTTCATTTATTTGATTCTAGGATTGATGTAAGCTGAGTTGCACTGGCAAATTCCAAGTACCTATACCCAAATACCCATTCTACTCAAATAAATCAAAGAACCTATCCACCAAATCATGCCACATTCATTTACAAAGTCTACCATACTAAAATATCGAACTCGGGCCGAACTCGTGCTGAACTCGGACCGAACTCGGTTACCCTTTTGGTATAAAATCAACCAGTTCAATAGCTCCTGATTTTTTGGCCCAACGGTTGGAAATTTGAATAAACCACATCGAAATTCTGGCCGAATTCTGTTTGCCTACACCCTTTAAATAGGATTAAAATTGTTTATTCTAACAACAACTCAACCATTCTTAAGGCTTCTATCCTATTGTGAGCAAACCCATAAAGCCTTAACTTTTCCATCTCAAAGAGCAACTTCCTAGCCTTCCTAGTGCCAAGTGCGATCTCGGTCTATTTGTTCCATCAATTACTCTCTCTATCAAGCTGTGAAGTTGTGAGACTTCAAATCAAACCTCGTGGTTGTAAAGAAGTGGCAAGCCTTCAGATCAAAGCTTATGATTCACTATTGGTGATTATAGTAGATACAACTCGGAGCTTGAGTTCTCGAGACTGGACTAGTCATCTCAGAGGAAAACTAGTATACATCTTGGTGTTTGTGTTTGCTCTCTCTCACTCTATTGCGTATATTCATAACACTGCGAGTAGTATTACTTACACATGAGATATATTCTAACTGCTAGTAGTTGATCATCATTACATGCCATATAATTATATTTTAATAGGTGATTTTATTTCGCTGCATATATACACTCTATTCACCCCCTCTAGAGTAGCCATACATGGTCCCACAATTGGTACTAGAGCAGGTACTCCTATATTGGAACTATTACTGATATCAATTGCTCCATAATTGGTATCAAAACAGGTAGTCTTTTAATTAGTTTATGATCCCAATTGCTCTTTCAATTGGTATCAGAGCAGGTGCTCTCTTTATATAGATATTACTGATATCATTTGCTCTTCAATTGGTATCAGAACTGGTACTCTTTATATAGGAACTATTGCTCATAATAAAAGCAAGTTCTCTTGCTTATCGGATTAATATCCAAAGAGTATAACATATGGCAATAACAAGATCACTATTTTCCATCAATGGTGAAAGACAACTCCTTGATAAGCCACCTATTTTTAACAGCACTAACTATTTATTTTGAAAAATACATATGAGTGCTTTTCTAAAATCTTTTGGCTTTAACTTATGGACTTATGTTACTAATGGTTACAAAAGAGTTGACAAAGTAGATAATGAATATACCGAAGATGAAAAGAAAACAGTAAGCGATGATGCAAAGGCAATATACATGCTCTACTGTACTATAAGAGAAGACGAATTCAAACTTATCTCCAAGTGAAAAACATCATATGAGATAAGGAAAATGCTGGAAGCAACCTTTGAAAACAACGAAGAAGTTGAAGAAGAGCCTCATGATGTTGCAAGCTTGTATCAACATGAAAAAGCTACAGACATTCAGTACAACAATGATAAAAGCAAGTAAGAAGATGTTGCAAACTTATGCCCAAGAGAAAGTCTAGCAATCAAAGCAAGCATCCAGTACGAGAATGATAAAAACCTTCAACATACGACATACTTGTGCTTAATGGTAATCGAGGTAAATAAAGACTCACTACTAAAAGACATTTCATATGATCAATTGTCTGATGCTTTTAATAATTTTTTTGAAGACTATAATAAGCTTAGAAATGTCACGCCCCGATTCAGTGGAATCGATAGTCTTCCCCCAGGCGTGACCGCCGTGCGGGCCTAGGTTGCGCACCGCACAAGGCTAAGTATTTGTTTCGCATAGCGAGCACATATTCAGAGTACACAGATAAATTGAAACACAGATTGAAGCATGGAAAAGTTCTCTTTATTAATAATATGAACATCTGTTACAAACTCCTTGAACTGAGTCATAAGGATTGCCTCTATGGGCTTACAAAAGTTTTGACTCAAAATGAGATAGCAGTCCTGTACATTACATCCCTTACTAAACTCAAAATATAAGACCTTGGGTCAGAACGACGGCTTTGCCACGGAGCTGCATATTTGCTCGGTGGCTAGCTTCTTCTTCAAAATGCTTCTTCTTCAAAAGGTGGCACGGTCAAGGCGTGCCTACAATTGGACTGGATTGGGGGTTTGTCTCCTGCTCCTCACTCGGCTCTCCTTAGTGCGGAGAACCTGTTTCAACGAGGGTCAGTACATGGAAACGTACTGGTGAAGGCAAGCTAACCCAACTATACCAATCAACAAGTTGTTTTAATAAAGTATGCATATTTATTGTGGGTTTCTATCTTGCCTTAGTTTATTTTACAGCAAGAAATAGATTTAGAAATCATTGAAATAACTCGCCACCGTTCGGTGCCATTACCTGACCGTCTGAACCACCTGTACAATACTTACTCTGCCTTCATTGCCAAGAAGACACAAGTTAGTTGCAACAGGTTTAAATATACAAGAGGATCACTGGCATGTTGCCATAATGGATGGGCTAGTCTCGGGACAAAATGACGTACGGCGCAGAGGACAGGAGGCACCACAAGCCACTCCATCCGAAGCAGGCGACTATCGTGAGTTCCGTCCGGATCGGATCAGTGCCAGTGCCCCAGCGACCGTCCGCAAAAACTAAGACCTTGTGCACAAGTTGTCCGTGATCAACGCAGTACACTAAGTTAGCATTTGAGGTAATACAGGGCAATATCAGTCACAGGGTAATAACATGGCAAGATCTACTTTTGCATAGTCTTCCTGTTGAGTTATTGCATTGAAGATGAGTTCTATACATAGCAAAATTTTAAGAAGAAATATACATTCTAACTTATATTTATGCATATGATGAACATTTCAAACGAGCAAGCATGTAAGTAAGTAACCGTTCACAAGTTTTATTTGACAAGCATAACTTTACCCAAGTCTATTCCCTTATTATCTTGAAGTCTTTTAGTTATTACTTGGTATCGTTTGATCGGGGCAAGCACGAATACAAGATTCAGATGTGAAGAATAGCATGAAGGGCTAGCTAATCGGGATGGTAGCCACTCACTTAGTAGTTGGAAGGAAGAAGGAAAGAAGTGCCTTAGGAGTCCGTTCGAGCGGCGCCTACTACTGGATCACCTGCATTGCCACGAACAGCTGATCAATATCTCTTCCACTCTTTCCATTATCGGAATTGAAGTGCAGTTCGAAGAATGAAAATAATGAAATCCATCGAAACCATTCAAGAAATCTCAAGCAAATCCGAAAACCAACTCAAAGCACAAAAGCAACAAGCGACATCGAAAACTAGGCAACAAAAGATGCAGCGGAGAGGTCCCTCCTGACTCTGCCGCTAAGTCGATCCTGGGGGCACGGTCCACTGAATATGGGAATCGATTCCGAAGAAGCAAATCCATAAAGAGGATGGGTTCTTGTTTCAATCTATCCCGATCGAATGATACCGTCTTGTATTTCTTAGCCGCGCTCCCGAATAGGGGGAACGGGGCACCACATCTTACCCAACTAATTGGAAGTTTCGTCCCGAAACTTAAAGAATAGAACCTACCACTAGGAAATAATGAGGGGAACCTTTCCCTCATCTCTGATTCAAGCTCCCAAGTAGATTCTTCGACAGAGTGATTCCGCCAAAGCACGCGCACTAGAGGAACCGAACGGGTCCGAAGCAGCTTTTCTTTTCTATCCAAAATTTCTACAGGTTGTTCAACATACGTCAAGTCGGGCTGAAGGTTCAGTTGTTCCAAGTCTACCACGTGGCTTGGATCGTACACATATTTTCTAAGTTGAGAAACATGGAATATATCATGTATGTCGGATAGGGATGGTGGTAGGGCAATCTGATAAGCTACTGAGGCAACCCGCTTTAGTATTTCGAACGGACCGACAAATCGCGGACTTAGCTTTCCCTTCGCTCCGAACCTGCTGACTCCTCGCATGGGCGAGACCTTGAGGAATACCCGGTCGCCTACTAGGAACTCTAGTGGTCTTCTATGTATATCCGCATAGCTTTTCTGACGGCTTTGTGCCACTTTTAATCTCTCCCGAATCAATCGAACTTTCTGGACAGTCTGCTCCACGAGATCAGGCCCAAGTATCTGTCGTTCACCAACTTCATCCCAGCAGATCGAAGATCGACACTTCCGCCCATATAATGCCTCATACCGTGCCATTTGAATGCTTGATTGATAACTATTGTTGTAAGCAAATTCGGCTAAAGGTAGATGAAGGTCCCAACTAGTCTTCGTGTCCAAGGCGTAGAGTCATAACATGTCTTCGAGGATCTGGTTGACGCATTCTGTTTGGCCATCGGTCTGTGGATGGTAGGCGGAGCTGAACTTCAACTTCGTCCCCATTGCTGACTGCAGGCTTCCCCAGAAACGTGATATAAATTGACCATCTCGATCGAAGACTATGGTTATGGGCACGCCGTGGAGCCGAACGATTTCGTTGAGATATATCTGAGCCAGGCGGTCGGCACTCTAAGTAGATTTGATAGGCAGAAAGTGAGCTGACTTGGTGAGTCGATCGACGATAACCCAGACTGCATTATGTCCCCGTTGCGTCCTTGGCAAGCCAACAATAAAATCCATCGTTATATGATCCCATTTCCACTCCGGAATAGCAAGGTTCTGGAGCTCTCCGCCTGGTTTTTGGTGTTCGACCTTTACCCTCTGACAAGCCATGTAATACAACATGAACTGCGCCATATCTCGTTTCAAGCCATACCACCAAAACGTCGTGCAAAGATCTCGATACATCTTTGTGCTACCCGGATGAGAAGTATAACTAGCATAATGGGCCTCCGTGAGTATCTCTTTTCTGAGGACCACGTCGTTTGGAACGCACAGTCTTTCCTTCACTCGAAGCATCCCGTCCACGCCTACCGCAAAGTCGGACGCCTTTCCTGCTGAAATAAGGGCATGAATCTTTTGTAGGAACGGGTCATCCTTCTGAGCGGCCTTCACTTTATGTAACAAGTCAGGTTTGAGGCGCAGTTGTGCCTGTTGCCCCGACTTCTTGTATCTAATCTTTAGAGTAATGCCCAATGATCCGAGATCCCGGCACAGCATATCATTGATAGGCAAGCTCCCTACGAACACTCGACTCAGTGCGTCAGCTACAACGTTTCCTTTACTAGGCATGTATCTGATCATGAGATCGAAGTCGCTTAGGAGTTCAAGCCATCGCCGCTGCCGAAGATTCAAGTCCTTTTGAGTGTACAAGTATTTTAAGCTTTTATGGTCCATATAGATTTCATACGGTACACCATAAAGATAGTGACGCCACAGCTTTAATACAAACATTACCGCGGCAAGTTCGAGATCATGCGTTGGGTAGTTCTGCTCGTGAGGCTTTAGCTGTCTAGAGCATAGGCTATCACTTTATCCCGTTGCATCAGGACACATCCCAGACCCTTTCCTTAGGCATTACTATATATTTTAAAATCATCCGATTCGTTCGGCAGAGTGAGAATTGGGGCAGAGATGAGGCGCTGTTTTAACTCCATAAATGAAGCTTCACAGTCGTCCGTCCAAGTAAACTTTACACCCTTTCGTGTGAGTTAAGTCAAGGGTGAAGTAATTCTAGCAAAATTTTGTATAAACCTGCGGTAGTATCCTGCCAGACTAAGGAAACTTCGGATATCGCTAGCTGATTCCGGACGTTTCCACTGCGTAATTGCTTCTACTTTCTTCGGATCAACTGAAATGCCTTCCGAAGAGATGATATGCCCCAAAAAGGAGATACTGTCTAGCCAAAATTCAGATTTTCTTAATTTGGCATACAACTTTTGGTCTCGAAGGGTTTACAGCACCATCCGCAGGTGTCCTGCATGCTCATCCCTAGTCTTCGAGTACACTTAGATGTCATCGATAAAAACCACCACGAATTTATCGATAAAGGGCCTAAATATACGGTTCATCAAATCCATGAATACAGCAGGTGCATTCATCAGTCCAAATGACATTACTGAAAACTCGTAATGCCCATAGCGGGTTCGAAAAGCGATCTTCGGCGTGTCTTCGGGTTTAATCTTCAGCTGGTGGTAACCTGAGCGAAGATCGACCTTAGAGAACACCGTTGCCCCTTGTAGCTGATCAAACAAGTCATCTATCCGTGGCAGAGGATATTTGTTTCTGATTGTGACTTTGTTCAATTCCCTGTAGTCGATGCAGAGGCGTAGAGTTCCGTCCTTCTTCTTCTTCACGAAGAGCACGGGCGTGCCCCAAGGAGACACGCTCGGACGGATAAACCCACGATCAAGTAATTCCTGAAGTTGGCATTTTAATTCATTCAGCTCTGCAGGGGCCATTCTGTATGCAGGCTTGGTGACTGGCTGCGTGTTTGGAAATGTATCGATGGTGAATTTAATCTCTCGGTCGGGCGGCATGCCGGGTTGTCACGACCCGCACCCGGTTTAGGGGCACGAATGCGTGGGTACGTCCAGCCTACGCCGCAGCATCGGCGGTAGAACGCTGTCTAGGTCGAGTACTATCTAACAATCTCACGCTAGTATCCAACTCCATAAGGAGACTCGGATGATACTATAAAATATCAATAACATACTCAATCACAACTACAGCACGATAGGAATTTAAAGAAGTAAAAGAAAACAACACAAGTCTAAAGACAACATAATCATACCTGCAATCATTAACTTCCAATCCCCAAGTGTGTCGGAACCAGTCTACTAAGGTCACAGTCTGGAAAAATATTTTCCAGTCAGGAAGGAGCAAAGTACATCTCTAAATAGCAGTTCTATATAAATGACATAAACTATGTAGCAGTTCTAGATGGAAACATACCAGATGCATGTATAAGTACGAGAAATGTACAATGAGAGAAGTACTGGAAATACTGTAAGTAAATGCAGGAAAAGAAAACAATATGTCCATGAGCAAGAGTTCTATGACTAAGTGTGTGAGTACTAGCTTTGACATGTGATCGGCTTGGGAACTTGATCAGGCTGGTTACATGTGATTAGCTATGGTTCATATAGAGTCAGGCTAACCGTTGGTTAGCTATGGTGCATGTAGAGATCAGGCTAATCACACGTAACAGCTATGGTTCATATAAATGGTCAGGCCGCACCCGACGTGAGATGTGGGGTGAGCTATGGTGCATATAAAGTTGGGTATGATCACATATCTACACTAAAGTACTCCCCAAACCCCCGACTGGTATAGTAGATCCAATCATGGTACGCTATGGCACAGGATTCCCTAGGAAGGTAGCAAATCTCCCCGGGAATCAGTGTCTGTACATGCACAAGATAACAAGGAAAACAAGTCTTGTACAAGCTACACCATGAATAAGGAATAACATCTCATGACGAGATCCGTGTATACCAATCCGTGTAACCAACGTGTCAAGAACATGTATATTTATACTAGATACAGTGAACATAGGAGATATCATAAATTAGAAACTAATCAGAGAATGTACTCGCCTTTGGTCCTTAGCTGGTGAATACCGAGGTCCTGTTCCAGAGTGTCCCCTGGGTAACCCAACAGTCCTATAAATATATCACAAGCAAAACCACATTTGCATCAGATGCTATACTACACACACAATCAAATACCTAACTCAGGGCTAAGCCTGGCATGGAACTCAGTCAACTAGGGTCATCTAGTTAGACAGACACATTATACCTATTTAACTAACATTAACACCTACAATATTACTTGCACCAAAATAAATACATATACAATATATATATACCATTTAATTCATGCATAATATATATATAGGTTGAACAATATATTTACCATATATATTAATTTTATATCTATAAAATATGTTAAGTAGGTTTACAACTACATAAATATACATATACCAATTACTTATACTAGAATACGTAGTTATATATATACCAATATAATTATATACATATAATAAAAATATACATAGATACCAAATCAATTACATATACTAATTCGAAAATATAATCTACATACATATATATATTTACCAAAATATGTATTAAATTAATATGTATATTACCCATATACTTTTATACCAAATTACCTACCTATATATATGTTGATACATATACTAAAAATACACATTTTTATTAAACATATACTCTTGCCAAATATATATATATATATATTTTTTTATACCAAAAATAAGAATTATACTATATAAAATTTTAGAATTTACGTAATAGCCAATATATTTATATATCTATAGTAAAATTGGTCACCAGCCCCAAATAACAATTTTTGAACTAAGTTTTATTATTGAAATTAATTCTTAAATATAATATAACCCAAAATTATTATTTTTGTTTACACAACCAAAATCCTTATATTTTACTAAACTAAATAAAAACTAAACTATTTAATCTTATTAAACTAATTATATATTACCAAACTAAATATATAAATTTACTAAACTAATTACATTAATGAATAACTACTGATTAATAGTTAATTACTGATTATTAATAATTTACTAAACTAAACTAATATAAATTAATTAAATGATTAATTAATTAACTAATTATAACTAATTTACTGATTAAATAATTCACTGATTAAAATAATTTATCTAAACTAATCGAATTAATTAATTAACTACTAATTATATAATTAACTACTAATTATATATTAACTACTGATTAATATATACTAATGATTAATATATACTAATGATTATTCACAGAAGAAAAGGGGGAAGAGAACAGAGGGCTCACATTTGGGGGGATCTCCGTCGTCGGCGGGGTTCACCGGGGTCGGCCGGCAAGGCGTCGGCGGCTTCGAGGCGGGATCTGCTCGACGCGGCGGCTGTCGAACTCGGCGGCGGCGTCGATGGATCCGAGGCGACAGCGGACTCGAGAGCAGCGGGTGTTCGATCTCGGCGGATCGAGATGGCCAACGGTGGTCGACGGAGGAAGAGCTCGCCGGGCAGGGCGGCGGCGGCGTGGAGCTCGAGGCGGCAGCGGCGTGGTGCTCGAGGGCAGCGGCGTGGAGCTCGAGGCGGCAGCGGCTTCGAGGAGACGTCGGCGGAGATCGACGACGAACCAGCGGCGGCGGCGTTCGATTCCAGCGGCGGCCAGATCGAGGAGGCGGTCGGCGGCTTCGTCCCGAGGAGATCCGAGGCGGTCGGCGTCTGTTCGAGGCCAGCGGCGGGCTGAGTTCGACGACGCGGCGGCGGGATCTCGACGACGGCGGGTGTGCGTCTCGGGCGACGGCGTTCTGTCTGAGGAGGCGGCTTCGTCCCAGCGGCCATGGCGAGGCTCGGCTACAGCGGTGGAGATCTCGGCGGATCTGGGCGGCCACGGCGATCGCCGGGGTTAGGTTAGGGTTAGGTTATTTCCTGTGTCGATTGATTTGGGGTTGGTGGGGAAGTGTCGGACACAACAGATGGTCGCTCTGTAGATGTTCTGTGATCATGCCCCTGTGTCGGACACGACGAGGAATGATGTATGTGGTAATGGGTGTCTGCTGTGGTGGGGGTGGATGTGTCCGGGTGTGTCGGACACGAAAATCAGGTTGTAATATTGTAACCGGACACAGGAAATGAATGGAGACTGTGGGACACCCGGGGTCGGACCCGAGGCCATCACGGCTGACACGGATGCTGGACACACGGACACGAGCACACAAAATGGTGATGGATTTGGCTTGTGGGAATTTGTGGAGGCTATCTAGAAATTTGGAGATTAGGGTTTCTTGGGAAATGTGAGAATGAGAACTTAAATAGGGAGAAGGGTGTGGGATAAAGGGTTGCGGGTTGGCCCAATAATGAATGGCCCAGAATTAAATATAAAAAAGTTTCTCATGTGGGAAAAATGAGGGTGTGGGCTAGTTAATAGGAAATGGAAATTTGAAAAAATAAAAATAAAGATTATATTTTCAGAAATATTTTTAGGAAAGCTAGCAAATTTTCAATTTGCTACTAATTAATACATTTTGCAAAATCTTAGAAAGTATGACATTTATTTTATTTACTATCCCAAAAATTTATTTTACTTTATGAACTAGTCTTTTAAATAACTATTTAGTTAAAACAATAATTTTATGATTCAAGCCAATAAATATTTGAAACTAGCAATATATATATATTATTATTTATGTACTTATTTTGTAATACATCGTCATTTAGGAAAAATGATTTTTATAAAAGATTTTTAAATTACCTTCTACAATCAAACATCGTTCAAAACCAAATTAAAATTTCAAGGAGAAATATTTTATAAACTTGATATTTTAAAATAATTTAAAATCTAATTATTTTGGAAATTGGAAATCGGAGGTTACAAGTCTATCCACCTTAGAAAAATTTCGTCCTCAAAATTTTAGGGATGACTAGGATAGAAAAATTTGTTGTTCATAATGATGAATATATCATTGAAAAAATATTTTTATAAGGAAAATATTTACCAAACAGAAGGAAACATGAAGAAAAAGAAAATATGGTTTAAGACAGGAATAACTTGAAGGAATCATGGCTCGGTCTTGAATCCTCTAGAAAGTTTAGGTTTTGGGAAGTAGACACGATCACATAAAAACAGATAATTGGAATAATGCACGTTACCTTTTCAAAGTAACTAAAACAAGGAAGACCCAGTATAATGAATGATATAGACATGAAAGTTATAGCAAATTCGAAAGATACGGTCGACAATTTGATTTAAGAAACTTAAATACATCCTTCAGAATGTAATCAAGAGACATCTAATTTCTTTCTTAATTTCTAGAAAAAGTAGTCCTTACTACCATCTGAAAATAATCCTTCCTTTTTATCCTCGTTCATTTTACTTTTCTCAATCTTGTGATTCATCATTAACTAATATCTATATAAGTTTCAAATTCCACAAACTTTATTAGATTAAAACTTAGAATTTCTGAATCAAAATTTATTACCTGTCCAAAATCCTTATCATCAAATTCGAGTTTGTTTATCTTAACATCCACTATACCTCGATTATTTTCTTCGATTTCAAATGTTACTGTCATGGCCAAGATTTAATTTAAATCACAACCTCAATATGCCATGATCTTACCTTACGACCTTCAATTTTATGATCCCATAATCAATTATATTATAATCTTCTTTACCATGAGCTTCATTTCATTCCATATTTCTTTATCCGTATGTATAATGTTTCCAAAATTTGAACTAATATTTTTTTTTTCCTCAAATACTCTACGATGCGATGCTTCCAGTATCTTCAATGCAACATTCATACTATATAAAATTTCTATCTTGCAATCAAATAGATAAAATGATAATCTCTCAATTTCTCAAAAAATTTTTTTTTTTTTTTTTTTTTTTTTATAATCAATTCAATCATATCAAGACCTCCTTAAAATTAATAAATTCTCAAATTTTTGGCTCTGTGAATTTCTAAATTCTCCCTTTAAGTTAATGTTTGTCCTCGAATTTCAATCATACCTCGATTTTCATAAAATCAATGATCCATCAACTCCGTTATAACAACCCCTAAATTCTTTATTCAATTTAATGCTCATCCACAAATTTAATCCTCTTGTCTCTTTTTGTCAGTCATAACCTCGTCATAGATCTTTGCGATGGTCAAAACCCAATGATCATGGTTTAAGAAAACTCTACCTACAGCCATGCAATTTAAGAAAATATAGGTCATGTGTCTTTTGTCATGGTATTTCAGTCTCTGTTAGGGGGTACTGCTAGTTATATTCTAACAAGGAAATCATGCAATTGAACCACGGTACTAGGAAAATCAATCAATCATCGAAAAGCGAAAGAAAAGGAACATTAGGAAGGAAGAAGGATCATGTTAACATATTACTTGTAGTATCTACTATCTCTAACAAACACTTAACTCTAGTACACTAACAAATTCCTATTCATGCACACTGGTACTCATATCAACTAATCATATACTAATATTCATATCTCTCATCTACTAAAAATTAATCCTCAAAATAATCGTCAAGGTTTAACTTCCCGATCAACTTAAAATAAAATGCATATACCTCCTCATAATTAGATACTTCACATCGAAATAAAAATTTAATCACTTCTAAAATCTTTGTAGCCTTAACTATGTTTAGTGAATCAAATTTTAAATCCTCAATATTTTAACAACATAAAATCTCAACTCCTTAAAAATTCTGAAAATTAAAAATTCATTTCCACCTTTTAATTTATAACTCCTCAATGTACATATTAGTGCTCACGGTCTCTGATACTCAAGGTGCACTCAATACCTCTATTGTCTAGAACTGTGTACTAAATTTGTATTGCCCGAATCACTTGCACTATTACCTCCAATGATCAAAGTTATCATCAACTGTGTTTTCTTTCATGATTTCTATTTATGTCAATTGGTATATCATCTAATTATCAACACACAGAGTGCTTACTGTTATTAACGTCATCCTTGACTAATCCCCGATATAGAATCATTAGCACTCTTGGTATTATATCACTAGCTGCATTAATGGATTATCTCATCAAGCTCATTAGACTCATGATCGCCTGTATCCTCTATAACACTCATGTTTCTTTACTCTCATGGCTATGGGTATGGTTCCTCATCTCGATGGTTGTATATGTATTTCCTTCAATCCTTTAAAGCCTATTAAACTAATACGTGATACGCTTCACAACTTCCATTACTAATCCTGATATTTCTCTACTTATGACATCTCATTAAACCCTTTATACATATACATTTCTTTACCTTTAACATTTCCGATATCAATCATCAAATTGGACATCATGCTCCATAAATCCTTAACACAATTCCCGGATACTTAATCGTTTACATAGATCACTCAATTACATCATCATGATTATCCAGGACGGGTAATTGGCTCTGATACTAACTCTGAGAACTATCACTGATACTCTATACTCTCCTTAACTCTCAGTCTCTAATGACACTACTCCTAGAATCATTGGTACAAGGTACTATGCTAAGGGCTAACTCTAGATTAAAGCCTACTGCTCACATGCCCAACTAAGAAACACTTACAAATCACTAGCAACACAGTCAATACTAATACAAGACACAAACAAAATTACAAGCCACTAATTACCATGCTTAACAAGAAATCCTCAAGGAATAGGAGCTCAAGACTGAATTGAGGACAGAAGGTATCTTTACTGCTAGTAAAGAAAGAAGTGGTGGAACAAAGTCCGGGAATAACAGAAATAGATAAGTCTTGAGATGATATTTTAAGAACCAATTTAGGATACAACCTGATAATCATACACGTCTGTCTGAAATCATGACACTCAGAATCCTTGCCACGCCAGTAAGCATAGATGCGATAAACGATAGGTTTCGTAACTAAGGTATGCACTCTATAATCATGTCGTCTAGAATCTTCGCCACGCCAACCGGTATGGCTGCGAAAGACTCTAAGCTTCATAACTATAGTATGTACATCCAAGTCAGGTCCCTACGTTCTCGTCACCACAGCTAATATGGCTGCGATAAATTCTAGGTTCCATAACCAAAGTAGACGTTTTACCTTCCTCACTGTCCTCATCAATATATGTCATCAGATGATACCATAAATCCTAGTCCGTAAAAATTCATCTCAATTTGAAATCAACTTAACAACGATACGAAGAATTAAAGTTAACAACTGGTCAACAAGAATCAAACTCAACAATGATACCAAGAATTTAATTTAATAGCTGCTCAACAAGAATCAAGTTCAGTGACAACAAGCGAGAGCGGACGGAAACAAGGAAAAGTTAAATTGGAAATTTTAACAAGATTCTCAAGGGGTCGTCCCAGGAATCTCTCAAGAGTTTGTGATTGAGTATCCTCTCTCATCCTAGTATCCTATGTCCTATATTCTATAGCAGGTACGCAGTAGTACAACTAAGACGTCGCACTACCACGACATCGCACAACTTGCGAAGTCTGACCTGCATGGGCCACCACTAAAACGTGTCACGACCCGCACCCGGTTTAGGGGCACGAATGCGTGGGTACGTCCAGCCTACGCCGCAGCATCGGCGGTAGAACGCTGTCTAGGTCGAGTACTATCTAACAATCTCACGCTAGTATCGAACTCCATAAGGAGACTCGGATGATACTATAAAATATCAACAACATACTCAATCACAACTACAGCACGATAGGAATTTAAAGAAGTAAAAGAAAACAACACAAGTCTAAAGACAACATAATCATACCTGCAATCATTAACTTCCAATCCCCAAGTGTGTCGGAACCAGTCTACTAAGGTCACAGTCTGGAAAAATATTTTCCAGTCAGGAAGGAGCAAAGTACATCTCTAAATAGCAGTTCTATATAAATGACATAAACTATGTAGCAGTTCTAGATGGAAACATACCAGATGCATGTATAAGTACGAGAAATGTACAATGAGAGAAGTACTGGAAATACTGTAAGTAAATGCAGGAAAAGAAAACAATATGTCCATGAGCAAGAGTTCTATGACTAAGTGTGTGAGTACTAGCTTTGACATGTGATCGGCTTGGGAACTTGATCAGGCTGGTTACATGTGATTAGCTATGGTTCATATAGAGTCAGGCTAACCGTTGGTTAGCTATGGTGCATGTAGAGATCAGGCTAATCACACGTAACAGCTATGGTTCATATAAATGGTCAGGCCGCACCCGACGTGAGATGTGGGGTGAGCTATGGTGCATATAAAGTTGGGTATGATCACATATCTACACTAAAGTACTCCCCAAACCCCCGACTGGTATAGTAGATCCAATCATGGTACGCTATGGCACAGGATTCCCTAGGAAGGTAGCAAATCTCCCCGGGAATCAGTGTCTGTACATGCACAAGATAACAAGGAAAACAAGTCTTGTACAAGCTACACCATGAATAAGGAATAACATCTCATGACGAGATCCGTGTATACCAATCCGTGTAACCAACGTGTCAAGAACATGTATATTTACACTAGATACAGTGAACATAGAAGATATCATAAATTAGAAACTAATCAGAGAATGTACTCGCCTTTGGTCCTTAGCTGGTGAATACCGAGGTCCTGTTCCAGAGTGTCCCCTGGGTAACCCAACAGTCCTATAAACATATCACAAGCAAAACCACATTTGCATCAGATGCTATACTACACACACAATCAAATACCTAACTCAGGGCTAAGCCTGGCATGGAACTCAGTCAACTAGGGTCATCTAGTTAGACAGACACATTATACCTATTTAACTAACATTAACACCTACAATATTACTTGCACCAAAATAAATACATATACAATATATATATACCATTTAATTCATGCATAATATATATATAGGTTGAACAATATATTTACCATATATATTAATTTTATATCTATAAAATATGTTAAGTAGGTTTACAACTACATAAATATACATATACCAATTACTTATACTAGAATACGTAGTTATATATATACCAATATAATTATATACATATAATAAAAATATACATAGATACCAAATCAATTACATATACTAATTCGAAAATATAATCTACATACATATATATATTTACCAAAATATGTATTAAATTAATATGTATATTACCCATATACTTTTATACCAAATTACCTACCTATATATATGTTGATACATATACTAAAAATACACATTTTTATTAAACATATACTCTTGCCAAATATATATATATATATATATATTTTTATACCAAAAATAAGAATTATACTATATAAAATTTTAGAATTTACGTAATAGCCAATATATTTATATATCTATAGTAAAATTGGTCACCAGCCCCAAATAACAATTTTTGAACTAAGTTTTATTATTGAAATTAATTCTTAAATATAATATAACCCAAAATTATTATTTTTGTTTACACAACCAAAATCCTTATATTTTACTAAACTAAATAAAAACTAAACTATTTAATCTTATTAAACTAATTATATATTACCAAACTAAATATATAAATTTACTAAACTAATTACATTAATGAATAACTACTGATTAATAGTTAATTACTGATTATTAATAATTTACTAAACTAAACTAATATAAATTAATTAAATGATTAATTAATTAACTAATTATAACTAATTTACTGATTAAATAATTCACTGATTAAAATAATTTATCTAAACTAATCGAATTAATTAATTAACTACTAATTATATAATTAACTACTAATTATATATTAACTACTGATTAATATATACTAATGATTAATATATACTAATGATTAATATATACTAATGATTATTCACAGAAGAAAAGGGGGAAGAGAACAGAGGGCTCACATTTGGGGGGATCTCCGTCGTCGGCGGGGTTCACCGGGGTCGGCCGGCAAGGCGTCGGCGGCTTCGAGGCGGGATCTGCTCGACGCGGCGGCTGTCGAACTCGGCGGCGGCGTCGATGGATCCGAGGCGACAGCGGACTCGAGAGCAGCGGGTGTTCGATCTCGGCGGATCGAGATGGCCAACGGTGGTCGACGGAGGAAGAGCTCGCCGGGCAGGGCGGCGGCGGCGTGGAGCTCGAGGCGGCAGCGGCGTGGTGCTCGAGGGCAGCGGCGTGGAGCTCGAGGCGGCAGCGGCTTCGAGGAGACGTCGGCGGAGATCGACGACGAACCAGCGGCGGCGGCGTTCGATTCCAGCGGCGGCCAGATCGAGGAGGCGGTCGGCGGCTTCGTCCCGAGGAGATCCGAGGCGGTCGGCGTCTGTTCGAGGCCAGCGGCGGGCTGAGTTCGACGACGCGGCGGCGGGATCTCGACGACGGCGGGTGTGCGTCTCGGGCGACGGCGTTCTGTCTGAGGAGGCGGCTTCGTCCCAGCGGCCACGGCGAGGCTCGGCTACAGCGGTGGAGATCTCGGCGGATCTGGGCGGCCACGGCGATCACCGGGGTTAGGTTAGGGTTAGGTTATTTCCTGTGTCGATTGATTTGGGGTTGGTAGGGAAGTGTCGGACACAACAGATGGTCGCTCTGTAGATGTTCTGTGATCATGCCCCTGTGTCGGACACGACGAGGAATGATGTATGTGGTAATGGGTGTCTGCTGTGGTGGGGGTGGATGTGTCCGGGTGTGTCGGACACGAAAATCAGGTTGTAATATTGTAACCGGACACAGGAAATGAATGGAGACTGTGGGACACCCGGGGTCGGACCCGAGGCCATCACGGCTGACACGGATGCTGGACACACGGACACGAGCACACAAAATGGTGATGGATTTGGCTTGTGGGAATTTGTGGAGGCTATCTAGAAATTTGGAGATTAGGGTTTCTTGGGAAATGTGAGAATGAGAACTTAAATAGGGAGAAGGGTGTGGGATAAAGGGTTGCGGGTTGGCCCAATAATGAATGGCCCAGAATTAAATATAAAAAAGTTTCTCATGTGGGAAAAATGAGGGTGTGGGCTAGTTAATAGGAAATGGAAATTTGAAAAAATAAAAATAAAGATTATATTTTCAGAAATATTTTTAGGAAAGCTAGCAAATTTTCAATTTGCTACTAATTAATACATTTTGCAAAATCTTAGAAAGTATGACATTTATTTTATTTACTATCCCAAAAATTTATTTTACTTTATGAACTAGTCTTTTAAATAACTATTTAGTTAAAACAATAATTTTATGATTCAAGCCAATAAATATTTGAAACTAGCAATATATATATATTATTATTTATGTACTTATTTTGTAATACATCGTCATTTAGGAAAAATGATTTTTATAAAAGATTTTTAAATTATCTTCTACAATCAAACATCGTTCAAAACCAAATTAAAATTTCAAGGAGAAATATTTTATAAACTTGATATTTTAAAATAATTTAAAATCTAATTATTTTGGAAATTGGAAATCGGAGGTTACACGGGTAGTTCGCTCGGAAACACATCGGGGAACTCTGCCTCAACGGAAGTAGACTCGACGTTTGCGTAGGCCTGTCGTGTATCCCGAACTGACGCTAAAAATCCCTCGCAGCCTGTGTGGAGCATTCGCCGAGCAGATTTTGCTGAAATCACCATGCAGGCCCTGGTCGTATCTGTCGCTGGACTACTAGTGTAACAGAACTCGGCTTCTCCGGGTAGATGGAAAATGACTCATTTTTCTGCACACTCTATAGTTGTCGCGCACGCGCCGAGCCAGTCCATTCCCAAAATGATATCGTAGTCTAGTACATCAAGAACTAAAACATCAAGTGACAGCTTTCTCTCCCCAATACAGATATAACCACCTAGGCATGCTGAACAGACAGGTATTTTCGTACCAGATGGGGTGCTAACACTTAAATCTAAATGCAATGGAGTCATTTTTACATTGTTCTCCACGGCAAAATTTGTGGAAATAAAGCTATGGGTTGCACCCGAATCAAATAGAACACGAGCAGGTATATTATTGAAAAGCAAAGTACCTGACACGACGGTATCCGAAGCTAGAGCTTCTTCCCGTGTCATGGTATAGACTCGGCCTTGAGCTTGATTACGCCCTTGCTGAGGCGCAACTCGGTTGGCTTGGTTTGCCGCAGTCTGATTTGGTTGTTGAGGTGGAAGGAGCGGACAACTGCTAATCTGGTGGCCAGGATCGCCGCATCTGAGGCAGGTGCCAAGCCGTTTGCGACAGACGTTCTCGGTGTGCCCTCTCCGGTTGCAGAAAGTGCAACGCTGCCCCTGATTTTCTCGTTGACGACCGCCGTTATTTTGACGCTTTGTAGCGTTGTTTTCTCTATCGTTGCCTTGGCGTTTGTGATTGGGGGTTTGCACAGCGCCGGCGGCAACGTGAGGATATTGCGGTTCGAGAGAAAGGGCATGGTTTAAGACTTCCCTCATCGTCTAATACTGTGGAACGACTACGTGCCCGTGGATGCCAGGACGTAGCCCTCCCTCGAATCGTCTGGCATGACTCGCTGTATCCGGTAGATATGCACTAGCAAATTTGGCCAGTTTATTTAATTCTGCAGAGTATTGCTTAACCGTCATGCTGCCCTGCCGTAGTTATACAAACTCGTTTTCTCGCTGACAGCATACAGGCGGAAGAATAAACTCCTTCTCAAATGCGGCACAAAAAGTCGTCCACGCGATCGCCTCCTCTCTATGGCCAAGTTGAAGAGATCGTCGATGCACGTCCCACCAGTCGTGCGTATTGAGGCGAAGCAGTAGTTGGGCACAGGTGACGCGCTTGTCTTCCGGCACTTCTAGGAGAGAAAAATGATCTTCAAGCTCGGCGAGCCAATCTAGGGCCACGATCGGGTCCTCAGTCCCATTAAATGGCGTATTGCAGACCTTCTTGAAGTTACCAAAGGTGAAGGCAGTCACTTCCCTCATCCTTGGCATTAGCGATGTCTCTACTTCAAGGATTGGTTGTTCCACCGGAGTCGCTGCTGTCGCTGCGGACTGGTTGGAGGCCATAGTCTGAACAAGCTGCTGCAGGGTATCTACCTGCTTTTGTTGGACTGAGAGTCGGGCCTCAAGATTGCTCTCGAACTTGGCTTGGCGGGCATCATCCCTCTGTCATTGTGCTTCTAACATTTGCATCACCTGCTGAAGCGAATCTGATCGAGACATGCCCCGTTGGCTCCGAGAGCTTCCTGAAGTTCCGGAACTGCTCTCCTGGGCTTGTGCCTTACTTGGTGCTAGTGCTGCGGACTGCGCTTGTGCCATTCCTTCAAAAGAAGGTAAATTATATCAGGATCAAAATGTATTATGGACTTATTGCATGAACGTATCTCATTTTGGCCTTAACGAGTTCAGGAGTTCGCACAGGGATTTATCGTTAAAGGAACTTTTCCAGTTCAAGAGTCAAAGGAACTTTGAAGCTGCGCTCTGATACCAACATGTCACGCCCCGATTCCGTAGAATCGATAGTCGTCCCCCGGGCGTGACCGCCGTGCGGGCCTAGGTTACGCACCGCACAAGGCTAAGTATTTGTTTCGCATAGCGAGCACATATTCAGAGTACGCAGATAAATTAAAACACAGATTGAAGCGTAGAAAAGTTCTCTTTATTAATAATATGAACATCTGTTACAAACTTCTCGAACTGAGTCATAAGGATTGCCTCTATGGGCTTACAAAAGTGTTGACTCAAATAAGATAGCAGTCCTGTACATTACATCCCTTACTAAACTCAAAATATAAGACCTTGGGTTGGAACGACGGCTTTGCCACAGAGCTGCATATTTGCTCGGTGGCTAGCTTTTTCTTCAAAAGGTGGAACGGTCAAGGCGTGCCTACAGCTGGACTGGATTGGGGGTTTGTCTCCTGCTCCTCGCTCGGCTCTCCTTAGCACGGGGAACCTGTTTCAACGAGGGTCAGTACATCGAAACGTACTGGTGAAGGCAAGCTAACCCAACTATACCAATCAACACGTTGTTTTAATGAAGCATATATATTTATTGTGGGTTTCTATCTTACCTTAGTTCATTTTACAGAAGAAATAGATATATAAATCATTGAAATAACCCGCTACCGTTCGGTGCCATTTACCTGCCCGTCTGAACCACCTGTACAATACTTACTCTGCCTTCCCTGCCAAGAAGACACAAGTTAGTTGCAACAGGTTTAAATATACAAGAGGATTACTGGCACGTTGCCATAATGGACGGGCTAGTCTTGGGACAAAATGATGTGCGGCACAGAGGACATGAGGCGCCACAAGCCACTCCATCCGAAGCAGGAGACTATCGTGAGTTCCGTCCGGATCGGTGCCAGTGCCCCAGCGACCGTCCGCAGGAACTAAGACCTTATGCACAAGTTGTCCGTGATCAACGCAGTACACTAAGTTAGCATTTGAGGCAATACAGGGCAATATCAGGCACATGGCAATAACAGGGCAAGATCTACTTTTGCATAGTCTTCCTGTTGAGTTATTGCATTAAAGATGAGTTCTATACATAGCACAATTTTAAGAAGAAATATACATTCTAACTTATATTTATGCATATGATGAACATTCCAAACGAGCAAGCATGTAAGTAAGTAACCGTTCACAAGTTTCATTTGACAAGCATAACTTTACCCAAGTCTATTCCCTTATTATCTTGAAGTCTTTTAGTTATTACTTGGTATCGTTTGATCGAGACAAGCACGAATACAAGATTCAGATGTGAAGACTAGCATGAAGGGCTAGCTAATCGGGATGGTAGCCACTCACTTAGTAGTTGGAAGGAAGAAGGAAAGAAGTGCCTTAGGAGTCCGTTCGAGCGGCGCCTACTGCTGGATCAACTGCATTGCCACGAACAGCTGATCAATATCTCTTTCACTCTTTCCATTATCGAAATTAAAGTGCAGTTCGAAGAACGAAAATAATGAAATCCATCGAAACCGTTCAAAAAATCTCAAGCAAATCCGAAAATTAACTCAAAGCACGAAAGCAACAAGCGACATCGAAAACTAGGCAACAAAAGATGCAACGGAGAGGTCCCTCCTGACTCTGCCGCTAATTCGATCCCGGGGGCATGGTTCACTGAATATGGAAATCGATTCCGAAGAAGCAAATCCATAAAGAGGATGAGTTCTTGTTTTAATCTATCCCGATCGAACGATACCGTTTTGTATTTCTTAGCCGCGCTCCCCGAATAGGGGGAACGGGGCACCACAAGAAATAACTATAAACAAGCTCAAAAAGATATCAAATCTTATCAGCTTAAGAATGATCATCTTACTTGCTTACTTAAGGAAGCTAGAGAAAACACCTCTTCTGATGAATTAATTGAAATCTTCGAACTTGAGCTTAGCTTACAAGAAGCTCTTGACTACTTTGATGAACGCAATCAAGAAAATGCTAAACTTAAGGAGGACTTAAAACAGGAAAAAGAGAAGTACTCTAATGCCTCACTTAAGATAGATGCTCTTACTGCAAAATATGATGATTTATATGCCACCTCTAAACATTTAGAGATTAGATTGGGAAATAGGTCGTACAACCTACTATTCAGTCTAACACGAGACACATAGCTAAACAAAAGAGCACTCACAACAAGACACCAGGAAGCAAACCAAATGCTTCACACTATCATGCATCTAGAACACAACATACTTTACACAATCATGCATTCTATTACAAATATTCATGCAAGACTTGTTACACTACTTCACATACTCATCCCAACACAAATGCCTATGCTATATGTCATTATTGTGGTTTAAAAGGACACATTACACATCAGTGTAAGGCTAGAAAATTGGTTGATATGAATATGTATAAGTAGATTCCTAAAGCTAACCAATATGGATCCAAATCCTGGATACCAAAATCTTATTCTAATCATATAGGTGGAACGATTTATGGCAAGACGTAAAGGTAAAGGAGAAAGTTGGTGATTACAAAAAGCTAAATGGATATTCTCATAAGCAATTGCACCAACAACGAAACATGACTATTAAGTCATTATGGTAACACAAATTTTCTTATCTATAGTAGTATACTTGTTCTTAAAACTGTGTATGAAGAAACTCTTGTTAAATAATTCTTCAATATTATACTCTAAAGGTATAGAAATTATTGTTGAAAAGCCTAAAGTGTCCTTCTGTCAACAAGGTATAAACTGCCTTAAGCGACACGGTACTTAAGTGTCTTCGGACCACCGCTAGCTGGGAACCGGCCCCAACAGCTAATTAATAATAACAAAAATACCTCACTGAGTAATGATATACAAAGTGGTATTTACAAATGTTTCCTAAGTACAATTATCATTCATTCCGTAATTGACTGGTATATAAATTCTGTTAAATGACTTGTCTAAAAGCAATGACTGATAATAGCCTGTCATAGTTATAGACCTCATATATTTTATACTTGTATTATTATAAGATACTTATATGTTTTTATGTTTTTCATATAACTATTATATCATTCTACAAAAACATATTTTTAAAATCCTAACCTATCAAAACTCGGACAGAGTTCGGTCCGAACTCGGTCAGAATTCGGTTCAAGTATTTTTATATAACAACGGCAGCCACATATTTGATCTCATTACTTCATCCTCCCAAGCCCTTCTTCTTAAAACCGAGAACAAACCCTTTTCTCCCAAACCCTAGTTTTGTGATCTCCTTCCACAAAGGATTTTTCTCTCTCAACTTGAGATCTAAGGCTCTTGGTGAGATTCTTCTTCATCCCCTTCAATCTTTTCAAGGTACAATATTCACATTCTTAAACCCTAATTCATAGCTCCTAAATTTGGAAAAAAGAAGAGAAAAGCAAATAATTCTTCCTCATCTCAACCCTATAGTGATGATGCTATTTATTCCTTATTTTCTCCTAATATTCCAAACCCAGGAGAATATGATGACTTCATTTTTACTTCTATTGATGTCTCAAATCTATGGTTCAATGATTTTATGCAAAGAAATATTTGCAAGGACAATCCTATTAATTTTACTACTTTTTATGCCAAAAAATCTAAACTTGTAGAATTCCATCTTCATCGTCTAGCCAAAACTAGAAAACCTATATATTTGAATAACATTCGCATATTTTATTACAATCTATCTCATGATCAATGGTCTATTTCTTTGAGAGTGGATGGAATCGACATTGAATTTGACGATACAACCTTGGGTGAAATTCTTAAAATACCTAACGAGGGAGATGCCCTAGTTGAGATCGACAAAATCAATCTCAGAGACGTCATCACTCTTGATTCCTTTAGGGACATACTTTGCGCCCATCATCCTTGTCCTGGCGGGAAGTTTCGTGCTCGTTATTTTAACTAATATTTTTATGAACTTCACCGTATAATATACTCTGCTATCATTCCCAAGAAAACCTCCAAAGATAATGTGACCTATAGGGATATGTATGCTTTATATCACTTCTATACATCCACTCCCTTTAGCCTTCCTAAAATTATGATTCGGCATATGATTGACTGTTGTAAACACAAATGTCAACTTTCTTATACCATGTATCTACCACTCATCTTTTAGCACTTCCATATCCCTATTGAAGAACCCATTTATCTATCTGAGCCAGCTTATCTGACCAAAGCCCATAGGATTCAGCCTATTTCTCTTGTTCCTGATGAGGATGATTCATCTAGATCTGATTCTGATGCACCAGCTGATCCAGCCCTAGCTCCTCCTGCTCCTACTCCTACTCCATCATCCTCTGAACACTCTGCTACCTTGGACTCTATCCAAGAGATATTCCACGAGCAATTCAGGTTGTAAAACGAGATGATAACTGCTCAATACCAGGAGCAGAATACTATGATTATCACTCAGCTTCGCGACCAGTCTTATCGTACCACTATTCAGGCTCACACTTTAGCCAACTCCCTAGAAGATCTTCATTATCACCTAGCCCATCATCCTACTGTACCTCACCCAGTGGCTCGTGGTCCTTCCTGCTCAGGCTACAGGATCGATGACCCATTTATTCAGCAGTACTTCGATCCTACCGGAGCATACTTTGATGATCACCCGCTTGCTGATGCTACTGATGATGATTTGTGATAATTTCTTGTGGCTATATGGATGTATTAGTTTTTTTTTTATTTCAGTATACTAGAAACATTTGCTTAAAATATTCGTAAAATGTTTATAATATTTGCATCTCTATATATTTGCCAGTCTTGTTACTTATTCCGATTAAAATACCGGATGTTCTGATTAATTTGTCTTTTTTCAAATTTGTCATAATCACTCGTTATGGGAATGTTTTTCCACTATAATTTATTAACAAAGGGGGGAGAAATGACAAAATATGATAAACAAAATATTTCGATTATAGCTGATGTATGGTTGATAAATATATAACTGTGATATATTTTGTTGATATATCTGCACCTAATTTTTCTATAAAGAAATGTCAAGTTACAGGTCATTCATTATGCTCCCGTTCAAAGGAAAGATCTACTTACGGGAAAGCTTTTCTAAAAAGTTAGTTTTCAATGGAAAGATCTATGTTCAAGAAAACTTCGTCTATGTTTCAACTATTTGCATCAAGGCTACATCAGACTCACCATATGTGTATTTTGGTATAGTTTATCAATTATCATAATGGGGGAGATTGTTGACACAAAGTGGTTACAGTCAACCTGATTCTGATAATTGTCAAACATCAGATAAAAAACACAGATGAAGCAGATACTCGATGCAAAGCATATCAACTTTGTCAGTACTAAAGATAGACTCTGCAACAGGTATTAGTTTCTATTCAAATATAATCTTTTATTTATTTAAGTCTAGGACTGATGTAAGCTGAGTCGCACTGGCAAATCCTAAGTACCTATACCCAGATACCTAGTCCACTCAAATAAACCAAAGAACCTATCTACCAAATCAGGCCATGTCACGACCCGCACCCGGTATATGGGCACGAGAGCGTGGGTACGTCCAGCCTACGCCGCAGCATCGGCGGTAGAACGCTGTCTAGGTCATGTAACTATCTAATCAATCTTACATGAATATCCAACTCCATAAGGAGACACAGATATCACAATATAATATGGAATATACTCAATCACATAAGCTAAGGCACGATGAGATATCGAAGTAAGCAAATAAAATACAAGACAAGTCTAAACATAATAAATGTCTAACCTGCAATCAATAACATCCAGTCTCCAAGTATGTCGGAAAACAAGTCCTCTATGTCACAGTCTGGAAAAAATATCCAGTCAGGATTGGAACTAAATACATCTCTAACAGCAGTTCCATGCATATTGACAAAAACTATAATATAGTGTAAAGAAATACAAGACAGATATGGATAACTGGCAATAAGAAATACTGACGAGCATGGATATACTGGAAATAGAAATACTGGAATAATTGGAATACTGGAGCATGTCATCATCAATGTACATCTAGCAATGAAATAGAAATCCAAGTACACGCAAGAACAATGAACTGGTATATAAGTGTGTACAAGAACAATAACTAGAACATGTGGAGATGCTAGATCAATATACTAGAGATGCATGTCAAGAATCCTCTAACTAAGTGTGTAAAATATTAGTATATCATGTGATCGGCTTGGGACTATATGACTCATTACATTGATTAGCGGTCATCCCCAACAGGTCAGGCTAACCAGATGTAACAGCGATGAGGCATGTAAGGGTAAGGCTGCACCGACGTGAGATGTGGGTGAGCTATGATGCATGTAAGGTTGGGTATGATCACATAAGCTACTAACATTTTCCCATTTTCCCCAGCTAGCACGATGGATTCCAATCACGACTCCTCGTGACAGGTCTCGATGACTCGTGTAAAGAACAGTGTCAGAGTCATATACACTATGCAACAAGAATTATAGAGATAATCAACATAACAGAAACTGTCAGAGAATGTACTCGCCTGAGGTACTGCTGCTGGTATGAATCAGAGTCCAAGTCACAGTCCAAATAGCCTATGTATTACAATTTACCATGTCAAAAGATAATTTATTTTAATTTATTTAATTCTGGAATAATTACTCTAAAATCCTATTTTAATCTTATTATTCTGATTTTTAGGTTAATTCCTAAATTTTGTCCAAAGGAACTGAATTTTATCAACTCGAGACTCATGGCACGCAAATCGAGGCGATCTGTTGACCGAAAAGTCAACCAACACAAACTCAACTTTCATGCATGAATTCCTGTAGATTTTAGCGTCAAAAACCTGCTGGAATTTACGGCTCATCCAAATTCAAATTTGTTTGGAAATTATGGCACATACAAGTTTCGTATCGTGCACCGATGGTTAAATTCTAACCTAGAAGTTCTACAGAATTAACAGTATAAAAATACATCGAATTAAATTCTGGTAAAAACATATGTCAATGATCTCGACATTAGCATTCCGAAACTTCAAACGGTTCATGATTATGATTCCTGGTTCTCCCGGAATCGCAAAAATATCGAAACACATCTATTTTTGGACATGCTGTGCTCTACGAATTTTCCAGAATTTAATACACATAATTTCGTAAAACAAATTATATAATCAGAAATCTAACCTCAATATCATTCTAAAAAAAAAAATTAGGCCTCGTTTGGAGTCCGGAGCTATGCGCAATGGCTTCTGGAAGATGAAGGAACCCTAGATGATAATTCTCCAAAATTCGCCTGTAGAAAAACCCTAAAAATAAATAACTAAACTAATATATATACAGGGGAGAGAGAAAGCAGCCGCGGCTCAGGAGCTTGCCATGTGGCGGCCATCCAACGTTGCCCGCCCAAATCCGACGGCCCCGGTCGGACGCGGCTCGGCTCAGCTGAGTCCGAGTCGAACTCGGACTCGGCTCGGCTCGAGGTCGGCTCGGCTTCGCCCGCGGTCGCTGACAGGCGGGCCCCGCTCTGTTGGCTGCGGGAGGCTGACAGGTGGGCCCCCTGTTTGCTGACTGGGCAGAATTAATTACTTTTTGGGTTTTCTTTTTCAGAAATTAGTTTTTAATTCAGTCTTTCATAATTAACTCAAAATAAATGTTAAAAATAATCAGAAAATTTCCAAAAAATTTTAGAAAATATATTTTAATATTTAGAACCTAAAATAAAAGTTTGGAATATTTTTAGTTAAGTTTGACCCTAAAATAAATTCTTGAAAGTCCTAGGAAATTAGGGTTACTAGTTTTTAATTAACTAAAAATTGTGGAAAAATTCCAATAGCCCCAAATTAACCTAATAACAACATTTAAGCACAAATTTCAGGATATGGAGGTTATAGGCCACATTCATTTACAAAGTCTACCATACTAAGAGACCGAACTCGGGCCGAACTTATGACGAACTCGGACCAAACTTGGTTACCCTTTTGGTATGAAATCAGCCAGTTCAATAGCTCCTGATTTCTTGGCCCAACGTTTAAAAATTTGAATTAAACCCCATCCGAATTCTGGCCGTTTGCCTACACCCTCTAAATAGGATTGGAATCTTCATTCTAACAACAACTCAACCATTCTTAAGTCTTCTATCCTATTGTGAGCAAACCCCTAAAGCCTTAACTTCCATCTCAAAGAGCAACTCCCTAGCCTTCCTAGTGCCAAGTGCGATATCGGTCTAGAAGTCTTCAGTGTTGTAAAGAGCTTTGTTCCATCAGTTACTCTCTCTATCAAGCTGTGAAGTTGCGAGACTTCGGATCAAACCTCCTAGTTGTAAAGAAGTGGCAAGCCTTCGGATCAAAGCTTGTGATTCACTATTGGTGATTATAGTGGATACAACTCTGAGCTTGAGTTATTGGGACTGGACTATTCCTCTTAGAGGAAAACCAATATACATCTTGGTGTTTGCGTTTGCTCTCTCACTCTATTGCATATATCCATAATACTTCTAGTAGTATTACTTATACATGAGATATATTCTAACTGCTACTAATTGATCATCATTGCATGCCATAGAATTATATTTTAACAAGTAATTTTATTCCGCTGCATATATACACTCTATTCACTTCCCTTTAGAGTCTCCATACACGGTCCCACATTAATTCCCATATCGTGATCTAAATGCTATATTGGGTATGTCTTGCTCTCGAACTCTTACTTGATGATACCCTAATCAAAGATCGATCTTGGAGAAAACCTTGTCTTTACTCAGCTGATCAAACAAATTATCTATCCTTGATAATGGATACTTTTCCTTCACTGTTACAACGTTCAACTGTCTCTAGTCGTTACATAACCGTGATAACCCATCATTCTTTTTTACCAGAATAGCTGGCGCTCTCCAAGGTGATCCACTGGCTTGAATAAACTTTTTTGACTTCAGTTCCTCTATATATTGGTACAATATGTCTAGCTCTGATGGTGCCATTTGGTAACCTTTATAAGATATTGGTCTTGCTCCAGGGATTAATTCTATACAAAATTCAACATCTTTTACTTGGGGTAACCCTGATGGTTTTTCCAGGAAGACGTCTAAGAACTTCTTAACTATCTCAGGGAGTTGTTCTTCTACTAACACTATCGTTGCGATCATCTCTTCATGTTTGTCTTCCACAGATCTATCTAAGGTAAAACCTTCCATGCCTGGAATACTAAATAATACCTTACCCTTATGGCATCTATCGTAGCATGGCTGTCTCTCAGCCAATCCATGCCTAAGATAACGTCAAAGTTATACATAGGAAACTTGATCAACCGTGCTGGTAGTGAACTCCCGCACACTACGACCGGACACACTATACATATTCTACTAACTCCTACGAGCTTATTACCAGTGAGTATATTCAACCTCTTTGGCAATGTCTCGAACTCCAATCCAATACGTATCATGAATCATGAAGATACAAATGAATAATATGCGCCTGAATCAAACAATGCTACAGTAAGAAAGGATGCGACAGAAATATTATCTGCCACCACGTCGCCCGATGCTAAAGCCTCATCCAAAGATAAAGTGAATGCCTGTCCTTAGCCCTGCTGTGCTCCTCGCTGCCGTCTCCCTTGGTGATGGTGTTGTGGCCTCTGTTGGCCCTGCTACTGGTTCTGTTGCTGTTGGTACATCTTAGCTTACGTCAGTAACGGATGCTGAGCTAATGGCCTTAATGCTATTACTGGCCCTTTCTGCTGGACTGCCCCTGGTGTTGGTAGTGCTGGTAACTGTTGGACTGACCCTCATGGCCTCTACATCATCTGGCAATTGACAATCTGGTGATCTGGACTACCACACCTCATACACAACCCATTGGCTGTCCTACATACATCTCTAGTATGTCCTCTCTTGCCACAGTAAGTGCAATCTACCGGTGCTCTCTAGCGCTGTTGCTGTTGTTGTTGTTTTGGATGCTGCCGAGCCGGTACTGTCACCGTCAAAACTATCTCCCTCCTCGGCGCTGAATCATGGATGTGAATGCAGGATGATGGTGCTGACGTCTGAGGTACTCCTCCACTCTGAGCATGAGACCTCTTTTGGCCTCCTGTCCTTGCCGATAACCTTTGCATGGTAAGCTCGTGCCTCCGAGCTGCTATCAGTACCTCTTCATAAGTCTGGTAGTCGTGCCCCTCTACCAGTTGTAAAATATCCAGATGAAGTCCTTGCTGGAACCTCATTGCTCTATCTGACTCCATAGCCACCATAGTTGGAGCGAATCTACTTAGCCTGCAAATTTGGTTGCATATCCATCCACTGTTCTACCGGCCTATTTGAGACTGATAAATCTCTGTTGGAGCTAATAATGTGCCACGACTCCAAAATATTTAGTCTTGAATCGAGCTCTGAAATTATTCCAAGAGATGGGATGCCTCAAGCCAACCTCTACTGACGTCCACCAGTCATGGGCAAGGTCTTGAAGCTGCAATCGAACTTGATCAACTTGTTCATCAGTCGGAACCTTTGCTGTTGCCATAATGACCTTAATATCCTGTAACCAAGCATTTGCTATGATGGCGTCCTCCGTGCCATCGAAGTTGTAAACTCCCTCACCCAAAATAGGTATTTTGTGTATATTTTATATTATTATATTTATTATAGATGTTGAATTTATTTAGAATATTCTCTTAGTTAATTAGAAAATAAAATTTTTAGTATATTTACTTATATAAATATTTAATTAGAATTATTTTTAGGCTATTTTAGATTATTGGGATTTTTCCATAATTTTTAGTTAATTAAAAACTTGTAACACTAATTTTCTAGGACTTTGAAGAATTTATTTTATATTTAAACTTAAATAAAAATATCCCAAACTTTTATTTTAGGTTCTAAATAATAAAATATATTTTCTGGATTTTTTTGGGAATTTTTTGATTAATTTTAGCATTTATTTTGAGTTAATTATATAAAACTGAATTAAAAACTAATTTCTGAAAAAAAACCCAAAAAGTAATTAGTTCTGCCCAGTCTGCAAACAGGGGGCCCACCTGTCAGCCTCCAGCAGTGAACAGTGTCGGGCCCGCCTGTCAGTGACCGCTCAGTGGGTGCGAGCCGAGCCGACCTCGAGCCGAGCCGAGACCGAGTTCGACTCGGACTCAGCTGAGCCGAGCCGCATCGAACTGCGACCGTTCGATCTGGGCGGAGCTGCATGGATGGCTGCCACGTGGCGCTCTCCGAGCCGTGGCTGCACTCTCTCTCCTCTATATATATATTAGTTTAGTTATTAATTTTTACGGTTTTCTTTGAGCCAATTTTTGGAGAATTGGAATCTAGGGTTCCTTCATCTTCCAGAAGCCATTGCGCATAGCTCCGGACTCCAAACAAGGCCTAGTTTTTTTTGTTAGAACGATATTGAGGTTAGCTTTCTGTTTACATAAATTTTTTTACTAAATTATGAGTATTAAATTCTGGAAAATTCGTAGAGCACAGCATGTCCGAAAATAGACGTGTTTCGATGTTTTCGCGATTCCGAGAGAACCAGGAATCAGAATCATGAACCGTTTAAAGTTTCGGAAAGCTAATGTCGAGATCATCGACATATATTTTTCCCAGAATTTATTTCGAAGTATTTATATACTGTTAATCCTGTAGAACTTCTAGGTTAGAATTTAACCATCGGTGCACAATACAAAATTTGTATGTGCCATAATTCCCAAACAAATTTGAATTCAGACAAGCCATAAATTCTAGTATGTTTTTGATGCTGAAATTTACAGGAAACCATGCATGAAAGTCAAGTTTGTATCGGTTGAATTTTTGGTCAACAGATCGCCTCGATTTGCGTGCCATGAGTCTCGAGTTAATAAAATTCAGTTTCTTTGGACAAAATTTAGGAATTAACATAAAAATCAGAATAATAAGATTAAAATAGGATTTTAGAGTAACTATTCTAGAATTAAATAAATTAAAATAAATTATCTTTTGACGTGATAAATTTGTAATACATAGGCTATTTGGACTGTGACTTGGACTCTGATTCATACCAGCAGCAGGACCCCAAGCAAGATACCTTGCCAAATTGTTTATAGTACTTTGCATGCTATTTATATTTCTTTTTATTTATTTCATTTCTGTATAGTTCTTGCATGTGTCGTTTTTCTCCAGTCATTACTATGTATTAGATATGTTGACACACACATGGCACCTAGTATCATGGGAGGACAATCATTAGGCGTATGGGCTTTTAACCACTCTGGTAAACCGTAGTATATAGTTCGCACTATGGGCGTGTGTCGCGCTGGTTGCTACCCCAGAGGTATGTCAATTTCTGTATAGTCACGCTGGTCGCTACCCCAGCGGTATGTCAATTTCTGATGTTCTAGACGGGTGTGTGAGTTGTGAGGCTTAGATCGAGTAGACTACCCTTGCCCATACGTCGAAAAGTTGTCCTCATTTGCATTCATATAAATTGTCTTGTACAGCGTACTTATTTATTTTCAAACCATATGCATGTTTACTGTATTCAAATTGGCTCGTATTTTTTGTATCTTGTTATGTCCCTCTGAGGACCTGGTCCGCTGCCAGGTGTACCTGTTCTTGAGTATTTGCAGGAGCGCAGATTTGGATGGTTGTGTATGCTTCGTGGATGTCTTCTCTTCGGACCGTGATCGATAGCTGGTATACTTATATTTTGGTTGATTGTGTTGTACTTATTTTGTATTTGCTCTTATATTCGAGTTGGTAGTGGATTTGTTTCCATCCAACTATCATCCTTAGATACCTATATTGAGGTCTAGTTTCATAGATACTGGTTATTTATTTATATTTGATTTTTGTGGATGAGATTTAGATTTTACCCTGTGACTTGTGATACATTTTATACCACTTGTGGATTGATATTCATATTACAGCGTATGTGTGGATTTTGGTTTCCATATATTAGAGTTGCCATATCCATGCGGCTGGCATGCTTACGTGTTCCTAGTTCTACGTATTTTTGGGACTGGGGCGTGACAGAAGTACCTTGGATTATGTCGGCAAAATTTAACTGTTGCCCCCAAATCAGTCCTTCTTCCACTTTCCAGGGACGTTTGCAAACCCTGACTCAACAAGACATTTTATTCTTGTTGTTGAAACTGCTGATACTGTTGCACCGCCATCTGGTGTGTTGCATAGCCATCATTCCCCGGAGGATCTCCAACAATGTCGGGGTGTCAAGTACCACTGGTACTGCTAGGGGTACTGGTATTTCAGGGTCTAGTTGCTTGATATGTCCCACTTATGGTTCTACTGTGCCAGCTTGTTCAATTTTTGGCTCTATTCGAATTTGACTTTGAACATTTGCTACCTCCCGTTGTTGCCCAGGGAAACCCTGTCTTTCCATGCCTGCTACTTCAGCAACTGAAGAAGCCCTAAAAAAAAGGACAAGATCAAGAACCATCAAGAACAGGATGGGAAGGATAAAGTAGGCAAACAGTTTAACAGTTCAAGCGGTGGTATCGAGGAAGATGACGCAAGATATCAAGGGGAACAAATTTTGACTGAGACTCTTATGACCATAACATCCCACAAGTCTGAAAATATAGACCTGCATGGGGTACCACTAAAACCTTGTCACGTCTCAGTACCGGAATACAGAGACAGACATGGTCAGCTCCCCAGTACAAGGTATAGAACGTCGTACGGCGATCACAGCTGTAACTAGACAAGGGATGCATACTACAAACAAGTCACTTATGGTCACATAGAACATCTATTGTCCAATAAGAGTAACAAGAGTACATAACCATGATCAGCTACAGTCTGATTAATTACAATCATGTAGGAAACTAAATATCCAGATTCACGGCTAATAAGTGTCGGTAGCTAAACGTCCAAAATGGGTAAAATATGAAATAGCTAGCAGGAAAGAAGAGACCCACTCGTTTTCCCTAGTGGCCATCCGCCTGGTGCGCGCTATTATTCAGAAGAAGTACGCTTGATCCTCGGGTGCTAGATCTAAAACTGGCCATGCAAAACCAGTGGGGTTAGACCCCAAATAGCAAGTACCACAAATGAAGTACGAATGCAGAAATAAAACCAGGTTATGAAATATATATATATATATATATATATATATATATATATATATATATATATATAGTTCTGTCTCATAGTTTTGGTTCATAGCCTATCGTGACACAACAATCTAACCCTACAACCAAACAAGGACAAGGGTTAAAACATCGTACCATGATAGTCCATGTCCCTAGACTATTTGACAACAGATACAATACACAAACACGCTCAGTTACATAATCGACCAATCACTTGTATGACTTACTAGATAGAGTCTAGGTTATCCCAGAGATATTATGCATATAGGAATCCTCAGATCGAACCAGGTAATAGCAGGGTTAGCCGAGCCATAAATCGCTGTATAGCACATAGTACTATGCATTGGTCCCTCGTAAGGCCACCGTGCTAAGATCGCATAGAACACATAGTATCATATAATAGTCGAATATTGCCATCCACTAATGAGGATTTAAACAATATCCATGGGGACTATCCTGCACACCCCAATTCAGATGACTAGAGGTGGCTAGTTAGGCACGATCTCGAGATTTTATTCCTTTCCAATGCTCTACAAGTTTAGTTGCCTAGTTAACCCTAATATTAATTAGAATCTCATGGCGTGGTCACATGGTATTCCCCTTATATGACATACCATAGTACGGCCATGCTAGATACGAATCCACTTTGTCACTTGATAGTTCAATTTGGATTCACCCCAACGTGATGTAACAATCAACATATCCTAGCCACGCTTAGTCATTGAGTAACCCTTATGTCCATGCTGAAGATTGAGTCATATCATATGTCACGTAGCGCATAGGTATACCACATTATAAATATGTAATATAATCGCATAGGAACACTTAGCACGTAGGATGACATAGCACATAATAAGCGTATCAGTACAGATACAAGTGGTCGGGTCATGACGCATAGATGGGTCTAATACTTTTGTGGTCATCAAAGTCACACATACAACTCATAAAGTCCAAAGGAATATTCAACCAAAACTAGTCCAATAAAACGTGTGCAAGGGTTCGCATACGCGCAAAAGGATCAAGGCCGCATGGAAATCAGCTGCCACATAAGATCAGTTGCCGCATAGAGTCAGTTGTCGCATAGATTCATTTGATGCATAGAGTAAGTCAAAGTTTACTCCTCGGTTAATCGTACAGAAATAAAGGTTAATAAATACGTGTCAGAAAAGTGACTGATGTGACTGATGTGACAAGCCAAAAAGTGTATCAGGAAGAAAAGATAAAATCATAGAAAGATGTGCCACAGTTTCAGAGTCATGCGTCCAAGGATGGTGGCCGCATACTTTGCTTGCAGCATAAGTGTCGGTGTCGCATAGAGTTCGATGCTGCATGGAGTTCGATGCCACATGGAGTATTTTGGACTTAGCGAAATTCTTATTCGTTCAGCGAGTGAACACAAGTGTTCAAGGACACTTGTGTGATGACAGTCATGCATCTAACAAGATGGACTTATGCTAGTCAATATACGACAAGAGCTCCGGCCGCATAATCCTCTCGGGCAGCATAACACTCTCAGCTGTATAGCTCGCTGGCCGTATGAAGACTTCATCTTTTCTAATAACAGGTTCAGCTACGGCAGAAAAGCTCAAAAATCTAAATTTTGTTTTCTTAAAAAAACTATATTTTAACTCCGAATTGAGTGAAACAAAAGCCAAAACATTCGAAATAAAGTGCTCCATCCTTCCTAAAAAATATTTTTTGAAAATACTATATTTTAGTAGATCAAAACCACCAAAAACTCAAGGAACCCATAAAATTCTAAGTTAGAAAAGTAGATCTAAGCAAATATATCCATAAAAACCGAGAACTCCAAGTATTAAAAGCGGTCAGAATCATCATAAGCACATAATCGACTAATAAAATGCAAAAAAGGAACAAGAAATGAAAATTAAAAGGTTTCTCCATATAGTGCAATGTGTACTTGCCTAGAAATGAAAGAAAGAGGAGAAATGAAGAATGGGAGAAGAGAGAGAAACAAGTTAGCTTTTATAGCTAGGGTTTGAGGTTTAGACCATGGGTTCAAATTCATGAACAAACCAACCCACAGATAAACCATGAACCATGCTAAACCAAAGAATGGGTCTAGTCTCCATGCATGCAACCTAATGATCATGTGAACAAGAAATACTCTGCAGGAATAAATACAAGCAAGAAATAAATATATATATCCCAAAATACGTATTTCGAAAATGGGGAGTGACAACATACAATTCATTCTAAAAATAATAACAATTTAATAATATGGAATAAACAGTAAAAATATGAATACAATTAATTTAAATATTATATTTTTATATTATTAACAAGGTTTAATCAAGGTTTTTACCTATGGGTGCATACATGCATTCATGGGTTTAATTCTTTACATACAAATCCTAAAATAAACTCTACAATGAAGAACATGACAATGGGTTACAAACGCATATAAAATTATTTATTTATATATATACAATAATTATTCATGCATTCATACACAATATAGATGGTTTGAGGAAGAATGAGACTTACTAGAGAGAGAAGGATGAAGAACTAGGGTTCTTGGATGAAAGAGGTGGTGTGACCACGTGAGGAGGGGGAGGGAGCTTGGTGATGGTGGTGGCGGTTTGGAGGAAGAAAATTAGGGTTTTGTAGAGGAGAATTTAAGTTAGGGTTTTTAGAAGATAGAAGGGATATATATATATATATATATATATATATATATGGAGAGAAGAGAGGGGTTAGGTTGTTAGTTATTTAAAAGTCAACAACTAATCAATTAATTGATATGACAATGGTTTGATTTGATTCTATGGGATTAAAATAGTAATAAATAAATAAATAAATAAATAAATAAATAAATAAATAAATAAATAAATCCTATAAAAGAGGAAAGTAGCCTAAATTGGCATGGAGGAATTATAGGTTGCTTATTGAAAAATGTTGGATTGGAAAATAATTATAAATAAATTATTTATATATAAAAAATCTAAATATTACCCACAAAAAACTACGGTTGTCACACTAGTGCCATACTAATGCTGAATAGTCAAATTTTGTGTCACATGAAGATCCTACGGGTAGTGTCTTCCGTGTAGGCTACTTCCTACGAAGGGCGATGTAGATTTTGGGCTCATCCTATGTCATTAATGTTCAAACTACGGTGAAGTATCCTAATGAAATAATTAGATTTAAATTGATTTTAAAATATTTTAAATAAACACAATAAATATAGAATACACACAAAATACCTATTTTTGGGTGAAGGATTTTACAACCTATCCACCTTAAAAAATTTCGTCCTCAAAATTAAGAATATGGCATGATCTAGAATGTATGTAAAGTCCATACCTGAAGACTCGCGTAAGTGAGGAAAATGCTCTAAGATCGAATCATTTCGCTCCCAAATTGATTCACCCGGTGAATGATGCTTCCAAGCAACATACACTAGTCAAATGGTCTTCCCTCTGATACCTTCTCTCTACGGTCGAGGATCTCAACCAGTTGCTCCTTATAAGACAAACTCGATCCTACATAGATCTCTGAATGATCCAATAAATGGCTAGGATCCGCCACATACCTTCTCAATTATGAGATATGAAACACATCATGGAGACCCTCCAAGGTCTGCTATAATTATAGTATGTAAGCAACCTCTCCAACACATTCCAATACGTCAAACGGTCCAATGTACCTCGAACTAAGCTTCCCTCTACCTCTAAATCTGATGGTTCTTCTAGTAGGGGAGATCCTTAAGAACACATGATCTCCCGACTTGAACTCTAAGGGTTGACGATGAGTATCTGCCCACTGCTTTTGTCTATCTTGTGTTGCTCGAAGGTGACCTTGAATATGCTTGACCTTCTCCACTGTTCGAGTTACCAACTCCGGTCCAAGTATCTGTCTCTCGCCTACATCACTCCAACATACTGGCGATCGATACTTTCTTCCGTATAATGCTTCAAAAGGAGCCATCTGAATGCTTTCTTGGTATCTATTATTGTAAGAGAACTCCACCAAATGCAAGTGATCCTCCCAAGATCCTCTAAAGTTAAGCATGTACGCTCTCAACATGTCCTCCAACGTCTGAATAGTGCGCTATAACTGTCCGTCTATCTGCGGGTGATAAGAAGTGCTAAACTTTAATCTAGTTCCTAGGCTCTCCTACATACTCCTCCAAAAGTAGGATATGAACCTCGAATCTTTGTCGAAAACTCTGCTGACTGGTACTCTATGTAGGCGTACAATCTCCTTTATATACATCTCTGCCAGAACTTTTATAGATTTTCCAACTCTAAAGGGTAAGAAATGTGCTACCTTAGTCAATCTGTCCATAATCACCCAAACTGCATCTCGGCTAGCTGGACTCCTCGGGAAACCCGTAACGAAGTCTATGGTGATGTGCTCCCATTTCCACTCCGGGATTGGAAGCGGTTGGAGTAGTCCTGTTGATCTCTGATGTTCAGCCTTAACTTGCTGACACACTAAGCACTTCGCCACAAACTATGGTATCTCTCGCTTCATCCCGTTCCACCAGTAAATCTGTCTCAAGTCTCTGTACATCTTCGTATCTCCCGGATGAATATAGTATGCTGAATGGTGAGCCTCCGATATTAGCTCCTGCCTAAGCTCTCCATTAGGAACATAGAGGTGATCCCCACACCTCAAAGTTCTATCTTCATGTATCCTTAGCCTAGTCTGCAACCCAGCCTCAGTCCTTTGTCTAAGCCTATGAAATCTCGCATCAGTCGACATAGCTGTCTTGATACGCTCCACCAATGATGATTATACTTAAAGGTCTATCAACTTTGTGAATTCTCCTGGCATAACTACCTCCATGCCCAGCTGCTCCAAATCATATAACAATTCCTTTTGTATTGTAAGAAGTTTGCCGTCGGTCTCCTACTCAATGCATCCGCTACTGCATTAGCCTTGCCTGGATGGTACTGCAGCTCATTGTCAAAATCTGCCATCAACTTGAGCCATCGTCTCTGTCTCTGATTTAGATCCTTTTGAGTATAGACATACTTTAAACTCTTATGATCTGTATAGATCTCCACAGTCTCTCCGTATAAATAGTGCCTCCAAAGCTTCAAAAAAAAGATTACTGCTGCAAGTTCCAAGTCATGAGTGGGATAGTTCTTCTCATGGATCTTCAACTGCCGAGAACTATAGGCTACCATATTCCCATGCTGCGTCAAGACACAACCTAATCCCTTTCTGGAAGCATCGCTATAAATAACAAATCCTCCCGGTCCAGTAGGTATGGGGTGCTGCGTCTCTGCGCTGTGGGCAGTCTCGAGCAAGGTGCTGCTAGCCTCTGTACGGTTTGGGGTGCTGCGTCTCTGCGCTGTGGGCAGTTTCGAGCAAGGTGATGACTTGCTCCACATATCATGCATAATCCCATCTTCTTCCGACAATCTATGATGATGTGTCCCTTCTTGCCACAATGGTGACAAGTCGGGAGCTCCTGCTGTGGGTATGGTGCTGCCCTTTGATGTATCTGTGCTCCGGGACGATGGATCGGTCCTCCTGCTCCGGGCTGGGCTCTGGCTGGTGTGGTCATACTGGAACGTCTAGCTCCTCTGACGATGGCCTCCTGGATCCTTGCCTCTACAAGAACCTCCTCATAAGAGATCCTCGCCTGTGTGGTGGTATACCTCTGTAGCTCGAAAGTAAGACCGTGATGGAACCTCTGAGCCTTCTTTAGGTCATTAGGTATCATAACATCACCAAATCTGCTAAGACGGTTGAACTCCGCATCGTATGCGTCAACAGTCATATTCTCTTGTTCTAGATGTAGGAACTGGGAGTACAGGGCATTTATGAATGTAGCTGGAAAATACTTCGCATTGAAGTATTCTAAGAACTGCTCCTAAGTCTGGTTCTTGCCTACACTGCGCTCAATAGAATCCCACCAGTGATGGGCGTTGCCTTTTAGTTGGGCCCTTACTGCGGTCATCTAAAGGTCTGGTTGCAATTGTGAAGCCTCTAGTAGCATCTCTGTGTTGGCAACCCAATCGGAGATCTGTTCTGTAGTCTCATTGCCCGAGAAAGTATCCGGTCCTATCTGTTGGAACCATTTAACAATGCCACATGTCTGATCTGGTAGAGGTGCTGGTGCTGGTGCTGCGGTAGGTTTCCTTTCTAGTACTCCCATCAAACTCTGCCTCAACATCTCTGTCTGATGCCATTGTGCTTGCATCATAGTCTGAAGGAACTGTAGCATCTGTGGCTGCCCGTCTTGTTGTGGCATCTGGGGTGGATAAGGTGGAGGTGGTGGTAATGGGACCTCTGGTTGTGCGGTAGGTATTTCCTCAGATGTTGGCCTCTCAGTCTGTGGCATCGGTGTAGCTCCTGAAGTCTGTCCCTCAAAATGCTGCATGGGGATCGTCTAGGAAGTCTCTCCCTCGGGCTGCTGTGTAGGATCGTCCTGAGAAGTCTCGTGCCAATGTATCAGCGGGGTCTGTAGCGGGGATTGCCCTTGGGGTACCTCTTTTCCTTGGGTGGTGTTGTTTGACACCACGGTACTGGGTGCTCCTCGTCCACTACGCAAATTTATCTTGCTGCCAGAGATAGGATTTTACAAAAAAAGGAGTACAGAATCAAGCAAACATGATGCAGATATTTAGAAGCAATACGAAGGAAGTTCAAAGATGCAATCAAAGTTGATGAGACCTAGTAATTTCTATCCTACTGCAGGCTCGCTGGGCATGTCACCATACCACAAGCGAAAAGTCGACCTGCATGGGCCACCACTAAAACCATGTCATGCCCCAGTCCAAAAATATACAGGACTAGGCCACGTGGCAATAGCCAGCTGTCACGTCTCTGAGGATATCCCAATTTAATGGATCCTAACAAAGAGTGCTACGTTGTCCTAAGTACTAACATGTCCTATACCAATGATCAACAGGTAAACTAATCTCATCCATAATGTAAACAACAAGAATGTACTAATAATAACTGCTGGAAGATAAACGTCAGTCTCAAAATATCATAGTACAACCAAGAATGTCTGGTGGGGACAAACCCACTACTATGACAAAATAAAAGTACTAAAATGATAGATAAAAGAGTAAGGACTAGAGCATCGGCTGACTAGATAGTGATGCTCCCAATCCTAGGCAGAATGCCTACCAGCTGATCACGAAAACTTTGATGGTAGCACCTCTAGCTCCTCAGCTGTAGTGAACCTCGTCTCCTACCCTGGGCCGTATACTGTGGGGGTAATATGCCTCGTCCAAATTTGAAAAGGTACCAGGTCCTCAGAGGGACGTAACAAAACACATAAAAGCATGCCATATATAAATACTGAATAAAATAAATACAATAAGGGTTGTGCTAACCATCTAAGTGAATGTAATGTGAGAACAACTTTGGTACGTATGGGTAAGCGTAGGCATAACGTCCAACACTCCGAAGAGCGTGGTATCTGTAACGTCCATCATTCCAAAGAATGAGGTATCTGCAATATATATATGTCTGTATCACTCCGAAGAGCACGGTGTCTGCAATAAAGGAAGTCATTGGATCCATGGCTCCTTCGGATATGACGGAGTCCAATGTGTGTATTCCATACGCCTACTAGTTGTCCTCCCCGCCTAATGTAGATACACTAGTCGAATACTTGACGTGCGTACCATATATCTATATGCCAGTCTCTACAAATAAAATATCCTGAGTTACGTATTAACTGTGATGCATGTCATACGCACCGATAGCTAGTCGAATACGCGAACCCGCATCCCAATATGAATATCACAGTGAATACGTATAAAATGTCAGGTCTTAGAAGATATCAACGTATCCTCCTAATTGGGGTGAGTCTACTAGTGACTAGGCCAAGTATACTAAATCATCGACGTATCCGTCGATAGCACCCGAGTCAATCTCGGACGCACACAGTCATATAAAATAAGCAAGAAAATATCATACAACGTATGCAATATTTAAATTAGACATTAAATATGACAAGATATCTTTCCTGAGTCCTCAAGCTGTGAATGCCAATATCCTGCTCCTGCGATGTCTCCGGGCTGATCCAATGATCCTAACACACAATATAATATAGAAATCTATATCAGACACTAAGACGAAATATGCAGACACTACGTTTCTCTTAGGAACTGTTTCAAGTTCACGGTTGGTCGAAGACAGCGTTACGTATGCACATAGCTAGGATGTACACGTGTTCTGTTCTTGGTCAACGTGTGTCTTGAGACAATAATTACTACGTTTATGGTTTTACGAACTTATATTACATCTTGTTGTATTGTGCCATTAATTCTCATGTGAAATGTACTAGGTCAAGTCTATGTTTCCTGGTAAATTATAAGTGCTTATATCAAGTCAGACTATTAGGGTAGTTATTATCCATTAATTTACTGTTTAAGTCTAATTAGTATACATACTCAAATATAGGGTTTCTTGTATAAATTTTTTGTGTCCACGCGACTAATCGCGACACAACTTGACGACACGGTGATATAACTACATAGGATACGAGTTGTACCTATACGAGGCTATTCGTGGGGGTCTGTGTTCGCAGTCTGGACGTCCTCCGGCGAGGGTGGTGCTCCGGCGTCATACGATAGCACGGCGACAGCAACTCGATAGCAGTTCAGGATCGGCAGCGGCAAGGCTGTCGCGGTGAGGCGGTTGGGAAAAGGGGAGGTTGAGGGTGGTGGTGCAGCTGGTGCCAACTGTTACAGGCGGTTGGCAGGGTGGTCCGGCGTGGGTGACGTCGGGGTCAGCCAACCAATGTTGGTTGGCGGTTGATGGAGACGGCTGGGCGCTCGGGATCGGGCTAGAGGGAGTCGGGTGTGTGGAGGCTGTTGGTGAGGGTGAAGCTCGGCGGTGCATGCGGTTAGGGCCGGTGGAGCGGTGACCTGAGGGGGCTGTGGTGGTGAGTGTTGGGAGGTCGGGGAAGGGAGTAGGGTGCTCGGCAAGGGTTCGGCTAGGGTTTGGAGAGGGTGGTGATGATTTTGTTTTTAGGTTTTTAGTAGGAACATGTGTATTTATATGGGAGGGAATTTATGGGCTGCCTTTGGGACTTGGGCCTGTCTGGACTCATCGGGGTGGGGGCTGATCCACATAAAAGGGGTGTCAATGGGCTTAGTGGGGTCTCACTTAGGGTGAAATTGATCTTAATTTAATTTTATTAAAAGCAAGGCCCATGGTGTTCTTTAATGTATTGAAAACACATGGAACTAGATTTGGGTGGGACACAAGCGTCATGAGTGTAGTAGGCTCAGAATTAGTCAATGCCCATATTTGGTTTATACGGAGTTGGGTTGTGGTTGAGTCTTAGATTCAAGTAAAAAAGGGTAATTATGAGGAATTGATTTTTATTGGGATAACACATAGATGTTTGTAACAATATTGCGCAGCTCAATTTGGAGCACAATATTGAGTATCTAAATGTCACACAAGGTCAGATGGGTAGCCTGGCATGTCTAGGGGATGTGTCGTTAATTAGTTTGAGGGTAACTACTAGTGTAGCGCTCCAAACCTCAAAGCTACGGTACAGGGTATTAAGTCTCTTAATTGTTGTGCATTAATTCTAGTTACATCTAAATTAATCATAGTTTCTTCACTTAAATTAAATAAATCCTAAATTGGTCGAGGGGGTTTACATCGGTCTTCCCGCATGATTGTAGAGCGCCTACTCCTGCTCCTCCCTTGCTATCCATCATTATGGATTCTTTTCCATATACAGAAGCTTGCACTGTGGAGGAATGGTCCAGAAAGTATTAAGTTCTATTGTAGGCAAGACTTGTGTCAGTAGCAATGACAGCACGGATGTGCTTCTCTAATGAAAAAGGTTAGCATCAGCGAGACTTCATGGAAACCCTTAAAATATGTTTCCATCGTATGTATTCATGACCTTGAATACTAATGAAAACCCTTGAATCTAATGGATTTCCATCATATGTACTCATGATCTTGAATATAGATCAATAAAGTGTCTCATTTTTCAGAATTTCTTCTTTGTATTTATCATATTGTATGTTGTAGACTTTTGGGTATCGTATTAGAGGTAATATGGATGTAGTAAAATATCACAGTCTGTTTAAGGACATCCATGGGGGACTTTGGTGGACCTATTACTTTTTGTGCATGTGAGTGCAAGTAATAAGTTCAAAATGAAACCCTATCAGAGGTGACATGGATGTGATCAATTTTGTAGACCCATTGCTTCTTGCGCACCTGAGTACAAGTAATAGATTTTAGACAAGCCCTACAAGAGGTAATATGGACCTGGCGTACTTAGAGTTAAGTATGGGTAATAAGTTGAGATGACGACCGACATTAGTGGTAATGCGGACGTGATAATCGATAGTCAAATTCGACAAGTTTTCTCCGAGGTAGTATGAACATGGCAAACTATACTAGGGAGGATATGATGACGATAGCTCAGAGGTGACGTGGACGTGAGCTAATCAATAGTCATACTGAGAGATTAGTTATGAACCCAATATTTTGGTAGAAGAAAAAGAAATGAGCCAGAGGTAATATGGACGTGACAGTTTTCTTTGGATAGATAACATGGATAGCTTATAGTTCAGAGGTAATATGGACGTGAATCGTTTGCTTCCATTGAGAATATCCTACTGGAGGATCTTTGGTTGACCTATTACTTCTTGCGTACTAGAGTGCAAGTAATAGGTTCGAGACAAGTCCTGCCAGATGTGATATAGACGTGGCAAGTTTTGTGGATTTAACACCGCTGGTGTACTTAGAGTTAAGTACAGGTGATAAGTTAAGATGATGACCGATAACTGAGATAATATGGACGTGATAATTGAAAACTAAACCCGGAAGGTTTTCTCAGAGGTAATATAGACAAGGCAAACTCGTCCGGAGAGAAATGTTAGGACAGTTGTTCAGAGGTAATATGGACGTGAACTAATGTTTGGGACACTCACTGAGGAACGATTTGCTGAGTGTGGTCTATCCGAGAGTGTAGATAGACGTGAGGGTTACTTCACTGGAGAGATTGTTAGGATGATAGCTCAGAGGTAATATGGACGTGAACTAGCGTCTAACAAGACTGGTTTGTGTGGTCTCCGCGGGAGTGTACAGATGGACCTGGGAACTGCTTTGCTGGAGAGATTTTGAGGATCCATTATCCATTGCGTATCCAGTTTCATGCCCGGTCCCGCATGGCTGGTCGTCCTCGCATGGGCGTGATGCCGCGTGAGCCTAAGTTGCGCCCGCACAAGGCTAGGCATAGAACGGGCGGTAAGATAAGTAGTTCACAAGGTCGATATAGCGAAAGCATAGAACGAACACATGTATGATACAAAAATTAGCTCTTTATTAATTCTAAATAAGTATTACAAGCGGCGCTAGGCCAGGATTACAAGTCTCTCAAGCTCTGTCTCTCTTAAAATAATAAAGGCGTGACAAGTGGCTTACAACAAGGAATAATGCATAGGCGATGTTCCAATATTATGTCCTATATATGTGCTTAAGCTCCGGACGCAACACTCCAAGGCTCCAGAGCGAACTCTGTACTTAGCGCACATGAGGGGATACTCCGTACCGAACGAGGTTCTCCCGTACCCTGTACACAATCCGGTGGGTTATCAGTACATTGAATGCACTGGTGGGGAGGCTTCTCACCCGCTCAACAAATCCATACATGTTTAATTAGTTATGTGCACTATATCATTATTGTCTTTCTAGACTTTTCTTAGAATCAGTTTCATGGCAAAGATGTAAAGCCTAACTCGTGTAGCAGTGCGCCGTACGAGTTGAGAGTAACACGGTGATACTTACAAACTTACCATTCGTTCTTCCTTGTCCAAGGTAAACCAAGTTAAATCGAGGACGAATATATATAAAATTAAGGAATCGCATAAGCAATCATAAGTGTCACGAGCGTGTTTCTGACTCAGGTGCATGAGTTACACGAATACTCAGGTGTGATACTCCGATATTCAAATACGTTCAAATATGTATAAATGTCTTATACTCATATTCGTTCAGATATTCCAGATTAACAGATGCGATACAATAACTCGTACGCGGATTGCCGCTAAGCGAGGATGACTTAAAGGACGAGTTATAGTCATGAACGAGGATGGTGTACAATAAAAAGTATATGAGGCGCTACATGCCATCCCATTCTGTACGTGAGACTATCAGCCTTAGAACGAGAATGGCGCGGCGTAAAGTACGTGAAGTGCTATACGACATCCTGTTCGCACATGATTAAGACCGCGTGAGGTTCCGTTCGGATCGGATTGGCCCCAGTGCCCCGGAGACCGTCCGTGGAACGAGATTCAAAAATCTCCCTTGTGCACCAAGTTGTCCGCGACTATGCAAGACTCGGGTCTTCCAGATTCACGACTTGACATGCTCAATCTTGATTCTTGTTCTGAACGAGTATTACTCCACGAGCTATGATTTTACTTGACATGATGCAATTCCCTAGTTCGGGAACTGCCTTGGTGACCTAACGGTCCCAAACACTTTCAGGTTCATACTTGCACAAAATGACTATTCAATAGTCCTCCGGATAACTAGATGAATGCAAGACATGGATAATGTTACTGGTTCGTGGCATAAATCTTATGAGGTAAGCATAACAAATATGTAAAGCAGACAAACATTGGAATAATATGAATATAACTTTAAGGAAACATACAATATAGCCTTACCTGAAAACATAAGCAATTACGCTAGCGTGGGTCTAAGGGATAGTGCGATGAACCAATATTTATATATGTTTTATTTCCATATTTTATGCAAGCAGTATAGGATGGGATTACTCCCTTAGCTAGGTGTGTTGTATTCTTTATTAGCATGCAAGGGGTTATTGCCTAGCGATCAAGCATGTATATTCCAAGTTCTAGGTGTGCAGGCCAAGCAAAGACAGGTTCATTGTAGCCACCCACCTGAACGAGGGCTTGCCTCGGCCAAGCGAGACTTTGAGTGAACTGCTGAAACTCCAAGTCCAAGTGCTGATATTCCGTTTGAGTCATCTTACGGACTGAGCGAAGTGGGCTATTACATAATACACCACTCAAAAAAAGTTTCATCCTCGAAACTTACTAAGATAGAACTCATCCAAGAACAACACTTATATACCAAACTTAAAATATCACGTTTATCTTTAAATCCATAACTACACTCATCGTTCCTTTATCCATCCAAGTCTGTCTATATCCATGCAGTTTATCAAATCCTTGCCTCAAACTCTATTGCGCCTAGTGCAGAGCTGCACTACTCAAATACAGGTGTATGCTACAACTTGCTCACACAAGGGACAAACTAGAACTATGTTGAACCACCCGACGTTCTATCACTTAACTTCGGAGTCAAGAACACGTTCCAACAAATCACTTGGTATCGCCTGACTAAATCCAGTGTTACACCTAACCAATATTCCAAAAATCCTTAGAACTTCAACTTTAATATCCACCAATTCTTTGCATGTGACATTTCTTAAATCTAGATCCAAATCATATTTGATATGCAATCCTCTATTCTGAGCCATCACTCAATCACACTAGAATTATTGTACTATCTTTTAAGTTTATCACTTGATACCTACACATTTTATATTCCGAAAACTTATTCATCAAACAAGACCTAGCCAATCCCTTATTCATACCTCATGCATATAATAATCATACTCTTCCAAATACGATATACATTCCGATGATATCGTCTACATCCTAACCAAGTCAAAATCTACGTTTGTTCAATCTTCCAGAACGATCTTTAACTTATCCATCTTGACATATATCAACTTTATATCCAATCTGTTTATCAATACTTCATTTATGTTTCCAATCAATCCTTGCTATGACACGATTCATCATCAAGTATCTCTCACCTTATGAAATCACCATGATACCACGAGCAGAGTCAATCAAAACCCAAGTCAATTCCAATTCAATTTTAATCCTTAGTATTGTACCACCATCAAGAACATCTTCCAAGCACACGATTTTTATTCATATTCAATGCATCATCCAATTTTTTCATGATTCTTTTTATACGTTCAACACCAACATAAATCCGATAAGTCCACACTATTAACTTGTAATTTTGTTTGCACGATCCATTCGATTTCAAGTAATTCTACCAATAATTCCTCAATTTACATCGTTTGTCTTAGTCACATCGAACACTAACTCTTCTAAGGCACATATCTCAAAACTATATCCTAATTCTAACTATTGCTATCCCAACACTGAAGTCTTACCCATGTAATTTATAAGGTTTGATCACACCAACTCAAATCTCGTCAAGGGATCATCTGCCTAACCACTAGGTCATCTCACCAGATCATAGTTACAATCCAGATCACCATCCATAATATGCAAATCCAGAGTACCACGCTCACCCAAAATGAAGGCCAAACTATTATTCGTACGGGGTATTCTACCCAAGCTTGCATCACTCAGATTTTTTACATCAAGCATAGATCATCCTACCCAAACAAAATATCTCAAGCCAGGGATATGAGTCCGTTTAGGAAAGCCATCCTAAGGTAAAATCTATTGCAACACAATCCTCGATACACCCTATGATATAGTATGTCCAATCTATCAATTCACATAGTCTATTTCCTCAAAAGTATCCGCTAAAGTCTACTTTTCCATCTATCCAAGTCAAGTTCACCAAGCCACGATTCAAATCTCTAAACCATAATCTTTATATTATATTCTCTAAATTATTTGACATAATTCACGTATTCATTCACAAAACCATCAAGCACTACTTGCATCAATTTCTAAGCTAACTTATCCTCGAATTTGATTCATTCTCCAACCATTTACTAGAGCAGTCCTCAAAACTCACCGAGCTATCCCTTGTTATACGTTCATTTCATCCGAGTCATAATTTATCAAATCTTTTCCTAAACGTCAATCTCGTTGCATCGATCTAATTTCTGTCTTCAAGCATTTATTTCCTTAAGTTCGCGTTGATCACAATTCTATCATTCATCAACTAGAGATTCCTCGAGCCCATGCATACCAATCTTCATTGCATTTATTTCATCAAGTTCGTCCATATAACCATCAATTTTTTTTGCACTATATCTCATCTTTCAACCGATTATTAACGTCTAAGTTATACACAAGATCGATTCCTTATCGTCATTTGCGTATCATCAAACCAACTTGATTTCCATCTCTAACATCAAATTTGATTCAGTAATTCTTTCAAAGCATTGTATATCGTACAATCCTAATTCTCTTGTGCGCTAAGTCTTTCTCACACTATTGCTTGATTAAGATATCTTCCAATCGTACTAGTTCCATTCACATCCAATCATATTCACCTGTAGCTGCATTCGAGTTCCGTATATCGCTGAGTCTGGATCGTGCACACATTCGAGGTATTCCCCAAGCATATGCATTTCAATCAAGCTTAGTGATAGAGAAGTTGGTTCGAGTTCAGCATATCGATGAGTCTGGATCGTACACATATTTAAGGTATCCTAAAATAAATGCATTTCAACCAGCTTAGCGATAGCGAAGTCTTTCAAGCTACGGTGAAGGCACCACAAATTCCATAAAACTTTCAATCCTTGACATAAAGTTCATCTGCATAATTCAATTTTCACGTATCACATAATCTCTTCTGAATTTCTTATTCTTCCTCGACCAAGTCATTCGTTTCAAATCCTTATTTGATATCATCCCAACTTCTACACAATCTCTACAGAACCGTTCGAGTAATTCTCGTACGAGACATATGATATCAATCTTACTAGGCTACACATATTCTAAGGCTTTGTACTGATCTCTTGTACAACTTTGCATTGCTGACCGACTTGTTGCTATCCCGAAATCCATGATCCAAAGAACATTCCTTATAGTTCCCCCATACGCCACTCAGGTTCAAGCCACATAAAAATCCTTTGAAACCATGTTCGCATCGCTAAACATCCAACCGATGCAATCCTTAAAATCCAAGTCCGATCCTCAATTTTGTATCAACGGTATCATCTTTTTCAAAATCAGCTTCATTGATAGATATCTCTTAATTTTGTGATTCGAATCCAACTTATCTCATATGAACGACATTCTAATCTCGCTCACAAGCATGCTAGTACCAACAAGTCTAATATGTAACACCCATTTCTCAGTCCACAAGGTCTTCTGTATAGCTGTTCTACTCAAGCAAAATACCCACATGATATCCATTCAACTAGCTAGACTTATTGTATGAAAAATCCTGAGGAACATTGAGAAGGAACGTCTAAAGTATTACCCACGAACGAAGTTTCAAGCAGAAAAAATCGATACGAGACCAAGGAAGCAAAGCTGAACTCTGATACCAATATGTCACGTCACGGCCCTGCAGGGCCTGTCGTCCTCGGATGGGCGTGATGTCGCGCGAGCCTAAGTTTCGCCTTCACAAGGCCAGACATATAATGGACGGTAAGATAACTAGTTCGCAAGGTCGATATAGCGAAAGCAAAGAACGAACACAAGTATAATACAAAAACTAGCTCTTTATTGATTCTTAATAAGTATTACAAGCGGCGCTAGGCAGAGATTACAGGTCACTCAATCTCTCTCTCTCTCTCTTTTGAAACAATAAAGGCGTACCAAGTGGCTTACAACAAGGAATGATACATAGACGATGTTCCAACATTATGTCCTGTATATGCTTCAGCTCCGGACGCAACACTCCAAGGCTCCAGAGCAAACTTCTTACCTTACCACACATGAGGGAACACTCCACACTGAACGAGGTTCTCCCGTACCCTACACACAATCTGGTAGGTTATCAGTACATTGAACGCACTGGTGGGGAGGGTTCTCGCCCGCTCAACAAATCTATACACGTTCAGTTAGTTTCATTATTGTCTTTTTAGTCTTTCCTTAGAATTAGTTTTATGGCAAATATGTAAAGCCTAACTCGTGTGGCAGTGCGCCGTGCCATATGAGAGTAACACGACGATATTTACCAACTTACCATTCGTTCTTCCCTGTCCAAGGTAAACCAAGTTAAATTGAGAACGAATATATATAAAAGCAAGGAATCGCATAAGCAATCACACGTGTCACAATCGTGTTTCTGACTCAGGTGCACAAGTTACACGGATACTCAGGTGTGATACTCTGATGCTCAAATATGTTCAAATGTATACAAATGTCTTAAACTCATATTCGTTCAGGTGTTCCAGATTACCAGATGCGATGCAATGACTCGCACATGGATTACCGCTAAGCGAGGATGACTTAATCTATATGAACATGAGTCCCTGGCATAGCCATAAAGGACGAGTTATAGTCATGAACAAGGAAGGTGTGCAATAAAAATTACATGAGGTGCTACACGCTATCCTGTCATGTATGTGAAACTATTAGTCTTAGAGTGAGAATTGCAGACATAAAGTACATGAAGTGCCACACGCTATCATGCTCGCACATAATTAAGATTGCGTGAGGTTCCATCCGGATCGGATCGACCCCAGTGTCCTGGAGATCGTTTGCGGAACGAGATTCAAAAATCTTATTTGTGTACCAAATTGTTCGCGACTATGAAAGTCTTGGGTCTTCCAGATTCACGACATGACATGCTCAATCTTGATTCTTATTCTGAACGAGTATTGCTCTACGAGCTGTGATTCTTGCTTTACTTGTCATGATATAATCCCCTAGTTCGGGAACTACCTTTACGACCTAACGGTCCCGAACACTTTCAGGTTCATACTTGCACGGAATGGCTATTCAATAGTCCTTCGGCTAACTAAATGAATGCAAGATTTGGATAGTATTACTGGGTAATGGCATGAATCTTACGAGGTAAGCATAACGAATATGTAAAGCAGACAAGCATTAGAATCATATGAATATAACTTTAAAAAAATATGCGACATAGCCTTACTTGAAAACATAAGCGATTACGCTAGCACGGGTCTAATGGATAGTGCGAGAAACCAACATTTATACAAGTTTTATTTCCATATTCTATGCAAGCAGTATAAGATGGGATTACTCCCTTAGCTAGATGCATTATATTATTTATTAGCATGCAAGGGGTTATCGCCTAAAGATCTAGCATTTATATTCCAAGTTCTATGTGTACAGGCCAAGCAAAGACATGTTCATCGAATCCACCCACCTGAACGAGGGCTTGCCTCGTCCAAGCGAGACTCCGAGTGAATCATTGAAACTCCAAGTCCAAGTGATGATATGCCGTTTGAGTCATCTTGCAGAACTGAGCGAAGTGGGTTGTTACACCCAGGACTCCTGAATACTGATAATAGCTTGTAGAGAAATGCCATACATAGGCACTCGCTGGGGATAAACAAGGAGTGGGAATACTATACATATTTGTTGTCTTGATGGGGATAAGTATAAGCCTAGACTTAGACAGTACTTTTTCAAGAACTTGCTGTTGATGGGCATCATTAGAAAGTCGCCATTAGGTTTCGCCAGTCGGTAGGTGCCGTTGGAGCAAACAGATTCTACGATTAATGGGCCTTCCCATTTGGGTTAAAACTTGACAGCCGTCTTGTGGGTCATAACCATTGGCTTTCTTACTGTCAGAATGAGGTCACCTACTTGGTAAGTCCTCTTCTTGACCTATTTGTTGAAGGCTCCTGAAAGGCGCACTTGGTACAGCTCAATGCGCTATTTAGCTAAGAGGTGCTTCTCGTCAAGTGTTTCTAACACTTATAGCCGTCAACGGTGATTGTCGTCGACGGTTAGCCGGTTGGAGAGAGCCACTTGGAGCGAGAGAATTTGGACCTTGAGGGAAGGACCGCTTTACTCCCGTAAACCAAAAAGAATGGCGTTCTACAAGTTGGCATCCGGACCAATGTTCGATAAGCCCAAAGATATTCGCCAGCTTCTTATTCTAGTCGCGCTTATTGGATGACACAAACTTCTTGAGTAGCTTTATGATAGTCTTGTTGAATTCTTCCGCCAGACCATTTATTGCTGGGTTGTAGGCCGTTGAGGCTATATTCTGAATTCGATTTTTGTCGCAAAACCGATAAATAGTGTGACTTGCAAACTTTAGAATATTGTCATAGATGATCATTCGTGGAAAGACAAAGCGGTATATGACGTGATGCTTGACGAAGCTGATCACATTTGATGTTTTGACTTTAGCGAGTGGTACAACTTTCGCCCACTGGTAGAAGTAATCGGTAATAAAGAGGATATACCGATGTCCCTTAGACGAAGGTGGACTAATTGGTCCTATATTGTCCATGCCCCAGGCTTTGAATGGCCAAGACACAATGGTCGGGTGTAGGAACTCCTAGGGCTGGTGGATAAAGTCTGCGTGGATTTGGCACGCTCAACACTTCCTTGCATAGTCAACAGCATCCACGACCATTGACGGCCAGTAGTAACCCATTCTCCGGAGACGGTCTGGTAGCTTGGGTCCGGGCTGATGGGCACCGTAAACCCTGTCGTGAGCCTCACGGAGAACCTACTTTGCTTCTGCATTCGATAGGCATCGTAGAAGAATACCATCGTAGGAATGACGATACAACATTTTGGTAACCTTATCATAATAGAACCGGAGGAAACGTCTTTTGATGGAAGTGGCTTCCTTTGGGTTCTCAGTAATAATTCTATAGACTGCGTAGTCGATGAATGGGAGTCTCCAGTATTGGGAGTCGGTGCTTGTCTCTATTAAGTAGCTCAGGCACAAACAGAGTCTGTTCTTTAGACAGACCAGCTCCTGACCGACCACGGTGATCAGTTCATGGGTATTGGCTGGAACAGCTAAAGAGGCTCGAGGCCAGCCAAGATGTCAGCCATGATATTTTACAGTCGTGAGACATGCTCTATAAAGAACCCCTCGAAGGTGGATATAATGCCGAGTGTGGCTTAGTTGTAGGGATTCAAGTCTTTATTTCGGACTTTGTACTCGCCTCGGACTTGATTGACTTTCAATTTGGAGTCACCGTAGGCCTCTAAGTAGTCAACTCCCACTTGTTTAGATAGCTGGAGCCTAATGATGAGAGCATTGTACTCTACCATATTGTTGGAGCATGGCTCTGTGTGGGAGTAAGCGCGATCCTGATGCCAACGACAATATCGCCTTTGGGCTCTGTTCTTGAAGCACCATCGAAGAACATTCGCCAAACGGCTTCTACGCTTGTGGTCATGTTTGAGTCTGTTACTTCGTCTGGGATCTTCTCGTAGTGATTTGAGGTTTCCGGTATAGGGTGGGCTATAAGAAAATCTGCCAATGCTTGGCCTTTGACCACCTTTTGCTAGAAAAATACCATGTTGTATGGTGATAGCAGTATCACCCATGTGGCTAGGCGAGAGTTGAGCGCTCCAGGTTTAGTCATAAGGATCCTGAGCGAATTAACTTACAAGATTATATGGATGGTTTGTCCTGCCACGTAATGTCGAGTCTTCTGAATTGCGAAGACCAGAGCGAGGTACTCCTTGTCTGGGCTAGCAGAACCCCGAGGGAGTGGTCCATCGCCCGTCCATACAGTAAGATGGGTCTTCCCACAACAGGGACCACCAATACTGGGGGATTCATGATATACTCCTTGATGTTGTCAAAGGTGCGCTGGCATTCTTTATTCCAGACAAATGAGGCCCCATTCTTCATAAGCTGAGTGAACGGCTGACAACGTCGAAAGAGGTTTGATATGAACCTCCTGATGTATGCTAGTCTTCCTTGAATGCCACAAAGTTCTCTGAGGTTCCAGACAAATGAGGCCCCATTCTTCATAATCTTGTCAGGGTCTACGTGGATGCCCTTCGAAGTTATGAAAAAACCCAGGAACTTGTCGCTGGAGGCTCCTAGGAAGGATTTGGTGGGATTTATCTTGAGCTGGTGCTAACGCATGAGGTCGAACACAATCTTTAAATCTTGGAGGTGATCATCTTTGGAGCGACTCTTAACGGCGATATCATCAACGTAACACTCCACCGTCTTGCGTAGATGTTTGTAAAAGATGGTATTCATAGCTCGCTGGTATGTAGCACCTGTATTATTCAGACTGAAGGGCATAAATATGTAGCAGTACACTCCTATCGGCGTTCACAATGATGTATGCTTCTCGTCATCAGGAAATATCTTAATTTGATTTTATCCAGAGAACTCGTTCATAAAGGGCATATGCTCGAAGCCACAAGTGTTGTCGATCATTATGTCTGTGGTAGGAAGGGGAATCTCTTCCTTAGGGCATGCTGCATTTAGGTCACGAAAGTCAATTCACTACCAAAATAATTCAAATCAGCAACGAATTTAGCGACTCTGGATAACCACGTCGCTAATACTATTGAAATTAGCGACGTTCTTTAGAAACATCATAATACATCGCTATCAGCGATAGTTAGTAACAATTTTTAGTATTATGAAAGATTTTATCGCCTATAAGTCCCTAAACGTTGCTATATTTTTAAAACAACGATGTTTAGCGACTCCAACAATTATATGTCGCAGGATTTTTAAACTGTAGCGACGTTTAGCGACATCTCGAGCGGATGTCGCTAAATTACTTAATATAGGGTTCCCTCGTATATTCGACTTTTCATTTCCCCCCCAAGTTTTCCCAACGTTTTGTTTCCCGTGCGCCCCTACCGGCAATCCACCCTCCCCCGGCGACCCTCCGCTGCTCCGGCGACCCACCCACCCCCTCGACCGCCTCCCTCGCCCCTACCTCGACTCGACCGTGTTCGCCCCCCAACCCCAACACAGGTGACCCCAGACGCGGCTCCTTCCTCCGGCGTGGTCCTCCTCCGTCGACCCCTCTCTCAGGCGCTCCTCCTTCCTTCCACCTGGCTCGATAAACCCTAACCTAGACCCGGACACAACTAGGACACACATACATATACCTATACTAGACATAATCAGGACACATGGACACACATAGGACGTATATGCAGATCCAGATCTTTTTGTTCTTTTTGACGACGGACACGATATTGGCTACCTAATTCGGATTTTGTTCTTTGATGAAGCTACTAGCTATCAGTTTGTTGACTTTATCTTCGATGGCATTCATGATGTCCGGCCGAAACCACCATTGTTGTTTCTTGACTGGCTTAGCATTCGGCAAGATGTTGAGTTTATGGACCATAATTTATGGGTCCAGTCCCAACATGTCTTAGTAACTCCAAGCAAGCAAATACATCAATGTATTTCCTGACGAGCTGTAGCAAGAATTCCTAATCCTTATTGGACAGATTCTTCCTGATGAAGATAGGTTTAGGGGAGGATTCATCGCCCAGATCGATTTTTATGACTTCATCCTCAGTGGGAGGTTCTCGTTGTTCGAACCATATCTCCTATTGTACATCTAGGCATTTGGCCCACAATTCTATTTCAAATAGTCCAGGTGGATCCTCGTCGTCTTTCTCAGGGTCCACTGACACCATGTTGGCAGACAATGTTTGCTTGAGCATCTTTTCGATACTGGTGTCGGAGTCCCAAGAGGAAGATTTTGAAGAGTGAGTGTTACTCATCTTCTTCGTTCAAGCCTTCGGGGGTTGTGGGAGATGTGACGTACCCTAAGCCATGCTTGGTCTTATGGTAGTAATCATCGGGCTTGCCTGCAGGAGCTTGCAGACGTAGAGGCAGCCGTCGACATTTGTCGTAGTTCAAGCCCCTAGCGACTTTCAGAACGTATCCTATCTTTTGGATGAGGTGCTTGGCCTGAGAGTTGTACCGATAAAGTGGTATCTTGTCAGTATCTAGTTCTGGCTCTAGTTCCTCTGGGTCGAAGGATTGGAAATTTTTTACTCTGCCGAAGATGATGAGTTTGTCTCCCATCTTCCTTGATAGAACTATGAAGTAGGAGTTTTGATTAGAAAGAATTTGGTTTACTGTATATGTGGTAGTCACCTGTGTATGCAGGTGCAGATCCATACCGTGCTCAAGGGAATATAGCGTGTTGAGCGGTGCAACATCCGAGTAGTTCAAAGATAGCCCTTTATTGATAAAATAAGGTATCTCGTATTCCGTAATTACATCGTCGAGAGAAGGGACATTAGCAAGAGCAGTGTCACTCCCCGTTACCGATATACGCATTTGGAATATATTTTATTTTTGCATGGTTGCATGTGCAAGGAGACTAGACCCATTCTTTGGTTTAACCTGGTTCATGGTTTATTTTTTGGGTTGGTTCAACTCATGAGAACCTTTGGTTCAAGCCTCAACCCTACCATATATTTAACCCAACATTTTCTCTTTATATCTTCACTTCTTCATTACTTCCTCTTTCTTTAGTTTTCTTTCCCAATTTCCCTAGGCAAGTACACCTTGCATGAGAAATGGAGAAACCCTCCATATTATTGTTTTATTGTGTTTATTGTGTGTTTTTAAGCACTTTTAGTACTTGAAGTTTTTTGTTTTGATGGATAGACTAGTGTAGATCTATATTTCTAACTTAGGATTTTATGGATTTTATGAGTTTTTCTTGGTTTTGATATATTAAACTTGTGTCTTTAAAAACTAGTTTTTGCTACATGATAGACCTTTCAATTTATAGCATTTTGGCTTTTGGTTCACATGATTTGGACTAAAAATGAGGATTTTAGGGACAAAACAAGATGTCATCTTTTGGAGCTTTTATGCCATGGCCGAACCTGCTGTTGGAGAAAAAGAAGTTCACATGCGGCCAGTGAGCATATACGATTGAGAATGCCATGCGGCCCGAGAGGGTTATACGGCCTAAACTCTTGCCACATACTGACAGCATGCGTCCATCTTCTTGGATGCTTGATTGCTGATTTACATAAGTGTTCTTGAACACCTTGTGCTTTCACTCGTTGAACGAATAAGAAATTCGCTAAGTCCAAGTCCATGCGGCATTGAACCCATGCAACACCAACACCTATGCGGCCTGGAGAGCATGTAGTCCCTATTTTCTTGGACGCATGACTCTGAACTGTTGGCACTTATTAATATGGTTTTGTCTCTTTTTCTTGACACACTTTATGGCTAGTCATATCAGTTAATTTATGTCACATCACTAACACTTTATTTATTGCCCGTCACTTTATCACTTGTCCCAAGGAGTAGACCTTAACCCTGGGCATGCGGCCAAGTGGTTCATGCATCATGACTTTATGCGGCCTAACTTTTCATGTGGCCTGACTTCATACGTCCTGACTTTATATGCGTCCTGACTTCATATGCGGCCAGAATTGTCATGCGGCCTGACTTTCCATGCGTCCTAGAGACCCATGCGGCCCTGCTCATTGATTGAATATTTCTTGATTCATGTGACCTAATGTATAATGGGTAATTATAATCGAATACTGTATCCATGATGATACCACTATTGTCTGATAATTATTCATGATTTAATGTGTGCCAAGGTACGACACATCGTGTCACGTGTTAAGTGATTATATTTGGGTTGTGCATCAAGAATGCCTCCAAATTCCTGAACGCATGATATTATATATATTGTTTTCCCAGTACGGGCATCATAAGCGAGTGAACTACCAAAGCGTGGTTAGGATATTGATTGTCTGAATGTTACATACACGCTCGGGTGAATCCAGATTTGACTTCCATGAATTCGTATATAGCGTGTCCGTACTTTGTACGACATCTTAAGAGAAATTCTTATGTGACCACGCCTTGATATTTCAAACACAACTTAGGGCTATTAGGTAACTAAAAGTGGTAGTAACATGGGAGGGAACGGTATCTCGAGATTATGCCAACGAACCTTCCCAAAGAGATTCATTCTAAGTGCGCTATGGGATGGCCACCACAGATAAGGTATATCATCTGCCTTAGTGGAGTGTAGTATCTGAATTATTATTATGCCGAGCCATAATTTTAATATAGGAACACTGGAACCGCTAATACCATATTTTAGCGCAGTAGCCCTACGGGGGACTGTGCATCCTGCAAGTCCCTGTTTTATTATTGGGTTCGGTTAGCTTATGTTTGGCACTGGCGTGATCTGATGATACTTATTATGCATTATTCTGAGATAACCTCAGACTCCACAAAATAGCAAGTCGTATAAATGATTGGCCGATATAGGAAATGGACTTGGTTGTGATTGTATTTTTCAGCTAGTAGCCTAGGGAAATAGACTATTTTAGTGTGATGGTTCAACCCTTGTCCTTGTTTGGTTGTAGGATTGAGCCTCAGCGCTAGGATATGCCATGGAACTAAGTTATGACACTGAACCTATGTATTATTATATATTTTTCTTGGGTTTTTGTTTCTCTATTTCGTGCTTCCTTTATGGTACTTGCTATTTGGGGTCTAACCCCACTGGTTTTGCATGACCATGTTTCGAGCCAGCACCCGAGGATCCAGCATACCTTCCCCAACTCATGGCGTATACTAGGAACATGGTTGCACGGGATAGCGAGTGAGTTTTCTTCTTTCCTGCTCGTCATTGAATATTTACTTCTTTTTGGCGTTTAGCCACCAACACTTGTTAGCCGGCTCGTCTGGACATTAGTTTCCTTACATGATTATATTAAATCAGACTGCAGCTGATCACTGTCATGTACTTTTGTTACTCTTCCAGCTTTTTATTTTGTACAGCTAGTATCCAGGATATTTTAAGAAAGCGTTTGGGACGCCTTATTGCTTATTATATTTGCTTTATGCTTACTGTTTCTCGTTTGAATGATTGAGACATAGAAGTTATTGATCCTAGGATACTTGATTGTATCATGCACCCCCTGACTTATACAGTCATAACCGTCGTACGATGTATAGCACCTTGTACGGGGTAGTTGGCCAAGTTCGTCTCCGTATTCCGGTACTGGGGCATGACAAGGTTTTAGTGGTGGCCCATGCAGGTCTGTTCTTCAGACTTGTGGGATATCATGGTCATATGAGTCTCAATCAAAATATGATCCTTCTTGAAATTCTGAATTTGTCCTCTTTGATACTCAGCTTGGATTCTTCCAGATTGATTGCTTCCTTGTTCCTTCTTATCCCGTGCTTGATGTTTCTTGTTCTCTTCTTTATGGCTTCTCCTTCCCCTGATGCTGCAGAAATAAGAGACCGAGTTTCTAGTGGAATAAAATCCTGTGGAACCCCAGCCAAGGATCCGAGTTGAACCCACGTTGAATGGGACAAAGTATATGGCTCCAAGTGTCCCCATACCTCTCGCAGTGCCGACAGTACTGGATACTCCGGCCTTGCTAGAGATTATCCATGGATTATTAGCTTCCCAACAACACCAGATAGTGGTGCAACAACTACAACAACAACAACATCAGTAACAATAGCTCCAACAGTAGGAACAAAATGTCATGTTGAACCAAGGGTTGCAAACGGCCCTGGAACAAGACGGGAGAACAGATTCTGGGGTATCTGTTAGATTTTGTAGACTGAACCCTAGATACTTCGATGGTATGGAGGACGCAATCACGACAGATGATTGACTCCAGGATATTGAGGCTATTCTGACAGCGGCTAAAGTTTCAGTCGAGGAACAGGTTGACCTGGTTCGCCTACAACTCCAAGATCTGGCAAAAGATTGGTGGACCACGATGGAGGTGGGATTGAGGTGTCCTATTTCATGGAAGAATTTCAGGACCTGGTTCAGGTCAAAGTACTTCAGGATTATCAGTGTGAGTTGTAGCAAAGGTTCATTAACCTCAAGCAAGATGGAAGGACAGTAGACGGCTATGCGGCAGAGTTTTGTCGACTTAGCAGATTTGCTCCAACCATGGTTGCAACAGAGTTGGAGAGAGAAATAAGGTTCCAGCAGGAACTTTACTTGGAGATTTTGCATATGTTAGAGGTGCACAACTACCAGACCTTCGAGGTGGTATTGATAGCACCCAAGAGGGTTGATCTTACTTTCCAAAGGATGGCATCAAGAAGAGTGGATCGGAAGAGGCCTTATGGACAAAACAAAGAAGGAGGACCAGTACCCCGAACGTCAGCACCATCACCTGGCATTCGTATACATAATTCAACGCCACAGATGGCGATAGTTTCAACAGTGATAGTACCAACTCGGCAACAACAGTCGTGGCAGTAACAACGACGGAGAGCGTCGACATATTATACTTACTGTGGCAAGGAAGGTCATACCCGAGTTGTTTGACGGGCAGCTAACAGACTATATTTGAGATATGTAAGCCCTGATCACAAGGTTGCCACATGCCCATTGATGCAGAGGCCAAGAGGGCCAGTACAACAGTTTCCTGCATTGCCAGCTCCAAGGGCAATGCAGCAAGGAGGACCAGCAATAACAGCACGACCTTTGGCTCAGCGTCCGTTGCTGATGCAGGCCCAACTTTATATGCAGCAACAACAGAATTAGCAGGTGCCGCAACCACGGCAGTAATAAAGACAGCAACAGGGAGCTCAACAAGGCCAAGGGCAGGCACTCACCTTATCTTTGGAGGAGGCAATAGCGTCGGGTGACGTAGTGGCAAGTAACATTTATATTATAACCTTTCCTGCCATAACAGATTCTGGAGCTTCGCACTCATTTATATTTGCACAATATGCGACACGTATTGGATTGAAGTTTGAGGCATTGCCAGCGATGCTAAATATACTCGCTGGCAATGGGATCGTCAAAGTTAGTAGGGTGTGCCTTGCATGTCCAGTCGTAGTATGTTGACATTTATTACTTGCAAAGTTGATCGAGTTTCCTATGGGTAACTTTGACATTATCTTAGGCATGGACTGGTTAAGAGACAGTCATGCAACAATAGACTATCATGAGGGTAGAGTGTTGTTTAAATTTTCTGGTCTAGAAGAATTTGTCCTTAGCAAAATAGCTAGAGACTAGCATAAGGGAGAAGTCGCAACAATAACAAAGAAAGCAAACCCGCTGCCCAAGATAGTTAAAGAGTTCATGGATGTCTTTTCCAACGATCTTCCCAGATTACACCCAGTTAGAGAAGTAGAGTTCTGTATAGAGTTGATGCCAGGAGCAGAACCAGTATCCCAGAAGGTGTACCCAATGTCACCATCAGAACTTGATCAATTGTGTTGACACGTGGAAGAACTGAAGGCGAAGAAGTTTATTTGGACTAGTGCATCATCGTGGGGAGCCCCAACGGTATTAGTGAAGAATAAGGATGGATCGACGCAGTTGTGTATGGATTACAGGCGACTTAATGCAGTGACCGTGAAGAACAAGTACCTATTACCAAGGATTGATGATTTGTTTGACTAGTTAAGTGGAGCAAGAGTCTTCTCGAAGATAGATTTATGATCAGGATATCATCAGGTGCGAGTCCGGGAGAAGGATATACTAAAGATAGGATTTAGGTCACTGTACAGGCATTACAGATTCTTAGTTATGCCATTCGGACTGACTAATGCTCCAGCGATATTCTTGGACTTGATGAACTATGTTTTTATGCCTTACTTAGATCGATTTGTGGTAGTATTCATCGATAAAATCCTAGTATATTCTCGTAATGAGGAGTAGCATGAGGAATATCTCAGGATAGTTCTGCAAACTTTGAGGGAGCACGAGTTATATAGAAAGCTTAGTAAGTATAATTTTTGGCTGGATCACATATCCTTTCTTGCACATATTATTTCTGGAGCAGGAGTGTCAGTTGATCCCAAGAAGGTAGAGGCAGTAAAGAACTGGCTAGTTCCAATGACAGTAGCAGAAGTGCATAGTTTCCTAGGCTTGGTGGGATACTACAGAAGATTTGTGTTAGATTTTGCTAAGATCTCGGCACCATTGACTCGATTGACGTGCAAGATAGTTAAATTTGTGTGGTCAGCAGAATGTCAGATTGCCTTTAAAGAATTGAAGAAGAAGTGAATCTCTGCACCAATCCTTACTCTTCTAGCAGGCTCCGGAGGATTCACAGTGTACTGTGATGCATCAGGCAAGGGACTTGGATGTGTTTTGATACAACAAGGAAGAGTGATAGTGTATGCTTCTCGGCAGCTCAGAGATCACGAAAAGAACTATTAAACTCACGATTTGGAGCTAGCAGCAGTAGTGTTTTCACTTAAGCTATGGAGGCACTAGTTATATGGTGATCGAGTAGAAATATTCATATATCATAAGAGTTTTAAGTATTTGTTTATGCAGAAGGACCTGAACATGAGACAGAGAAGGTGGCTAGAGTTGTTGAAAGATTATGACGTGGAACTTCAATACCATCCAGGTAAGGATAATTTAGTAGCTAATGCACTTAGCAAAAGAGGTAGAAAATTTATGTTGACTACCCAGAAGCACATTATCGAAAACTTAAGAGATGGGTATCGAGATAGTACTTCCACAGAGTACAGGAGTTCAGGCTAGCCTACAGATTTTGTCAACTTTGGTAGATAGAATCAAACTAGCTCAAGCAAAGGACCCGAAGATTCAAAAGCTATGAGAAGAATGTGAGTCGGGTCTTCGGTAAGAGTTGACAATACATGAGGATAGAACACTAAGGTTTGGGATTCGTCTATGCATACCAAGCAGAAATATTCGGCAAGAAGTTATGACTGAAGCACACAGTTCCCAGAATTCCATTCATCCGGGAGGCACGAAGATGTACCAAGATATCAAGCAACACTTTTGGTGGAACAAAATGAAGAGAAAAATAGCACGCTTCGTATCGTGATATCTGATATGTCATCAAGTGAAGGCAGAACAACAGAGACTGGCATGATTATTGCAACCGCTTCCTATTCCAGAGTGAAAGTGGGAACACATCATGATGAACTTTGTGACTGGTTTACCTAGATCACCAACTGGTCGAGATATAATTTTGGTGATAGTAGATCATCTCAAAAGTAGATCACTTTCTTCATTTTCGAGTAGGACAGTCTACAAAATAATTGGAGGAATATATATGCGACAGATAGTAAGACAACACGGTATTCCAGTAAGTATCATGTCAGATCGAGACACTCGGTTCACTTCTCATTTTTGAAAAAGTTTGTATCAGAGTTTGGGCACCAAGTTAAGATTTCGTACATCTTACCACCTCCAAACAGACGAATAATCAGATAAGACCATCCAGACCCTGAAATATATGCTACGAGCATATACCTTAGATCTTGGTGGATCTTGGGAGAATCAACTTCTCTTGGTGGAATTCTCGTATAACAATAGTTATCAGGCCAGTATCCAAATGGCACCTTTTGAAGCACTGTGCGGCAAGAAGTGTAGGTGACCGATGGCTTGGGACGACATTGGTGAGCGAAAGATATTAGGCCATGAAATGATCATGCAGATAGTAGAAGTTTTTAGACATATCAGAGAGCGACTATGGGTTGCACAATATAGGCATTGTCATTGGGCAGATCAGTATCGTAGAACTTTAGAGTTTTATGTCGGCAACCACATATTTTTACGAATTTTTTCTACCAGAGGAGTCATTAGATTCGGGGTTCGCGGGAAGCTTAGTCCCAGATACGTAGGTTTGTTCGATATTCTCGAGCAGGTAGGTGATGTTGCTTATCGTCTTGCCCTTCCACTTTACTACGTGAGGTGCATGATATATTTTATGTGTCTCAGTTGCGTAGGTATATTCTGGATCGAGTCATATCCTCGATCACTCTAAATTAGTCATTTGTACCGATTTATCTTACGAGGAGTAACCCGTATCCATATTGGACCGAAAGGAGAAGGTGCTCATGAATCAGACTATTTTTCTTATCTGGGTTGCTTGGGGCCATCACTCTCTAGGAGAATCGACATGGGAGCATGAGGATGATATTCGATCCCTGTACCCGCACATATTAAAGTCAGAAGGTTTATTCTTTCTTACACCTTCATATCTCAAATTTTGTGATCAGGTGACCACCTGTATGTTGTGATGATATTGCTTACATGTATAGTTGCTAGTATATTTGTATCATAATTGTCCTGACTCCTCTAGCTATTACTTGGATTTGAATTTCGAGGAAAAAAAATTCTAAGGTGGATAGAGATGTCACTCCCCATTCCTGATATATGTATTTGGAATGTATTTTATTTTAGTATGGTTGCATGTGCATGGAGACTAAACCCATTCTTTGGTTTAACCTGGTTCATATTTTATTTTGTGGGTTTGTTCAACTCATGAGAACCTTTGATTCAACCCTTAACCCTACCATATATATAACCCAATATTCTCTCTCTTCACTTCTTCATTACTTCCTTTTTCTTTAGTTTTCTCTTCCCATTTCCATAGGCAATTACATATTGCATGAGAAATGGAGAATCACTCCATATTATTGTTCCATTATGTGTTTCTAAGCACTTTTAGTACTTAAAGTTTTTTGTTTTGATGGATGGATTAGTGTAGATCTATATTTCTAACTTAGGGTTTTATGGGTTTCATGAGTTTTTCTTGGTTTTGATCTATTAAACTTAAAATAATGATTTTATGGACAAAACAAGATGTCATCTTTTGAAGCTTTTCTATCATGGCCGAATCTGCTGTTGGAGAAGAAAAAGTTCCCATGCGGCCAGTGAGCATATGCGGGTGAGAGTGCCATGCGGCCCTAGAGGTTTATGCGGCCTAAACTCTTGTCGCATATTGACAACATGCATCCATCTTGTTGGACGCATGACTGCTAATTTATACAAGTGTCCTTGAACACCTTATGCTTTCACTTGCTGAACGAATGAGAAATTCTCTAACTCCAAGAGAACTCTATGCTACATTGAACCCCATGTGGCACCGGCACCCATGCTGCCTGGAGAGCATGCGACCCCCATTTTCTTGGATGCATGGTTCTGAACTGTTGGCACTTATTTTTATGGGTTTGTCTTTTCTTCTTGATATACTTTATGGCTAGTCATATCAGTCACTTTATGTCACATAACTGATACTTTATTTATTGCCCGTCACTTCATCACTTGTCCCAAGGAGTAGACCTTAACCCTGGGCATGCGGCCAAGTGGTTCATGGGCCTGACTTTATGTGGCATAACTTTTCATGCAGCCTGACTTTATATGCGACCTGGCTTGATATGCGGCTAGGATTGTCATGCGACCTGACTTTCCATAAGGCCTAGAGACCCATGCGGCCCTGCTTGTTGATTGAAGGTTTCTTGATTCATGTGACCCAATGTATAATTGGTAATTGGACTCGAATACTGTATCAATGTTGATACTACTATTGCCTGATAATTATTTATAATTTAATGTGCGCCGAGGTGTGACACATCGTGTCACCTGTTAAGTGATTATGTTTGGATTGTGCATCGAGAATGCCTCCAAATTCCTTAACGTGTGATTTTATATATATATATATATATATATATATATATATATATATATATATTATTTCCCCAGCACGGGTATCATAAGCGAGTCAACTACCAAAGCGTGGCTAGGATATTGATTGTCTGAATGTTGCATACACGCTCGGGCGAATCTAGATTTGACTTTCATGAATTCGAATCTAGCGTGCCCTTACTTTGTACGACATCTTAAGAAAAATTCTCATGTGACCACGCCTTGAGATTTCAAACACAACTTAGGGCTAATTAGATAACTAGAAGTGGTAGTTACATAGGAGGAAACGGTATCCCGAGATCATGTCATCAAAACTTCCCACAGAGATTCATTCTAAGTACGATGTGGGCTGACCACCATAGATATTGTATATCATATGCTTTAGTGGAGTGTAGTATCTGACTTATTATTATGCCGAGCCACTATTTCAATAAAGGAATAATGGAACCACTAATATAATATTTTTTTGCGCAGTAGCCCTACGGGGGGCTGGTGCATCCTGCAAGTGCCTATTTTATTATTGGATTTGATTAGCTCATGTTCGATACTAGCGTGATCTGAGGATACTTATTATGCATTATTCTGAGATAACCTCAGACTCCATAAAATAGCAAGCCATAAAAATGATTGGCTGATATAAGAAATAGACTTGGTTGTGATTGCATCATTCAGCTAGTAGCCTAGGAAAATAGACTATTTTAGTGTGATGGTTCGACCATTATCCTTGTTTGGTTGTAGGGTTGAGCCTCAGCGCTAGGATATGCCATGGACCTAAGTTACGACACTGAACCTATCTATTATTATATGTTTTTTTGGGTTTTTATTTCTCTATTTCGTGCTTCCTTTGTGGTACTTGCTATTTAGGGTCTAACCCTACTAGTTTTGCATGGCCAGGTTTCGAGCCAGCACCCGAGGATCCATCGTACCTTCCCCCAACTCATGGTGCATACCAGAAACATGGTCGTATGGGATAGCGAGTAGGTTTTCTTCTTCCCTGCTCGTCATTGAACATTTACTTCTTTTTGGTGTTTAGCCACCAGCACTTGTTAGCTGTCTCGTCTGGATATTAGTTTTCTTACATGATTGTATTAAATCAGACTGCAGCTGATTACTGTCATGTACTTTTGTTACTTTTCTAGCTTATTATTTTGCACAGCTGGTCTATAAAATATTTTGAAAGAGCGTTTGGGATGCCTTATTTCTTATAATATATTCTCTATGCTTATTGTTTCTTGTTTGAATGATTGAGACATATAAGTTCTTGACCCTATAATACTTGATTGTAGCATGCACCCCATGTCTTATACAGCCGTGACCGCCGTACGACGCATAACACCTTATACGGGATAGCTGGCCATGTCCGTCTCTTTATTTCGGTACTAAGGTGTGACAAGAAGCTATGTTGTCACATCCCAGTACCGGAATACGGAGATGGACATGGCCAACTCCCCAGTACAAGGTATAGAATGTCGTACAACGGTCACGGCTGTAACTAGATAAGGGGGTTTATACAACAAGCAAGTCACTTAGGGTCACACAACACATCTATTGTCTCAATCAGTCAAGTAAGAATAATAAACATAGAACATATATGACAAGGAAGTAAGGCGTCCCAAATGCCCTGCCACAAAATTCAGGAAACCAGCTGTGCAAAAATAAGAAAGCTGGCAGAGTAGCAAAAATACGTGACCATAATCAGCTGCAGTCTGATTAATTACAATCATGTAAGAAAACTAAATGTCCAGATTTACGGCTATCAAGTACCGGTGGCTAAACGCCCATAATGAGTAAAATATGCAATAACGAGCAGGAAAGAAGAAATTCACTCATTTTCCTCAGTGACCATCCGTCTGTTACGTGCCATGGTTAAGAGGGGAAGTACGTTTGATCCTTGGGTGCTGGCTCTAAACCTGGCCATGCAAAACCAGTGGGGTTAGACCCCAATAGCAAGTACCACAAAAGAGCACGAATGAAGAAATAGAACCATGTTATATATATATATATATATATATATATATAGTTATGTCTCGTAGTTTCAGTTCATAGCCTATCGTGACACAATAATCTTACCCTACAACCAAACAAGGACAAGGGTTAGACCATCGCACCATGATAGTCCATGTTCCTAGACTATTTGACAGCAGATACAATACACAAACAAGCTCAGTTACATAATTGGCCTATCACTTGTACGGCTTACTAGGTGGAGTCTGGGTTATCCCAGAGGTATTATGCATATAATAGGAATCCTCAGATCGAACCATGTTCTAGCAGGGGCTAGCCGAGCCATGAATCACCGTATAGCACATAGTAGTATGCACGGGTCCCTCGTAGGCCACCGTGCTAAGATCGCATAGAACATATATTATAATATAATAGTCGGATATTGTCATCCACAAATGAGGATTTAAATAATATCCATGGGGGCCAGCCTTCACTCCCCATATAATGATTAAGGGTGGCTAGTTAAGCACGATATCGGGATTTTATCCCTCTCAATGCTCTATATGTTTTAGTTGCCTATTTAAACATACGGTTAGCTGGAATCACATGACGTGGTCACATGTTACTCCTCTTATATGTCGTACTGTAACACGGGCATGCTAGATACAAATTTACCTTGTCACTTTTTAGTTTAATTTGGATTCACCCTAGCGTGATGAAACAGTCAAACGAATCCTAACCAAGCTTGGTTATTGACCAACTATCATGTCCAGGCTGGAGGAATTACTATATCACATGTCTCTTAGCACATAAGCATCCCTCGGTGTGAAACATGTAACATAATCACGTACAAACACTTAACACGTAGGAACATATAGCACGTAATAAGTATATCAGCACGTAGAAACACATAACACATAGTAAGTGTATCAGCAAAGATACCAATAGTCGAGTCAATTTACTAATCATTTGTAAATCATATGGGTTCTAGCACATAGTCAGGTCTAACATATGGTCTCTTAGCTCACATACATTAGTAATAATTAAAATCACACATGGAGTCACAAAAGTTTCATAGAGCATTAAAACTAAGCAAATCAATAAAACATGCACATAGGCCGCATGAGGATCAGGAACGTATAGAGTTTGTGCCACATAGGACAAGTGTCCATAGGAAGTCGGTCGCATATGGGTCGGTGCCACATGAGAGGTCTATACCGCATATGGGTCGGTGCCGCATAGGAGGTCTCGGCCGCATATGGGTCGGTGCCGCATGGGCTTAGGACAAAGTCCACTCCTTGGGACAAGTGTTGAGTGACGTCCATTTAATATATGTCAGAGAAGTGACTGAAGTGGTGGATGTGACAAGCCATAAAGTATCAAAAAGAAAAGACAAAAATCATAGAAATTTGTGCCTATGATTCAGAGTCATGTGTCCAAGGAATAGTGGTCGCATACTCTCCATGCCACATATGTCACACGGCCGCATATTGCTCTTTTGGACTTAGCAAATTTCTTATTCGTTCAGCGAATGAAATACAAGGAGTTCACAGATTAGCTCCAGAACACTTGTGTAATTGCAGTCATGCATCAAATAAGATGGATGTATGCTGGTCAATATACGGCAAAGTACTCTGGCCACATACAATCAGGCTGCATAACACTCTCTGCCGCATAACTCGCTAGCCGCATGAAGGCTTCGTCTTCTCCAAACAACAGGTTCGACAATGGCAAAAACTCAAAAAATCTCAAAAATTATTTCTTCATAAAAATCTTATTTTAATCCCGAATCAAGTGAACTAAAAGCCAAAATGCTCGAAATAAAGTCTCCATCAACCCTAAAATTAGTTTTCTAAAATACCATGTTTTAATATATCAAAACCACAAAAAACTTAAGGAACCCATAAAAATCCTAAACTTTAAATATAGATCTACTCAAATCCACCCATTAAAACCAAAAACTCCAAGTACTAAAAGTGTTTAGAATCCTAATGTACACATATTAGACTAATAAAATGCAAGAAAAGAATAAGAATAAAAAAATTAAGAGATTTCTCCATGTAGTGCAAGGTGTACTTGCCAATATGAAAGAAGGAGAAAAAAATGAGAGAATGAGGGAAGAGAGAGAAATAAGTTAACTTATATATGCTAGGGTTGAGGTTTAGACCATGGGTTCACTCATGACTAAACTAACCCAACAATTAAACCATAAGTCTAATTGAACCAAAAAATGGGTCTAGTCTCCATGACATACAACCTAATTGCCATGCAAGCAACAAATAATATAAGCAGAAAAACTAATATATTCCAAATAGGTATACGTATATGTACTCCTCCAGTTCATACTTCTCGAGATCTACCCCCAGTACGAGTGAGGATTTTGGAGGTCTCCTGCGCAGCTTTACCACAAGAGGTTCGAAAGTCATAGTAGGTGCTGGATCTTCCTTCGATGGTCGACTCGGTCTATGGAGGTGAACGACCAGAGGCTCAGGTGCTTTAATATATAGTTTAACCCTGAGGGAAGGAGCTGCATTGGGAGCGCGTGCTTTAAGATGGACTCTCAAGGGCTCGTTCGATGTTTTCTCGGTATATGCCTCATCGTCGACATCATCGCCACCTTCATCTTAGTGGACTTGCTTGTAGAGGATCGAGTCAGAGTAGTAGGCCTCGACCCTTTAAATGGATCAACGTCGGTAAATTTTGTCTTGACAACACCGTGATAGTCTATGTACTTTAAGCATTGTTGCAAGCGTGATGGTACAATCATATACTGATGTATCCATTGATGCCCCAACAAGACATTGTAGGATACGTCTACGTCTATGACATAGCAGGTGATCTCTATTTTTAAGTCGTCGATCTGACATTTCAAGCAAATCTTGCCCAGAGGGTAGCTTCTCCCAGCGTTGAAGCCACTGATGGTAGTATTGGTCGCTGCCAAACGATGCATCGGGATGCCCAGAGACTAAAATAGACTTCGCAGGATGATGTTGATTGACGAGCCGGGGTCGATGTACATCTGGTCTACCTTGATGGTGCCGATGTACCCTGTGTAATATAGAGGATGATCGTGCCAATTTTTCTTCAATAATATATCTTATTGTGAGAACATGATGTTGGGTATCACCTTCACCACATTATTACAGTGGGGGCATGTGGCTTGATCCTCAGCTGGCGGCTTGATCTGGGCCAAGTAGGTGTCGGCATTCTGCAATGCCTTACTCAGAGCAACCCGAGCATCTTTGGAGAGTCAGAGAAGCTCGAATAGTGACAAGTTCGCTGGAGTATTGGCGAGATGTGCCAAGATGTCGAAGTTGTAGGGCTTCTCCAGCCCTTGAGCATTATCTTTGTACAACGGTCTATCAAAGCGAGTTTTTTTCTGCTTGGACTTGCCCGCTGCTGGAGGCTGGGATGGACCTGTATCGGATGTGGCGATTAGGAGAACATCATCATTGGGGATATCGTACTCTCGTTGGTGTGCCAGTCTTGACCTTGTTGTTCCTGCTATAGCTTATTCGGATGGGATAGAAACCGTGTAGCAGGACTTGGACTTCTTTTCCTTGGACTTGGTGGCAGAAGGTATTGTCTGCTGCTTCAAGTCTGGAGCAAGATCGGGATAGACCCTTATGACCTCTCCCCGTGATATGGTGAGAGGTATCAGCCCGTCTGTTTGGTCACGAGCTGGCGGGAGATTGAAAACCTCCATTATTGCCCCGGGGATTGGGATTACTCCATTTTGGGCTTCTGTCGCTGGAAAGTTGCCGAATTAGAGAGATACCAGGTTTGCGGCAACTGTCTTGTCATCGAAGTCCAGAGTGAGGGTCTTGGTGTCAAGCAACCGCTGGATGTACCGCTTCAGTGTATAGCATTCTCGCGTCGCATGATGGACGTAATGATGGTAGTGACAGTACTTCAGATTATTCACCTTGGCTGTCTTAATAGGGAATTTAACATTGGGGAGCCGAAGCTTGTTTTCCTGTATCAGTACGTCAAAGATTGCCATGACATCATCGTCTTCGAAGGAATATGTTTCCTTCAGTTTTGGAGCCTCTACGGACTTTTATCGGGCTTCTTGGATATATTAGCGACCAGAGCCTGCTTTCCCTTGCCATCCTGGACGTTATGTTGTTGTTGTTGTTGCTATTATAAGGGCGCTTTTCCCTATCATCAGCGACATGGATCTATATTCCCAAGAGGCGGGCGTCCTTCACCTTTTTCTCAGCACCGACAACATTTATGATGAATGTCGTCCAGTCTTTAAACTGAGAGTCGCCCATCCAGAGCCTGACTATGGGAAGAAGATTCCTCTGGCAGGTGTCCATCAGCGTGGACTCGGGGTTACTAGGGTAACTTCAGTGCCGCTTTCCTGTTGTCACCCTCACTTTTTCAATCAAGGTTAGTTTGGTAATTAACACGGGTATTTTTATTTTAGGAGTGTTGTATTTAATATTGTGCATGAGTAATTATTTATTTGTTATATTATTTATTGTTTGATTAGATGTAGTATTTATTTTAGACTTGTGTAGTGAACCTAACATATTTTATTAGATGTATGAACCCAACATTTATTTTGGTTTAGATTAAGCCCATTAATTAGGTCCATTGTTTAGGAGGATGGATTAATTAGTGAAACCATTAGATTAGAACATTCCCCCTTAATTAATTTCTTCATGAGAGGCCCCAAGGGGTGTTTTAGATATTTCTTATTGCTTGGGAGAGGGTTTATGACTAGCCATAATTAGGAGGAGAGAAAGAGAGTGTGTCTCCCTCATTGCATTTCATATTACAAATAGATCTAGACTTTCCCCTTTTCCTAATTTCTTCATTCCCTCACCATACCTCACCAAATTTCCACCTAAATTCAGTCCCTATTCTTCAATAGAGGCTACTACAATAAGGATCTATAAGAAGGAAGCAAGCATCAATAAGGAGGAGGCCAAGATCTACAAGGAGGAGCTACTTTCCAATTTTGGAGATTTTTTTATTGGAAATCCATCTCCCAATAGATACATTTTAGTTTTTTCTTTTTTATTAGGTCCTAAATCTAAGAATTAACCATGACAAACCAACCCATATGCATAGGTTACCCATAGGAATTGGATTTAGGTTCATAGGAGACCTATGGTGGAAGTTATGTACAATTTGGTGCCAATTTTAAAAAAATTCAAGATTGACACATGTAGTATTTTTCATATGGTCTAATAGATCAAATTAATATATGATTGCTTATTTGTGACCAGTTTTGTATCCACAATTGGATACATGTAGGTCGTATCTCGTCAATTTGACGAAATAGGTTGATTTTGGGGGTTTCCTCCGACACGGGGAGTTGTGCACATCAATTCTTGACATGGACATGTAGTGGATCTAATTATGGTTCGTATATTTCATAATTAGTATTTTAGACTTTCTCGTATCCTCCGAGATACGTTTGGTTGTGTGTTGGAGCCGTATCGCAAGCGTATCATAGAATTAGTGTGATACGGGTGCGGTGCACTCCACGTGCTTGATGTTTTGATCTCATTCCTATATGTGCATGTGTATTTATACTTTTATATATATATATATATATATATAAATATATATATATATGTTATCTATGTAATATATATTGTATATAGTAGTGTATATTGTGTTTGGGTATATTTCATAATTAGTATTTTAGACTTTCTCGTATCCTCCGAGATGCGTTTGGTTGTGTGTTGGAGCCGTATCGCAAGCGTATCATAGAATTAGTGTGATACGGGTAAGGTGCACTCCACGTGCTTGATGTTTTGCTCTTATTCCTATACATGCATGTGTATTACATCAAGCACGTGGAGTGCACCCGTATCACACTAATTATATGATACACTTGCGATACGGCTCCAACACACAACCAAACGCATCTCAAAGGATACGAGAAAGTCTAAAATACTAATTATGAAATATACGAACCATAATTAGATCCACTACGTGTCCGTGTCAAGAATTGATGTGCACAACTCCCCGTGTCGGAGGAAACCCCTAAAATCAACCTATTTTGTCAAATTGATGAGATACGGCCTACACGTATCCAATTGTGGATACGATACTGGTCACAAACAAGCAATCATATGTTAATTTGATCTATTAGACCATATGACAAATACTATATGTGTCAATCTCGAAAAATTTCCAAAATTGGCACCAAATTGCACATAACTTTCACCATATTTTTCTAAAATACTAATTATAAAATATACGAATCATAATTAGATCCACTACGTGTCCTTCGAGATGCGTTTGGTTGTGTGTTGGAGCCGTATCTCAAGCGTATCATAGAATTAGTGTGATACGGATGCGGTGCACTCTACGTGCTTGATGTTTTGCTCTCATTCCTATACGTGCATGTGTGTATATATATATATATATATATATATATATGTATATATATATATATATATATATATATATATATATATATGTTTTCTATGTAATATATATTGTATATAGTAGTGTATATTATGTTTGGGTATATGTGTGTGTCTATGTGTGTATATACTAGTGTATATAGTTATGTTTAGATCTCTCTCTCTCTCTCTCTCTCTCTCTATATATATATATATATATATATATATATATATATATATATATATATATAAATATAAATACATAAAAGTGTGTGTATGTGTATAGCATTTGTGTTTGAGTTTGTGTGTGTGTATATGTAAATACATAAAAGTGTTTGTGTTATGTGTATGTGTCCATATATCTATATGTGAGTGTATATATACATATCTATAAGTGTATGTATATATATATATATATATATATATATATAGAGGAGTGTGTATATGCAAGTTGATATCTATATGTATATATATATATATATATATGTGTGTGTGTGACCATAGGTGTTTGTATATATGTATGTGTGTGTATCTATATTTTGTGTGTGTGTGTGTGCACGAGTGGTTGTGTGTGCGCGTGTGCAGCGAGCAGTCGCGGCGCAGCGCAGTGCAGGCACGGTGCAGTCGAGGCGCACCGAGGTGCAGGTGCGAGCAGTCGTGGCACAGCAGTAGACTGCAGCAGTCGTGGTGCAGCGCGGTGTAGTCACGGCGCAGCACGGTGCAGGCACGAGCAGTCGCGACGTAATAGCAGTCTGCAACAGCAGTAGGAGACTGCAGCAGCAGTCGCGGCACAGCGCAGTGCAGTCACGGTGCAGCGCGCGTACAACAGCAGCATTAGGCTGCAACAGCCACAGCAGACTACAGTAGCAATCGTGGCACAACACGGTGCAGTCACGGTACAGTCGCGACGTAGTGCAGTTGCGGCGCAGTAGCGTGCGGTGCAGTGCGCCACTGTGCAGTTTCAGCTAGTTTTCAGTGAGGTTCAGTTCCGATTTGAGATATTTGGTTGGCAAGGTATCAAGGTAATTGGTTTATAGATAGTTTAGCTAGTAGTATTGTTAGTTGGGTTTTGGGTTTGGCATAGAGTTTAAGTATTTTCTTTACGGTTATAGTTAGTATATAAATAATTAAGTAGTTAGTATCTATAGTATGTATGTTTGTTATTAGTATATATAACTATTAGTCTAGATAGTTTATAATAGAATAAGGGCAATGTTTAGCATATAATTTAACTATAGATATATGTATATATGTAGGTATATTATATATGGGTATGTATGTTTGGTATTATAGTTAATTCTATAATAGTATTGAGATACATTATAATGTTAGCCTGTATTAGTATAATAGTTTTGGGTTTCTATATGCATTAGCTATGTAGAGGTTTTGGATTACCTTGGGATACCAAGGTAAAATCAAGGTATTGGGTCGATACCCAAGGTATTGAGTTTGGGTATCGAGATAGGTGTGATATGCATTGGTGCAAGGCCAAGGTATCATATTACATTTGTTTTGATATAGTGTTATAATATTTGACTTGTATATATATCTAAAATTACTATTTTCATATAAATGAACTTGCGTATCTTAGGATACGGTATCTTGTTGGTTTTCTAGTATCTTAGAATAGCTAGTGTGGCCTAGATGCGTAGTGTATAGACCCAATATCCTAGAGATAGACTCATACAACCTCAAAATAGCTAGTTTGACCAACTTTGACTAGTTTGACCGATAGTTGACCTAGTTTGACTGTTTTGACTTAGAAATGGCTTTATGACCTAGAATTTGACTAGTTTAACTTATATTCATTCCAACACCTTGTATTAATGCAATATTCCATATATAGGTTTGTGTGATACCAGTTTAGACACAGTTTGACATTCATTGCTTGGACGACAGGCGAGTACATTCTCTGATAGTTTCTATTATTTGTTAATACTATAATACAAGTATCTAGAAATATTGTATATGACTCTTGAAATATTATTACACGGAATAGTATACACATGGATCAGTCATGGGATGTTATATATATATTGTTTATTATTCCTCGTGTTCTCAATGTTTAACTTAGACAATGTTTCGTGTTCAATATTTAAATTAGACGTTCAATGTTTCAATGTTCAATGTTCAATATTTTGTGTTCAAGGTTTATTGTTTATATGGCCTTGAGTATCTTGTATCACAACGTATCATGGTTGGATCCATTGTACTAGCTGGGGGAAAGGGGAAGTGTTAGGTAGGTATGTGATTAAATTCTAGACAATGTTCAATATTTAATTTAGACAATATTTATCCAACGTTAAAGTAGACAATGCAAGCTGATCACATATCTATCTAGTATTTCAATCACTTAGCATACTTATAGTTCTTCACCACATTCTTGTTCATTGTTTCATTCTATTGTCTTATTCTAGTTCATCGTGATCAATGTATACCATATTGTTCATTGTTTACCTATTTTTTACCATAGTTGATATTATTCATTGTTTCTCGTCTTGTATTATATTCTCTATTTCTGTTTATAGTCATTATCAATTAATTGGAAATGCTATTGGGTTGTACTTCACTCCATTCCTGACTGGAAAATATTTTTCAGATGAATGGTTAGAGAGGATGTGTCCCACTCACTATGGACCAACAGATGGAGTGTCACCCGAGGATAGTGCCAGAGACTGAGGCCTTTTTGATTTCCATACCTTGTAGTAGTTATTTTTTATTTAGATTTTGGTTTGTATTATTCTTTTGAGATCTGGATTTGTGTTTAGTTTTGAGTTGGTTATATGATGTATTGAGACTTGTATTTCTTATTCTTTCTTTTCCATATCGTACGTACATTTTCCTTTAGTTTTATATGTGGTTGAGTATCATTTGAAATTGAGATGGCATGACAGTATTTTATATACATTGTGTGAGATATTAGATAGTATAGAAGACCAAGACAACGTTCTACCATCGAAGCTACGACGTAGGTTGGACGTACCCAAGTACTCGTGCCCCTATACCGGGTGCGGGTCATGATCACACCTGTACTACTCGATGTATTCCCGTACAAACACTTTCTCCCTTTATGTGATATCCATTAACGAGGACATCGTTATGTCATTTCCTCCGTCGTAGAACCGAGCAAGAAAAATGCCTTGAGGTCATCGAACGACGAAATACAGTTTATCCTGGAGGCTGTAGAACCAATCGAAGGCTATTCTAGATAATGCCCTGACAAAGAGCTTGGTTAAAAATGCGTCATTGTAAGGTAGATGCCCCGTTGCCGTCTTGAAGTAACTCATGAATTGACGGTGAGATGTCTTTCCATCAAACAGAGTCAAGTTGAAGGACTTGTACTTGGGAGGATATGGTACGTCTCTCCACTCGAGGGGATATGGTCGTCAGATCCCAAGCTCGCAGTGAGTCTCGATTGCCCAAAGAGTAGGTAGGCCCGGAGTTTCGTATCTCCCGTATTGCTTTTCGAGCTTCATCAACAGCGAAAGGAGAAGACGATCCAGGTAGGGGATGGTTACCGCCAGCGGGTGGAGCGGTTGCATTGGAATCCTCGTTGGTCCCGGGGTCCATGCTTGCTTGACAAGAGGCCCTTACTGGTGTGGGGTTATATTTGTCTTAATTTTTAACATTGTCTGGGTCAAGGCTTATATTAATGCGCTCATGGTTTATATCATGGCCTCGAGGGTTTCAAGGTGCTGCCGATCGTTGGGGCCCTCGTGACCGTCCCTTGCCATGCATGTTGTTCTCACATGGAAAGAAATGGATGGGACGGTGGACGTCACACTTTTCACTTCAGACTCTTGCAGTGAATGGTCCTCCGGGAAAGTTGGCATAATTGCCTCCTCTTCAAACTCGGAGGGAACACTACCTCCAGCGTTGGAAGCTGCGTCCACTTGACGAGGGTGGGTACCCCCAGGGACCTCAGCATCTGTTTCTTGGGAGTCATCGTCTTCACGGAACACCAAATTGTCATGGAGGTCCGGAGGATTATAACCCCCACCTTGCGTAGCCACCTGGGGTCCTGTGGAAGAACTACCCCCAGTGGCTGACAGTTCTTCTTTGAGCGGGTGACAAAGAAAACACCTTCCTTGGCTTCCTCTGCTTGTCCCCCTTGAGCCCGTCTCCTTGACCTACCGGCCGAGAGCGACGAACTGGAGGTGCTGGACCTCTGACTTCCCCTTATGGAGGAGGCCTTCTGAGCAGAATAACATAAGGCAAATGACAACTCCTCTTCCTCTGGTGCTTTCAACTTTTTACCAGGTTGCAGTCGGGTGGGTGCCCTTGGTTGCAGCCGCTGGACTGCTGACTACCTTTTTGTGGGTACTACTATTTTTTAACAGCAGTAGTTGATGATAATGTTGGCACAGTGATGCCCTAGGGAGGACACTTTGTATGCCATGGTTATTTTCCTCGCTTTGTATTTGTGATTGATTATATTATGCAAGTCAAGCGAGGGCTGATTCACCTTTGCATCCTCCCTATGAGCACGGGTAGACCGAGCCCTTGGGTGCGTATGTGTTGATTTTTTGTCCTGACCTGGGGTTCATACAAGAACTTGCACCGAGTTTCCAACGAAAGACTCTTTAGACCGACCCTGTCCGATTGCCACTACGGGCTGGACACATAGGCCAGTTTTGTATGACTTTCCGTCAGTGGCACACAAAGTAAGCGGCGCCTACTGACGGTCGGTCGAATGAGCAATTGCTTGAGCTTGGCAAGCTCGCATTGTCATGGACTTCTTTGTCCTAGTATGCACCAGTGCGTAGTATGAAGAGTCCAAGTTCACATACTCTCCTTTTTCAGCAAGGCACATGGAACTAGTGCTGCATGAAATTTGGTCATAGACAGAACTTTTGTGGCTTTCCTGGCCGTATCTGGCCAATTGCCTGCGGCCGTCGACCGGTGCCGCATGTGTAGTTTTGCCTACGGCTGTCGACTTATGAGGCTTCTGCTATGGCCGTATAGAATATGTCTCAGCACTCGAACTTCTGAAATCATAGTATTTTCCTTTGCCAGATTTTGGAAGTTGAGCAAATTTCTTCACATCCTCGACTGCCGCTTGGACATGGTCAACCTGGATGAACTCATAGTGTGCGTCTTCAGCAACAGAGAGAGAGAAGCGGGGAGCGCATGCTCCACAGTTGGATGAGGCACAACGGCCTTTCCTACCCATGTCAAGCTGGTCTTCTTAGGCTTTGCTAGCCTTGGAGAAGGAATCATGCTGAACCCAGAGAGCATTTTCTCGAAGGCTTGTTGGTCGAAACGTACCACTAGAATCCTCTGGGTGGATCCCAGTTTGGCCTCGTCAGACTGCGTCACTATCTTCTCATCAGATGAGAAAGTAGTCCCTAGTAGAGTTGCCATCTTGTTCGTCATTACAAGTGAGTTTGGGTATACTTTAGTTTAATAATAAATAAAAGTACAAAGAAATCCTAAGCAGAAGATCTAAATATAATATTTAATCTGGGTAGTGTGACAATGGAGATCGAGCGCTGTAGCAGCTCCTTTACTCCGTTGATGATCTAATGAGGGAATGATGATGCTCTCTTCTTCTTCTTTTCTTCTGAGCTTGTGTGCACATACATAGGTTCGCCTTTGTATGGTCTCTGAAGCAGAAAAACCAGCCCTTTGGAATGTCAAAGTTACTCCTATTTATAGCCATCATGCTGATATGCTACAGGTTCCGTATATGCTTCTTTTTGGTGGCCGTAGGGGGCTCCTTCAACAGAATACGGTTACAACTATAGCTACATGCCATGGGCAGGCTGCCACGTGACTTTGATTGGGATCCGCTGTTGATGAGATCTCGGGGTTGTTTTTAACCCGTTGTGTGCATAACTTGGTCAGCTGAACACATAGTCAACACTGGCCGTACGAGAGATCTACTTCGGTTGGAACAAAAAGATCATATAAGTCGAGAGCCGCATAACGTCATAGTCGCATAGCATTGTGGTCGTAGATGTGCCCTCGTTTGTCCTCGGTCAGATGGACACTCTAGACGCATGGCGTTGTGGCTGCATACGTGCTCTCATTTGGCCTTGGTCGGATGGACACTCTGGCCGTATGGCATTATGGTCGCATACATGCTCTCATTTGGCCTTGGTCGAATGGACACTTTGGCTGTGTAGAATTGTGGCCACATACGTACTATCGTCTAGCCTTGGTCGGTTGGACACTCTGGCCGCATAATGACGAGGCCGCATGGGTATGTAGTCGCATGTGAGTGAGCATGTAGTATGGAACGTCTGTCGAGGTTATCAATGAGTTGATGTGACTTTTTGTCTTTTTTTAAGCCGCCATCTTCATGAGTCTCGAAGCGTATCAGTGTGATGAGTGATGTGTCAGAGAGTCTAACAGACATTGAATGCTGTGTCAGGGGGGTCTTATGCGGATCCATGCTTTGTGGTCGTTCGGGCCACATAGAGTATACTATACGGTTTCTAGATCTTTGGTTGATCAGTCCGCTTATGGCGTCTTTGCGGCTAGGTTGATCAGGCCGCATGTGGCTCCTCTGCAGCTAGGTAGTTCATGCCACATGTAGCTCCTCTACGGCCTCTTTTCGTTCTATTGAGGGGGTATGCCTTTATGCAGCCTGCATGATTTTTTATGCTTCTACAAATGTACTTATGGAAAACCTCATATAAAATCAAAATAAAACCATTAACCACCTCAAATCTGAAAACTCCAAGAACTAACTATAATCATAATATTACTAAAAACTAATTACAACAATAATTACTAAGAATAAAATTATAGCCGATCATGTTTCTTCATATTTGTAAGATGTACTTGCCTATGAAGATGCCATCCTCACTTTTTTATTCAAGGGTAGCTTGGTAATTGATGTAGGTAATTTAATTCTAGGGTTATTTGTATTTAATTTTGTGCATGCATGATTAATTATTTGTTGTATTATTTAATTATAGTTAGTTGTAGATTTATTTTGGACTTGTGTAGTGGAACTAAACATTTATTAGAATGCATGAACCAACATTTTGGGTGAGCTTAGTTTGAACCCATAAATTAGGCCCATAGATTAGGAGGTTGGATTAATTAGAGAAACCATTAGACTAGAACCTTCCCTCCCTAATTAATTTCTTCATGAGAGGCCCCAAGGGATATTTGTGATATTTTACATTGCTTGGGGAGAGAGTTACATGGCCGGCCACAAGGAGGAGAGAGAGAGAGAGTGCTCATATTTCATTTTACCAAATTCCTAAATTCCCAAATTCTAGATCTACAATTTCCCTCTTCCAAATTCTCTCCATTCCCTCATCAATTATCCACCAATTCTTCACCAATCTCTTTCTAAATTCTTCATTGAGGCTTCTACATCAAGGATATACAAGAAGGAAGTAAGGAGCAAGGAGGAGGAGGCCAAGATCTATAAGGAGAGGAGCTATTTGGCAATTGGGGACTTTTTATTAGAAATCCATCTCCCAATAGGTACATTTTAGTTTCCCCCTTCTAATAGACTCTAGATCTAAGATTTAACCATGATAAACCAACCCACATGCATAAGCTACCCATAGGAATTAGTTTTAGGTTCATCGGAGACCTATGGTGGAAGTTATGTCCAATTTGGTACCAATTTTGGGAGAATTCTGAGATTAGAACATGTAGTGATTGTTAATTGATCTAATAAATCTAATTGGCATGTGATTATTTGTTTGTGACTATTGTCGTGTCCATAATTGGATACGTTTAGGCTGTATCTCGTCAATTTGAAGAAACGGGTTGATTTTGGAGGTTTTCCTCCGACACGGGGCCTTGTGCATATCACATTATGACACGGACACGTAGATACTCTAATTACTATACGCATTATTCATAATTAGTGTTTTAGACTTGTTCGTGTCCTCCGGGATACGTTTGGTTGTGTGTTGGAGCCGTATCGCAAGCATATCATAGAGAAAGTGTGATACGGGTGCAGTGCACTCCACGTGTTTGTTGTTTGGTCCTTTTTCCTATACGTGCATGTGTGTGTGTGTATATATATATATATATATATATATATGGTGGTGTTATGTATTTAGAGTGATATGTGTGAGGGGTGTTATATGTATATATATATATATATATATATATATATATATATATATATATATATATATATATATATATATATATATATATATATATGTGTGTGTGTGTGTGTGTGTGTGTGTGTGTGTGTGTACTTATATATGTAAATGCTTATATGTTTATGTATACGGAGAAGTATATATATATATACTCAGATGTGTTTAAATGTTGTGTTTGTGTGTTAGTTTATATATATATATATATATATATATATATATATATATATATATATATATATATATATATATAACTGTGTATGTGTGTCTGTGTGTGCTTGAGTGAGTGAGAGGGGGCTTGCAAAGTGAGGCAGAGAGCAGTTCAGGGTGCTGTGCACCTCGGACAGTGACAGAGGAAGTTGAGGACATGAATGTGTGCTCGTGTATCTTTGTATTGCACAGCAGGGAAGGGAGAGTACAACAACTCAGGCTGGGAGAGCCACTGCTCAGCAAACTGAAGGTGCAGCCAAGCTCGAGCCATCAGATTAGGAGCAACATGATTTGGTTCTTACTGTGGTTCGGGGGAAAGGAAACTCGGTATCAACTCTGTATCAGACAACAACAGCAGGGGCAGAACCGATTAAACACTGCAGTCACAGCATCATAGGGAGCCACTGCACAACATGGGTGCACACGAGGAGAGTATGCAAGGAGCTGCTGTGCAGTATGGAGCAGTTAGTGCTCGAGCACAGCTAAGGAAAGAACAGTCACTGCACTGGCTCATGCACAGGATCTACAGTAGTTGGTGGAGCACAGGCAACAAGTTAACTGTGCAATAATGTACAGTATCAGGCAGTGGTATCAGTTAAATGTGCACTGAGAGCAGTACCAGTATCGGTAGTTCAGCAAGTTCAGTCTGCTCAGTACCTTTGGGTAGTCAGTTTTTAGTATCAGTAGGTGGGTATTTGGCTTAGATAAGTATAAGTTCAGTACAGTTAGTTGAGAATTTTGGTTTAGTAGTTTGTAATGGGTTGGTTAGTTTAGAGGTTAAGTATATTTATGTATACTAGTAAGTATACATGCTACTAGTTAGTAGGTTCTATATGGATACATAATATATGTTAGTAATTTAGATACATTAATATAGTTAGTTAGAGATGTATTGTATTGTTAGTAAATAGATATGTATGTTAGTGTAGGTATATAGTTAATAGTTAGTATTAAGGTAATGGGTCGATATCAAGGTTTTGAGTTTGGATATCGAGATAGGTGCGATACCCATTGGTGCAAGGCCAAGGTATCGTATTTTCCTTGTTTTAATCTAGTATTATAATATATGACTTGTATATATATCTAAAATACTATTTTAATATAAATAAACTTGTGTATCTTAGGATACGGCTCTTTGAGTGCCTTGTTGTGTCTTAGCTTAGCTAGTATAGCATAGCTTCATAGTGTATCGACTTAGTGACTTAGTATTAGACTCTTGCAACCTAGATTTCATTAGTTTGACTTAGAAATGGCGTATCGACCTAGAATTGCATCATATTAACTTATTTTTATTTCTAGAACCTTGAATTGATGCAATATACCATATATAGGTTGTGTGATACCAGCTTGGGCATCGAGAGACACACCTTGCTCAGGACTTCATGCGAGTATATTTCTCTAATAGTTTTTAATTCATAATATTGTATATATACATGTTCTAGAATTGTATACATTGATCCCAATACAGTGATTTTACGGACTGGTACTATATGGATCCCGTCAGGAGATGTTATCCCCTACCGTGTTCAGCGGGTACTCGTGTACATTGTATCTCATCGTGTATATTGGGTATTGATTATATTTTGTGTTCACACACTGCTCATGTTCAGTGTGCTTATTCGTGTACACCCTCCACTCGTATTCGGTGGTTATGATTTTGTGTACACCTACTGCTCGTATTCAGTAGTTATATTTCGTGTTCGTAGCGTATTATGATTGGATCCATCGATATTAGTTAGGGGTGAGAGAGTAGGAGTTGATTATGTAATCAAAGCCATTGTTATATCGTATACATTCTGGTTACATACCTCACTTGTAATCGTCTTACCTGATCATGTTCACCCAACCCGATCATATAATAAACTTGTATTTTGAGGCACATTAGTTAGTTTAGATTGCAGTTATTTCATCATATTGTGATATTCATATTGTTGATCTATATTCTCATATATTACTTGTATATCTATTGTTCATTCATTCATATGTTTAGTGATCTTGTATTTCATTTCTATATCTGTTTATATGCTCGATTATGCTATTGAAACTGCTTTTAGAGGTATGTACTTCGCTCCAATCCTGACTGGATATATTTTTCCAGATGACTGGCTTTTTGAGCAGTATTCTACATTCTATGGGTCGTAGGACGGTGTACCTATAGAGGATACTCCTATTGATCAGGAGGACTTAGTTGCAGAGCCCGAGGAGGTCGAGTTATTTGTATTGGATTGTATTAGACTATTATTTTGGTGGATTCACATCTTGTATATTATTTTAGATTATGGATTTATCTTTGTTCTTCCTTCGCTATTCCATTCGTGCATTATTCTTCCTTAGTTTATTTTCTGATTGAGATTAGTTATACTTGTGAGATACCATATTACTCCTCCGTTTGGAGTTGAAATGATTGATAGGTACCATATTATATTGTTGAGATGTTAGATAGTTAGAAATGACCCAGATAGTGTTCTACCGTCGATTCTGCTGTGTAGGCTGGACGTAACCACGTACTCGTGCCCGAATATTCGGATGCGGATCATGACAAAAGAAAACCAGAGCAAAATAAGAGAAATAAACAAGTGAGGAGAGAGAATAAGAACAATGATGTATATAGGCAAGGGGTTGATGGTGAACCATCATATCTCTCTAACAAATCCAAGCCACACACCCTACCTACCACCACCACACCATTGATATTAGCCAATGTGCGCCAAGCTTTTATTCACCCGTGCACTTGAAGTATACCCAAAGTGCGCCAAAATAAAAACTCAAGCAAAAGTGCGCCAACTTGAGTATATTCCAAGTATACGGATAGGGGAGTGACATCTCTGCTCATCTTAGAAAAAATATATCCTCGAAATTTTAGGACTAAAGCAATTAGAGACATCAGGATAAGTAGTTGCAAACACAATGATGTATCCTGGTTTCCCTCTGAGCGGACTACTCCAGGCCCGAAAACTCTAGCTCGAAGTTGAAATCCACCATCCAGTGAAACACAAATTTTGATCCGAAGGCTTGCAACTTCGTACAGACACGAGCTTTGATGCAAATGTCTCGCATACTTCTCAAAGTGTTTGAACTTCTTGACAAGCTCTTTTTACAACTCTGAAAACTTCTAACCGAGCACGCACTGGCACTTAAGGCTTAGGAGTTGTAAATAGCTTGTGATAGTGTAAAACCCCTATTTTTAAAAAAAAAATTATATTTATTATTTTTATTAATTAATAATTTAATTATGGTAATTATGTGCTAAATAGGAGAAATAGATTTTTAATAATTTTTATGCTAGGTGTTCGGGCACTTAGATGACTTATGGGACCATCAGGAATTTTTTTGGAATTTATTCCATGTAGGAGACCCCTTGAGCTGTTGCTAGCCTAACGATGTGCAATACCCTAATATATAAATTTTCTTATGTGTGAATATATATATATATATATATATATATATATATATATATATATATATATATATATATATACAAATATATATATGTATATATATATATATATTTAAAGAAAGAAAGAAAAAGAAAAGAATTTATTAGTATAATAATAATAATAATAATAATAATATAATAGTAATACTAATATAAAGTTACTTCTTAATAAAGTTACTTTGCAACAACTACTACTAAGAAGCAGCGGCCAACTAAGAAGACATGCAACTTGCAAATTCCTAGCATGCAGACCCTTTAGCCCATTCGGCCATTGCATTCACAGACCCGCGGACCCATCCATCCGTTCCTCTCTCTCTTCCTATATATATATATATATATATATATATATATATATATATATATATATATTTCTCATCCCAAAATCCTAACCTAAAACTCCAGACCTCCTCTTCCCATCTAGAGCCGTTACCGCAGCCAGAGAAGCCCCCCAATCCATCCAACCATCTCGTCGACGCCGACCTCGTGAACTACAGTTTCCCACTCGAGGCACCTTCGCTCCGGCGTGATTTTCCATCGACTCGCTCAACCAAATGCTGTTCCGTCTTCATAGGTATGATCATCCCTTAACCCTCTCCAATATTTGTTTTATAGCCAACCTCGGAAAACGTGTGCCCTAGGTGAAAAATAGCGTCCAAAGTGGACGGACAGACCCAATTCTGGAATCGCAGAATTCCAGAATGACCACCCATATTGCCGAGTTCGTATCTCCCACCACAGAGATCCAAATTCGGTGATTCTTTTTGATACCTGTAGAATACCTAACCTAGTTTATTTTCTGTAAAATAACCCTATATTATTAGTCGCTGTGGACATAATTATATTCGTCACAAAACTGCGCGCACCCACTTTTTCCGGTTTTCCAAAAGTTGGAAAACGGAGCGCGCCCCGCCAAACGGGACCGCCCCGCCGTGTGCCAAGTGTACCGAATGGTGCACGCAGCGTAACCGGACACGTAAAAATTTATGGGGACTGATTCAGACGCGTGTGCGCGCCGGAATCAGACCGTATCCGCGGACACACACCGTGTCGCAACTTTTGTGGAACTCGTGCGTATTTTGTGCACGCTTGTCAGATTGCGACGAAACTTGCGCCACTGAACTCGTGGTAACGCGCTGGTCCTGTGACCCAATTTTCACGCATTTCTGAGACGGTTTGACCAAATCGCCAATTGGCGGGCCCCACAGTTGACTTTTTGGACAAAATTGAGTTCGGCCCATCGGAATCCATATTTGGACATACCGTTGGGTTCGTATTGATATTTAGAGTTGTTTGACCTATAGTTTGTCCCATTTAGAGACTGTTACCATTGGCACACTTTTCGGTACAAAGTGGGCCACATGTGGACCCCACTTTTACCCGAAATTACCATTTTGCCCCTGTGTCCAAATTGGACGAAAGGGATGTGCTTTTTAGCTATTTTGCTCATTCTGGGAACGTTGGTGATATTTATTTCAGCATCCGGATACATTTGTTCTGTGGCCATAGCTTTTGGTCTTGTGCGTTGACATCTGGACAGTATACCTTGCAGCTTTCTTACCAGGCAAGATACCATGCCAAATTGCTTACAGTATTCTGCATGCTATTTATATTTTTATTTATTTCATTTCTGTATAGTTCTTGCATGTGTAGTTTTCCTTCCAGTCATTACTATATATTAGATATGTTGACACACACTTGACACTTAGTATCATAGAGGACAATTATTAGGCGTATGGGCTTTTAACCACTCTGGTAAACCGTAGTATATAGCTCGCACTACGGGCGTGTGTCGCGCTGGTCGCTACCCCCACGATATGTCAATTTCTGGAGTCTCGCTGGTCGCTACCCCCGCAGTATGTCGATTTCTGATGTCCATTGACGTGTGTGTGAGTTGTGAGGTAGATCGAGTAGCCTACCCTTGCCCATACGTCGAAAAGTTGTCCTTATTTGCATTCATATAGATTGTCTGGTACAGTGTACTTATTTATTTTCAAATTATATACATGTTTACTATATTCAAGTTGGCTCACATTTTCTGTATCTTGTTACGTCCCTCTGAGGACCTGGTCCTCTGCCAGGTGTATCTGCTCTTGAGTATTTGCAGGAGTACGGGCCTGGACCTGACGCATTCCTTTCTGCCGAGGAGGTCTTACCTTCTGAGCATCGTTGATTATCTAGTGATTGATTCTTTTCGCTGATGCACTTCTGCCTTCATAGTATTTTATATTGGAGATTTTATACTCCTCTCTCATTTTAGTTTTGGATATAGTCATTGGTAGTGGATTTGTCTCCACCCGACTATTATTTGTTGGATATTTCAGACTCCTTATTCTAGCTTAGTATTTCTTTTTTATGACTTGTTGTGTGGATGAGATTAGCATATCTGTGACTTGTGACATTATATATACCACATGTGAGTTTATATTCATATTACAGCGTACGTATGGGTATGGTTTCCATATATTGGAGTTGCCATATCCATGCGGCTGGCATGCTTACGCGTTCCTAGTCCTACGTATTTGGGACTGGGGCGTGACAGATAGGAAATAGAATAGGCTCTTGAATTGAAGTAATAGAGAAGAGAATAGAAAGTGAATTAGTGAATAAGAATGGTGAATTCTTTCTCTATTTATAGTATTTTTGTAATTCGAGTTCGAGGCAAATTTGGATGCCAAACATTTGGATTTTTGAACGTTGGAGCCGAGTCTGCAGGAGAAACTGGTTTCCAGGAAATACTAAGTCAGGGAACCGAGTTCAGACTAAACTCGCACCGAACTCACACCGAGTTCGTTCCGAGTTCGTTTCTTTTGAACCTAGTTAATTTCAGAACGAGGTTGGGTTGGTTTGGGCTAACTCGATTTTAGAAACATAGTTTTGGGCTAGTTTCAAAACTCAAAATATTTTGGCTAAGAATAATCTGGGTTTAGAAAATATTTTGGGGTAGCCTCTAAATGCCAAGTACGACTCAATGTACATTTTTTCTATATTCAATAAATATAAAAATTATATTGACTCGATATAGAAATCAAGTCGCATCCCATCCTTTGAAACTGTAAATGAAACAACATCGTCTTCGTATCATTGATCCTCATAGGTTATATCAAGTCTGAGTTTTAGAAGATTATCGAAATAAGGTGTGACCATGACCAATGGGCCAACAATCTCTCACATTTTGATAAATGACAAACTCTGACTGATATATTAGAGAATGAAAGTCAAAATCTGATAGTACTCATCTTCTTTTTGCTTTGTATTGCTTAACAGTACTACTCCCCCATTGTCATTTGTTCAAAATTGGGAAAAGCTCCCCCGTAATTGTTGATGTCAAGACAAAAACAACAAGAGTGAAGTAACATAGATATAAGTATTGAAATTTAAGAAGCAAAAATTCCAATTAAATCAGCATTAATTGAGATAAGAAATTTAATTAAGATTTATTTCACAATCGTAGAAATTAAAAAGGTAAAATCATACTAAATAGTCAAAAGCAGTTTTAAGCATAAACTAAAATCATAAACTAATACAAAAGTCTAAAAGTGCTACATAAAGACATGTGCAAAAGCATAATAAACTACATTAGTCCAAAATAGCAAAAATCACTAAAAGATAGCATAATGATCTATGTCACTCGTCATTTCCAATCGTCGGGTCTCCAGTCTGAGCAGAATGGTTAGGATCATAGAATACAGCAGTTGGATCCAAGTAAGGCTGAACATATGGGTCAACAATCTGGTATTCATCTCGTGAAGGATCACAAACCATAGGATAGGGTCTGTCAGGGATCTGAGAGAAGGAGTAATGCATGTCTGCCAAGGTGTTGGACATCGCTTGGAAACAAAGAGTGGTCCGATATCTGTCTGTCTGTGACGGTCATCCTCGAGAGTACGGCTCTTTAGTGCAAGTCTTTGACGGTCATCCTGAACTATGATATGATCTCGCATCATATTTCGGAGCTCGTCCAAGGAGGCAGGTGGCTCTAGAGCAGCAACAGGGTCAGATCGTCGAGCAGCAAAAAGATAGGCTAGCTCGGCAAGTTACGTGAAATCCTTAAGAGGGATTTGGAAATGCTCAAATATAATAGGCAAGTACATAGTGTACACAAGGTTAAACTTTTTCTTGCGGGATTGGATCATTATCTGAATCATAGTCTTGGAAAAGTTGAATTTGATTCCAAAGTGGATATGATAGATAGCACAAAGCTCAAGATTGGTAATTTTATCAGTGGAGGTTTGGTTAGGCAGATGGTTGAAAAGATAATACGATGTAATTTATAAAACCATCTATTCAAGTGCTTGGCCTTAAGTTGACCCTGAGAACGAGGATTGGGTAAGCAGATATAGTCCTTAAAAGAGTCTAGAGTTGTGCCATCGGTGAATTTATAAGATGTGATAGGTACTAAGGGTTCTCCTTCATTTGGAATGTGAAGAATTTTTCCTAATTATTCAACATAAAATTCAATATTCAATCTGGCAACACGAGATTTAATATAATCATCAAATAAGGACATATTGCAGTAAAATATGCGAATAACATTGATAAAAAAAGAAAATCTAGTAGTAACTAAGTCTTCCAATCTTAATGCACGAAAGGTTTCCAGATAATTAGGAAACACAATAAAACTAATGGGACTACAAGAACAGACGGTTCAGTCGACAAAGTCGTTGAACCATTTATTAGATTGATCTAACGATGCAAAAATAAGTTCATTAAAATCTCCGTCGTCTGGCATAGCAGGGCTAAACAGAGATTGAGAAGTATCATCCTGAGTATAAGATAAAGCTTCTTTAACTTTTCTCTTCTTCTTAACAATTTTGGAGCCATAGAAAATAATTGAAAACAAAAGAAATATGAGTTATACTTCAAACAAATCAGAAACTGTGGTAGAGAATGGTGAAAGGAACCAAAATCCAAATTTCTAGATCCTGAAACCGTACGAGGAGTGAGATCCAAGGGGATTAGGGTTGAGAAAAACTAGGGTTTTTGGAGTTTCTCGGCCGCTGGAAGGTTCTGAAGTTGAATGAGGAGTCCACAACTTAAAATAGAAACGAGGACATCCGAACTCGGGCCGAGTCCGGGTCGAATTCAGTCTGAACTCGGTCCAAACTTTGGTAGAGTTCTGATGCATCAATCAAGTTTAAATTTTTGTTCACTTTCTTTTAGATATAGGTCAACTTTTTAGATCAATAAATTAGTAATATATGAATCTCAATAATAATAATTAATAGTATTTAATAAATATTTTTCCTGTTATGTATTGATCATTTCAGATTAGCTGTAGGGGTCATATTCTGTCATGACCCGTACTCGAAATAAGGATACAAGTGGTGAACAATGTGCAGCCTACGCCGCAGCATCGACGGTAGAACGCTGTCTGGGTCAATATAACTATCTACACATCTCACACACAATATATATATATATATATATATATATATATATATATATATATATATATATATATATATATATATATATATATATATATAAGGTACCTGTCATGTCATCTCAACTCCAATTGGATGAACAATATAATGTGTGATAAATGATAATCAATACTCACTCACAATATCAAACTAGAGGAAGAATAACACGATATGGATTAGAAGAAAAATAAATATAAGAGTCTTAATACAAGTCCAATCTCAACATAAGTCTCAAAATAATAATACATGCTGTGAAGTCTACTAAAATCAAATACAACTCATAATGAAAAGTCTAAGTCTCTCCAGCTGGTGGTACTATCTCAAGAGGCTCTACGGGTGCAGGCTCAACTGCTTCGCCATCCTACGACCCGTAATACGTAGGACACCAGTCCTCTAATTAATCATCTAAAAAATATATTCAGTCAAGATTGGAGCGAAGTACAACCCAATAGAAGTTCCAATAAATGATAAAAACTATAAAACAGTAATAGCAATAAAAATAAATTATGAAAGTAACTGAACTAGCATATATAACGAGAAGAAGCATCATGTTGAATAATGGCAATAAATTGAGAACAATATGGTGAGGAATATCAATGTAATGAACTGGAATAAAAGAAATAATATAATAAATGTGCCTTGAAATATTAGTAAGATAATGTGATCGGCTTGGGCCTAACACGGGCTATATATAAAAGGTGAGCTAGAGTGACCACACATGAGTTGCATGATCTGCTAACTATCATGGGCTACACTAAATCACGGGCTATAAGATATGATCACATATCTACTAATATTTCCCCAACCCCCGACTAGTACATGGATCCAAATCACGACACGTTATAACACGTATATCATACTACACGGTCTATAATATCATGCACTATGATTACGGTCTATATAATCACTAAGATATCACAGTAATTACTGAGTAATCACGAAGCAGGACACGATGATCACTGAGTCATCACAACAATAATATCTCATGACTAAGATCCACGTATACCAATCCGTGAAACCATTGTGTCAGGAATAAAGTATCTCAATACTAAATACATGAAATATAGAGACTATCAAATAAGAAAACTATTAGAGAATGTACTTGCCTCTGATCTGGAGCAAAAGATGTAACTCGGTGTCCGAGCTGGTGTCACACACACCTATATATGAATAGCATTTTAAATTGGTGTAATGAATGATAACTAAGTTAAAATGCACTAAGGTATGATTTCTAGGCCATTTCTAAGTCATACTAGTCAAAGTAGGTCAATCTAGTCCAATACCTTGATTCTAGGTCCATTCTTTGCTTCTAGGTTGATTACAAGCTTATACTAGTCAATACCTGGTGATACTAGGTCATACCTAGGTTTCTAGAGTCAATACCTAGAAGGTATTGCTATACTAGCTAATAATCTTTTTAGTTATATCTACTACTAGTAATACCTTAGCTTAGTTTATACTTGATACTATAATACCTTGGTATCTAATAACACTAATACCTTAACCTAGGTGATACCTTGGTATACTACCCCAAACAAAACTCATTAATATCTCTTAACTAACTAATACCTTCCCTTAACTTGATATTCTAATTAACACTTAGTATCTACATGTTGGTATCTCAACCAACTTAAGCCTAGGTATGTCAATATCCTAACACTTTACTGATACCCTCCTCTCCATACTATAACACTTGCTCCTATAGCACCTCCTTGTGCACAGGTTCTAACATTCACCCTCACCTTAGACTCTCAGGTTCCCCTCCTATCTATCCTCACAACATACCTGTAAGGTCATACTCATCTAACCCAATTCAGTTCACTGATACCCTGGGTATCAGTCCTACACTTGCAGATGCTTCCCTCTCTATATGATGCACTTGGCAGCATGTGTTGCTGCTACTACCACACTCCTACCAACCCACTTAATACTTTATCATGATACTAACTCAAGTATTCCTGATACTTATGGCACATTTCTCCCTTATTATTAACTGGACCAATGTAAGTGTACAACATTGCACTTGCTTCTAACATTGCTGTCAACTGCAGCAACAAGGTACTTCCACTGCTTCACTTGCAATCTTTGGCTCCACACTGCAGTGGACAACAAGCTCAGCTTGCTAGTACAACTGTTGTTGCTATTCTCAGTTAACACCAACATCAATTCCAATACAACCCTGCTCTCCTCACCCTATCACACTTGCATTCGAGCAACTTAACACACCACACAGTCATACAAGTCATTTGCACATGTTGTGCACCTATTTTAGTCACTCTTGCAGTCCATAAAGCCCTCACACAACCTTGCTGATACACAAAGTATCTGTGTACTGCCACAGTGCATTATCACTCCTCCCTCTCAACTGAACCCGATAACTCATTGGGCACACACACACTTTCTCAACTCTGATACACAGACAGGTAATCCAACTCACCTGTGCAACTAATGATACACCCTCACTACTGCAACTCTTCCTCTTTACCTGACAATACTCGAGCCATTGTGGTTGCCCTTCTCACTTAGTACATACACCCTTTGCACTCTGGTATCCTGATACCCGAGTTCCTAACCTCAAAGTCTGAACTGATATTACCTTATCACGCTGCTACCCAACTAGCCCCGAGCCCTAAACCCAACTGAATACCCTCAAACACTACATACACTCATGATTCTCCTACTGGAACACTAAAGCACACCCTACACTAGATACACCTGAATATATGGACACTTCCTCACTCACTAGTTCGGTCACTGCTATATACACACATTACCTGGACACTCTAACTGATGCACCAACAAACAAACTTGCAGTGTGCACACACTTACACTCATATCACAGTATACCTATGTATCAACCCCTACTACACATTCATTTATAGTCAATGGCATACATACTATCTAATAGTCAATTCATCGAACACATTGAATGCATAACTTAGGATACTCATGATACACGTCCAAATGAAGTATCAAAACCCTAATACTTTACAAATACTAAATATACCTATCAATATCATCATAATACAACTAAAGTAACTTACTACAAAAGAATTTGAAGATGGATTACACAAATTACCCAAAATGAATCCCATATCATAGCGTATCACAAAACATGATACGCTCTACTCGTGTCCAATTGTTGACACGTATCTAGTCCCACATTATCAATCTAAGTCTATTTTGGCCTGGTCTTATGACACACACTTGATGTGTCAATCTCATAATTTTTCCAAAATACATACAAAAACCTTTGTAGAGACCACAATTCTCAACCAAGTAGCCTAGAACTCGTTCCTATAGTGGGGTGTTCTTAGGGGTTAAATACATGATTAAGAAGCTATAATGAAGAAAAATTCAGAAATTACCAATTAGGAGATAGATTCCGAATAAAAACTCAAGTGGACACGATCTGGACACGGTCTCTTCACCAATGCTCCTCCTCCTTGTGCTCCTTGCTTCTCCAAGATCTAAAGCTCCTTGAGGAATAAAAATGGGAGAGAATGTGAAAGAATTGAAAAATTAATTAATGGAGGAAAGAAAGGAATTGGGGATCTAGAATTGGGGATCTAAAATGAATGCAAATGAAGAGGAGAGAGAGAATGGCTCCTCTATAGTGGTCGGACCCTATTCCCCCTTCTCTAAGTCACATCAATAGTCAAACATGCCCCTATTTGGTAGTTATGCATAGGATTAGGGAAGGGCTAATTTAGAAAGTCTCTAATTAATGCAATTTAGTCTAATTCTCCTTAATTAATTAGTGGGAATGGGTCGATTGGGCTTAGTCCATGTTTGGCTCACTATTTGTCATGGCAAGTCTAATTGGGTTCACAAGTGTCAAGTCTAACAAATAGGCTAGTCCACTAATTAATAAATAAATAGCACAACCATCAATATTAATTATTAGCACTATATAAATAAATATTAATCTCTAAAAAATAATTATATGCAAATTGACTAAATTATCCTCATTTGGAAAAGTGAGGGTAACATATCACAGCTAGTGGTGGTCTAAAAAGACGCTTAAGTGCCGTATCGCTTAGGTTACTTACGTATTTTTAACAGATTGACCCTTTCGGCTTGTCTCTAAAATAATTTTTACATATAGGATCAAGATTTAAAAGAAATACATATTAATTATGTATCATTGATATCCAAAATTCCTAATTCATGACGTATAAAGTTGAAACAATCTTCTGCTAAGGGTTTAGTAAATATATCAGCTAATTGATGCTCGGTGTCAACATATTCAATGCATATATCACAGTGTGCTTGGTGATCTCGTAAAAAGTGGTGTCTAATCTCAATATATTTAGTATGTGAGTGACATATAGGGTTCTTAGTGAGATTGATTGTTCTTGTATTATTATAGTAAATAAGAATCTTGGTATAGTTAAGATTATAGTCTTCAAGGGTTTGCTTCATCCACAAAATTTGAGCACAACAACGTCCTGCGGTGATATACTCAGCATCGGTAGTTGACAATGCTACAAAATTTTATTTCTTACTAAACCATGAAACTAAAGCTTTTTCTAGGAAATGACACGTGCCGCTGGTGCTCTTTCGATCAACTTTACATCCGGCAAAATCAGCATCCGAATAACCAGTAAGATTAAAAGACGAGGTCTTGGGATATCATAAGCCGACAGTCGAAGTGACTTTAAGGTATCGAAAGATACGCTTAATCGTGCACAAGTGTGATTCCTTAGGATTAGCTTAGCATCTTGTACATAAGCAAACACTAAACATTATATCAGGACGACTAGCAGTTGAGTAAAGTAGACTACCAATCATACCTCGATAGTTACGTATGTCGACTAGTTTGCCATGTTTATCAATGTCAAGCTTGGTAGAAGTCGTCATAGGAGTCCCAATTGGTTTTGCATTTTCTATGTCAAACTTCTTGAATAAGTCGTTGGTGTACTTAGCTTGGTTGATGAAAGTCCCTTGTGAATTCTGTTTGATTTGAAGTCCTAGGAAGAAGTTCAGTTCTCCCATCATACTCATCTCGAATTCACTCTACATACACTTAGCAAACTCTTTGCATAGTCTCATTAGTTGAACCAAAATTATATTATCAACATAAATTTGTACTAATAAGAGATCATTATCTAAAAATTTAATAAACAGTGTCGTGTCCACCTTTCCTTTTGAAAAATTATATTCAAGTAGAAAAGAACTAAGTCGCTCATACCAAGCACGAGGGGCTTGTTTGAGTCCATAGATAGTTTTTCGTAACTTGAAAATATGATTAGAAAATTTAAAATCTTCAAAGCCAGGTGGTTGTACAACATAAACCTCTCCTTTAATAAAACCATTTAATAATGCACTTTTTATATCCATTTGAAATAGTTTAAAATTATAAAAATAAGCAAAGGCGTATAGCATGCCAATGGATTCTAATCTCGCAACTGGAGCATAAGTCTCATCGTAGTCGATACATTCTTCTTGGTTATAACCTTGAGCTATGAGTCGAGCCTTGTTACGAGTAACTAAGCCATTCTCATTAAGTTTATTTCAGAATATCCATCTAGTGCCAATAACCGGGTGATCATTAGGTTTGGGGACAAGTTCCCAAACTTGATTCCATTTAAATTGGTTCAATTTCTCTTGTATAGCAAAAATCTAAAATTTATCATTAAAAGCTTCTTCTGTATTTTTAGGTTCTACTTGTGAAATGAATGCTACACTAGCAGCTATATCTCTAGTAGAACAGCGAGTACTTACACGTTTTGTTAAATTACCTATTACCAGATTTTCTGGATGATCAGACATGAATCTCATCTTCTTTGGCAGACTTTCTAGGTAGCTAGTTGTCACTACCCGATTCTAGAAAATAGGGCTATTTTTTTATTTGATAAATTGTGTATTGTATTTAATTAATTATATTTATATTTAAATAGTGATTGTATTATTTTTTTAATGATTGTTTTAGGGTTTTGGCTAGCCTGGACCCATGTCAGACCCTAGTGAACCCATGTCCGACCAGACCAACACCCTTGTGAGGATTATTTTGGGGCTTAAAAATATTTATTATATTTTTAGTGGGTTAGTGGAAGAGATTTGGAGTTAGTTTGAGTACTTTTGGAACCCGGAACCCAAAACCAAGTGAGAGGGGGGCATTTTGGGCATTTGGAAATTAATGAAACCCATTTTTTTAGGCTTGGCCGGCCCCTACCTACCCACACCCGACCATAACAGCAAGCACAGCAGCCCCCTTCCCCCCTTTGTTCCATCTTCACTTCTTCTTCTTCTCCACTTCTTCTTTCTTCTTCTTTCTTCTCCCCAAGTAAGTGTTCTTCATTTTTCTTCCTTCTTTCTTCCATTCCTTCTTCTTTATGCTAAACCTAACCTTGCATTTTCCCTAACCTAGGTGTGTGGAGCCTAGATTTAGTGTGGAGGCTAGATTTGGAGGCTTAGAGCTTGAGGGAGGTGGTTCCAAGTAGATCGGAGACTTTGGCCTTGGGATTCCAACTCTCAAGAGGTAAACCCTAACTTTTCCCTTGCTAATTACTTTTATATAGTGTAATTAGTGGTTTAGAACCTTCCTAGACCCTAAGCCTACCCGTGGGAGGAAGTTGGAACTAGTTTGGTTGAGTTTGGAGACTTTGACACTAGGTTTTGTGTCAATTTCTGGTGGAATCCGAATTTGGCCCAATTTTGGGTGATGCCCTAGGTTAGACGGACCTAGATAGACATTGTCGGGTGTCTTGAGGGTGAGTGCGTATCTCCGTTCGGACACGGGAAGTCGTGTCGTGGAGAAACGGGCGTTTCGGGCAAAATTGAGGTTTTTCATCGTCGCCGATTCTAAGTTTGTGCGCATTTCTGCCACGGGACTAGAATTGATGGGGTAGCATTTTTTCTAGGATCTAGGAATCGTTTAAAGCACGTGGGTAAATTTTGGACCGATTTTGAGTTCGTTTGGTGTGCGTTTCAAGAGGTTTTCCGAACCGCACACCGCGTGTTCGTCGAAATGACCGAATAGCCATTTCGACTTGGTTTCCTAGTTTCGAGCTTGTGCGCGCATTGGGTTAGCATCAGAGAGTGTATGCTAGAGTTTTCGAGTTATATTTTATATATTTATAGGTATTTGTGAGTGTCGGGGTCGTTGGGCGTGAGTGGGACGTGTTGTTTGTATGTTGTGTGCGTTGTGTGGTGTTTGGGTATAAGTGTCTATATTTGTATATATATATATATATATATATATATATATATATATATATATATATATATATTTGTATGTGTGTCTATATATATGTATATATATTTATATACGTATGTGTGTATTTATATCTATGTGCTTGTGTATGTATATGTCTATGTGTATATATATATAAATGTATAAGTGTGCGTGTGTATGAATGTATATATATATATATATATATATATATATATATATATATATATATATATATCTTAGAGTGTATGTGTGTATATGTATATATAGATATTGTAGGAGTGTATATATATATATGTGTGTGTGTGTGTGTGTGTCTTTGTAAGTGCTGTGAGTGTATAGGTGTGTGTTAGAGTGTGTTTAAGAGTGTGTGTGTGTATATATATATATATATATAGAGAGAGAGAGAGAGAGAGAGAGAGAGAGAGAGAGATATGTATGTTTATATATATATATATATATATATATATATATATATAGTGGTATATATATATGTATATAGGAGTGTGTGTGTGTGTGTGTTTGTGAGAAGGAGGGGGGGGGGGGGACAGCCCAGGCCAGCAGCAGCAGAAGGAGCAGCAGCAGCAGCAGCACTATGAAGCAGCAGCAGCAGCAGCAAGCACATGTAGCAGCAGCAGCAAGCTCCAGCAGTAGCAGCGAGGCTAGTAGCGAGGGTGAGTGAGTTATGAGGGTTTAATAGATAGATAGATTAGTAGATTGATAGATATTAGAGTTTATTAGGTAGCTAGATAGATAAGTTGATAGATAAATAGGTAAATAGATTAGATTGTTAGATAGATAGATAGTTACTTAGATAAATAGGTAGCTAGATAGATACGTAGATAACTAGATAGGTAGATAGATAGTTATATCTATCTAAGATATAGATATCTATATACCTATAGTAATATATATATGTATAGGTAAGGGAGGTATATGGGTATATGTATATGTGTGTGGATATCTATATATATAGGTATATAGATACTTAGATATGTAAATATATGATAGATATATATATTTTCTAGCTTAGATTAATAACTAGGTATATATTTTTTATCCTAATAACTAGTTAGAGGGGTTTGAGAGCGGTATCTCAATACCTTGGGATACCGAGGTATCTCAATACCTTGAGTTATCCAAGGTATTGAGTTTCGAGCGGGGTATTTGAGCAATAGCCTAGAAAATATATTGGAGTGATTTTTATATGCTTATGTATATATATTTACGCATACTAGCATAGGTTTTAGCGGGTTTAGGCGGGGTGCGTGGCCTAGGCGAGGTATCGGATACCGAGGGTATCCCGGTATCTCGATTAGGCGAGTTTGTGAGTTTTCTAGCTTAAAGAGCTCGGTTTGACCTAGAATTTCAGGGGCACCCTAGTTTGACCTAGCTTTGACCATAATTGTCCCCATTGACCGTAAAAGTCAACATTTGACCTAGTTTTGACCTAGAGATGACTTTTTGGACCCCGGTTGACTTTTTGATCCAAATTTTACCGGTTTGACCCGTTCGACCTAGAATAGCCCTAGAAGCCTGTTTTTAATTATTTTATATCAGTTTAACTCCTTAGAACCCTGTTTAATTCTACTTTTTGTAATAGGTTCTTGCGACACCGGTCCGGATCTCGATCCTCATCAGTTGCTCAGGACATCAGGCGAGTACCTACCTCTGATAGTTTCTATTTTATGATAGCGTTTATATCACCTGTTCTAGAACTGTAATACTTGATTCTGATACATTATTATACGAGCTGGTACTAGTGGATCCCGTCATGAGATGCTATCCCCCTTACCGTGTTCAGCGGATACTCTATCACGTATATTTCATCATGTGCTTCAGGTATTGATTCTCATGTGCTATCATGTGCTTCTTGTGCTCTCGCCTTCGTGTGCGCCAGCTATTATCATGTACGTAGCGTGTTGTGGTTGGATCCAATGGTATTAGTGGGGAGGAGAGTAGGAGTTGGTTATGTGATCAAAGCCAAACAGTATTAATGTGTATGTCGGTTATGCAACTCACGCATAACGGAGTTATCATAGTGTTTTTCATGTGCAACCTAAGTCGATCACATAACAAACTTGTGCTCAAGGCACTTAGCTAGTATTCATGTTTCTCACCTGCAGTTACTTTTCTACTACTTGTATTGTTCTCCAGTTTACTTTGCAGCTACTTATTGTGCTTCAGCATATATTTATTTTCTGTGCATCTTGTATACTTTTCTATTGCTCGTCATATAAACCTTACCATGTATGTGGAGTTGCTTTCAGAGTTATGCACTTCGCTACAGTCCTGACTGGGCATATTTTTTCCAGAGGATTCTGAGGACTATTGCCCTACGTTCTATGAGCCGGGTGTTGACGAGTGCTGTGACCCCGAGACTGAGGAGGAGTGCGCCGAGGAGACGCCTTTAGCACCCTAGTTAGCTAGGTGGGTTTCCTGGGTTGTTCCCAGTGGTTTATTTCTGGATGATTGTACTTATTCTTTTGATGCTGTGAGATGTTGTAGACTAGTATAGACTTGGACTATATATTTTGGATATTGTCTTGCTCTATGTTTCCTTGTTTCCATTTGCTATCATATCGTGCTTTATTTGTTCCCCTAGATTTTGTGATTGAGAGTTCATATATCTATTGCGTGGTTGCCCTCCTTTTGGGAGAGGATTATATATATATATATTGCATGGTTGCCCTCCATTTGGAGAGGTTATTGTCAGATTTTTGTGAGTTATATAGATATGGTTGACCTAGAACGGATCTTACAGCGTTCTACCGCCGATTCTGCGGCGTAGGCTGGACGTACCCATGGCTCATGCCCGATTTTTTAGGTGCGGATAGTGACACATTTTTGGTGGTGGCCCATGCAGGTCTAGTTTTTAGGTTTACCTGCAATAGGATATAGGATATAGACTGAGAGAGTGTGTGCTCAATCACAACTAGGACCCTTCCTGATTCCTTTTGCTATCTTTAATTTTCTTGAAATTATTTTATTTTAAAATATTACTGTCCTTCTTTGATGATATCGTATCTTACACTGTATTGACTTCTTTTGATCTGTGTTCTTCTTAATTCTATTCCAACACTTGCTTTATTTGATTTCGGTGCTTCCCATAGCTTTGTGCCTGTTTTTTTTGCTCTTAGACACCATCTTGTTGCTGAACCTTTAGCTAGACTCTGCAAGATAATGACCGGGGGTGGTATCATCCTAGTTAGTGATGTCTGCAGAGACCAGAGAGTAACCTTGGGAGGCCGGGAGTTGAGTGTGTGCCTACTCATAATGCCACTTCCGGGCTACGATATTGTACTCGGGATGGATTGGTTGAGTATGCATTATGCTAGTATAGATTGTCGTGGAGGCAGAGTGTTGTTTAGTCCGCCGGGTGAGCCAGAGTTTCAGTTTGCCAGAGGAGCAACGGAGCAGACCGAGGGAGTCTTCTGCGGAGCCCTGGTGGTAGAGCCGAGGTTGCTACATCCACTGATAGAGGAGTACATGGATGTCTTTGAGTTGCCAGGGTTACCTCCGGACAGAGATGTGGAGTTCTCTATAGACTTGGTGCCAGGCACACAGCCGATATCCCAGCACGTCTATAGAGTCAGCAACAGTGAGCTGATAGAGTTGAAGAAGCAGGTGGATGAGCTTCAGGACAAGGGATTTATCAGATCTAGTTCTTCCCCGTGGGGTGCTCCGGTAATTTTTGTGTCGAAGAAGGATGGGTCAATACGGATGTGTATTGACTACAGGGCTCTGAACAACCTCACAATCAAGAACAAGTATCCGCTGCTGTGTATTGATGATCTTTTTGACCAGTTGAGCGGAGCGAGGGTGTTTTCCAGGATTGATCTGAGGACAGGCTACCACCAGGTAAAGGTCAGGAAGGAGGATATTCCGAAGACAGCCTTTCGGACCAGATATGGACAGTATGAGTTCATGGTGATGCCGTTTGGGTTGACTAATGCCCCGACAATGTTCATAAATCTGATGAACAAGGTGTTCCATCAGCATCTGGACAGGTTTGTGGTGGTGTTTATAGATGACATCTTGGTGTATTCGAAGACCCCAGAGGAGCACGAGGAGCATCTGAGGATAGTGCTAGAGACTCTCAGGAAGGAGAAGCTTTATGAAAAGCTTTTGAAGTGTGAGTTCTTCCTTGACAAGGTGGAATTCCTTGGTCATGTGGTGACTGGAGAGGGTATCTCGGTGGATCCGAGAAAGATCATGGCAGTTGAGGCAAGGAGTGCTCCGAGTTCAGTAGCCGAGGTCAGGAGTTTCTTGGGACTGGCAGGTTACTACAGGAGATTTGTTCGGGATTTTTCTCGGATTACAGAGCCGTTGTCCAGGCTTGACTCGGAAGGACGTGGAGTTTGTTTGGTCAGAGGAGTGCCAGATCGCCTTTGATGAGCTGAAGAGGAGGTTGATGACAGCTCCAGTGTTGACGTTGCCATCAGGTTCTGGAGGATTCACTATCTATAGTGATGTATCGGGGAAGGGACTGGGTTGTGTGTTACAGCAGAATAGGAGGGTGATTGCCTATGCTTCTAGGCAATTACGTTCTCATGAGAAGAACTACCCTACCCATGATTTGGAGTTGGCAACGGTCATCTTTGCTCTGAAGTTATGGAAACACTATTTATACGGAGAGCGTGTAGAGATCTTCACAGACCACAAGAGCTTGAAGTATGTGTTTACCCAAAAAGAGCTGAACAATAGGCAGAGGAGATGGTTGGAGTTGATGAAGGACTTCAACATATCGTTGTAGTACCATCCAGGGAAGGCGAACGTATTTGTGGATGCGTTGAGCAGGTATCCGGTAGCTATGTGCCTGACTACAGATCGTTATCTTCTGGCAGATCTAGAGAGCTTGGTCATTGAGGTGATAGTGCCTGGAGTTAAAATACAGATGTGGGGACTGCAGATTCAGTCAGAGTTGGTAGACCGAATCAGGGCTACACAGTTTGAGGATGAGTCCCTGAGGAGCATCAGGGCGCAGGTTCAGATGGGATTAGCAGATGACTTCACCATTGCTGACGATGGTTCTTTGCAGCATGGTACCAGGTTGTGTGTGCCGAGTGGATCATTGCGCGAGGAGGTTCTTCAGGAGGCACATCGATCCCAGTAATCTATGCATCCAGGTGTCAACAAGATGTATAGAGATATGAGAGAGCATATATGGTGGTACGGGATAAAGCGGGAGGTAGCACGCTTCGTATCCTGATGCTTAGTGTGCCAGCAGGTGAAGGCGGAGAGGCAGAGGCCAGGAGGTTTGCTCCAGCCGTTACCCATTTCGGAGTGGAAATGGGAGCATGTGACCATGGATTTTGTTTCTGGACTTCCCCGTTCTCCAGGCAAGAAGGATGCAATTTGGGTCATCGTGGACAGGTTGACCAAATCAGCCCACTTTCTACCATTCAAAGTGGGTACGTCTACAGAGAGACTATCAGAGATGTATGTACGCCAGATAGTCAGACTGCATAGAGTTCCTGTGAGCATAGTATCAGATCGGGACAGTCATTTTACTTCATATTTCTGGAGGAGTCTGCATGCTAGCTTGGGCACCCAGCTCAAGTTTAGTACTGCATATCACCCACAGACAGATGGTCAGTCAGAGAGGACCATTCAGACACTTGAGGATATGCTTCGCACTTGTGTTTTGGATTTCAGAGGCTCTTGGGAGGATCACTTACACTTGGTAGAGTTTGCTTACAACAACAACTACCAAGCCAGTATCGAGATGTCACCTTTCGAGGCGTTGTATGGACGGAGGTATCACACTCCGTTATCATGGGATGATGTAGGCGAGAGAGCTTTGCTTGGCCCGGAGATGGTGGTTGATGCAGCGAAGAAGGTCAAGCTCATTAGAGATAGACTTCGGGTGGCGCAGGACAGGCAGCGGCATTGGGCCGATAGCCACCGAAGACCTTTGGAGTTTGAGGTATAGCTTAGAATTTAGATTTTGTTCTTGTGTTTGCTTGTGATTGCTTGTTTTAGACTAAGTGCAGAGACCTTGTTTGTGGTAGGTTGGAGATCTGGTGTTCCTGAGGATTTTTTTGACGTGGGGCACTATTCGCTTCGGTGGAGGCGGGAAGCTTAGCCTACGTTTTGTCGGACCCTTCCGTATCCTTGAGAGGGTCGGCGCCATGGCGTATAGGCTTGAGTTGCCGCCTACGCTGGAGGGAGTTCATGATGTGTTCCATGTATCGCAGTTGAGACGGTACGTGGCGGATCCCAGTCACGTATTGGATCACTCGGAGATCGTGCTGGGCCCTACTCTTAGCTATCCAGAGCAGCCGGTGGAGATTCTGGATCGACGGAAGAAGGTGTTGAGGAACCAGACTATTCCCTTGGTTCGCGTCGTGTGGAGGCATCACTCTCCAGGTGAGTCGACCTGGGAGAGGGAGGATGAAATGCGCGAGCGATACCCCTATCTTTTTGAGCCCTGAGGTATGGTTCTTTCCTTGCATTCTTGTCATAGTTTCGTCATTTAATTTCGAGGACGAAATTATTTTAAGGAGGGTAGGCTTGTCACTACCCGATTCTAGAAAATAGGGCTATTTTTTTTTTAATAAATTGTGTATTGTATTTAATTAATTATATTTATATTTAAATAGTGATTTTATTATTTTTTTAATAATTGTTTTAGGATTTTGGCTAGCCTAGACTCATGTCAGACCCTAGTGGACCCATGTCCGACCCGACCAATACCCTTGTGAGGATTATTTTGGGGCTTAAAAATATTTATTATTTTTTTAGTGGGTTAGTGGGAGAGATTTGGAGTTAGTTTGAGTGCTTTTGGAACCCGGAACCCAAAACCAAGTGAGAGGTTTCGACTTGGTTTCCTAGTTTTGGGCTTGTGCGCGCATTGGGTTAGCATCGGGGAGTGTGTGCTAGAGTTCTCGAGTTATATTTTATATATTTATAGGTATTTGTGAGTGTCGGGATCGTTGGGCGTGAGTGGGGCGTGTTGTTTGTGTGTTGTGTGCGTTGTGTGGTGTTTGGGTATAAGTGTCTATATATATATATATATATATATATATATATATATATATATATATATATATATATATATATATATATATATATATTTGTATGTGTGTCTATATATATGTATATATATTTATATACGTATGTGTGTATTTATATCTATGTGCTTGTGTATGTATATGTCTATATGTATATATATATATATATATATATATATATATATATATATATATATATATATATATATATATATATATATATATATATATACATATATATACATTCACACGCACGCACACTTATACATATATATATAAGTGTGCGTGCGTGTGAATGTATATATATGTATGTATAGGTAAGGGAGGTATATGGGTATATGTATATGTGTGTGGATATCTATATATATAGGTATATAAATATATGATAGATATATATATTTTCTAGCCTAGATTAATAACTAGGTATATATTTTTTAGCCTAATAACTAGTTAGAGGGATTTGAGAGCGGTATCTCAATACCTTGGGATACCGAGGTATCTTAATACCTTGGGATACCGAGGTATCTCAATACCTTGAGTTATCCAAGGTATTGAGTTTCGAGCGGGGTATTTGAGCAATAGCCTAGGAAATATATTGGAGTGATTTTTATATGCTTATGTATATATATTTACGCATGCTAGCATAGGTTTTAGCGGATTTAGGCGGGGTGCGTGGCCTAGGGCGAGGTATCGGATACCGAGGGTATCCTAATATCTCGATTAGGCGAGTTTGTGAGTTTTCTAGCTTAATGAGCTCGGTTTGACCTAGAATTTCAGGGGCACCCTAGTTTGACCTAGCTTTGATCATAATTGTCCCCGTTGACCGTAAAAGTCAACGTTTGACCTAGTTTTGACCTAGAGTTGACTTTTTTGACCCCGGGTTGACTTTTTGCCCCGAATTTTACCGGTTTGATCCGTTCGACCTAGAATAGCCCTAGAAGCCTGTTTTTAATTATTTTATATCAGTTTAACTCCGTAGAACCCTGTTTAATTCTACTTTTCGTAATAGGTTCTTGCGACATCGGTCCGGATCTCGATCCTCATCAGTTGCTCAGGACATCAAGCGAGTACCTACCTCTGATAGTTTTCATTTCATGATAGCGTTTATATCACCTGTTCTAGAATTGTAATACTTGATTCTGACACATTATTACACGAGCTGGTACTAGTGGATCCCGTCATGAGATGCTATCCCCCTTACCGTGTTCAGCGGGTACTCTATCGCGTGTATTTCATCATGTGCTTCGGGTATTGATTCCCATGTGCTATCATGTGCTTCTTGTGCTCTCGCCTTCGTGTGCGCGAGCTATTATCATGTTCGTAGCATGTTGTGGTTGGATCTAATGGTATTAGTGGGAGAGGGGAGTAGGAGTTGGTTATGTGATCAAAGCCAAATAGTATTCATGTATATGTCGGTTATACAACTCACGCATAACGGAGTTATCGTAGTATTTTTCATGTGCAACCTAAGCCGATCACATAACAAACTTGTGCTCAAGGCACTTAGCTAGTATTCATGTTTCTCACCTGCAGTTACTTTTCCACTACTTGTATTGTTCTCCAGTTTACTTTGCAGCTACTTATTATGCTCCAGCATATATTTATTTCCTTTGCATCTTGTATACTTTTCTATTGCTCGTCATATACACCTTACCATGTATTTGGAGTTGCTTTCAGAGTTATGTACTTCGCTCCAGTCCTGACTAGGCATATTTTTTCCAGAGGATCCTAAGGACTATTGCCCTACGTTCTACGGGCTGGGTGTTGATGAGTGTTGTGACCCCGAGACTGAGGAGGAGTGCGCCGAGGAGACGCCTTTAGCACCCTAGTTAGCTAGGTGGGTTTCCTGGGTTGTTTCCAGTGGTTTATTTCTGGATGATTGTACTTATTCTTTTTATGCTGTGAGATATTGTAGACTAGTATAGACTTGGACTGTATATTTTGGATATTGTCTTGCTCTGTGTTTCCTTGTTTCCTTTTGCTATCATATCGTGCTTTATTTTTTCCCCTAGATTTTGTGATTGAGAGTTCATATATCTATTGCGTGGTTGCCCTCCTTTTGGGAGAAGATTATTCATATATATATATTGCGTGGTTGCCCTCCTTTTGGAGAGGTTATTGTCAGATTTTTGTGAGTTATATAGATATGGTTGACCTAGAACGGACCTTACAGCGTTCTACCGCCGATTCTGCGGTGTAGGCTGGACGTACCCATGGCTCATACCCGATTTTTTGGGTGCGGGTCGTGACATATTTTTGGTGGCGGCCCATGCAGGTCTAGTTTTTAGGTTTACCTGCAATAGGATATAGGATATAGGATATAGGATATAGGCTGAGAGAGAGTGTGCTCAATCACAACTAGGGCCCTTCCTGATTCCTTTGGTTATCTTTAATTTTCCTGAAATTATTTTATTTTGCAATGTTACTGTCCTTCTTTGATGATATCGTATCTTACACTGTATTGACTTCTTTTGATCTGTGTTCTTCTTAATTCTATTCTAGCACTTGCTTTATTTGATTCCGGTGCTTCCCATAGCTTTGTGTCTGTATCTTTTGCTCTTAGACACCATCTTATTGCTGAATCTTTAGCTAGACTCTGCAAGATCACGACCGGAGGTGGTATCATCCTAGTCAGTGATGTTTGCAGAGACCGGAGAGTTACCTTGGGAGACCGGGAGTTGAGTGTGTGCCTACTCATAATGCCACTTTCGGGATATGATATTGTACTCGAGATGGATTGGTTGAGTATGCATTGTGCTAGTATAGATTGTCGTAGAGGCAGAGTGTTGTTTAGTCCGCCGGGTGAGCCAGAGTTTCAGTTTGCCAGGGGAGCAGCAGAGCAGACCGAGGGAGTCTTCTGCGGAGCCCTGGTGGTAGAGTCGAGGTTGCTACATCCACTGATAGAGGAGTACATGGATGTCTTTCCGGAGGAGTTGCCAGGGTTACCTCCGAACAGAGATGTGGAGTTCTCTATAGACTTGGTGCCAGGCGCGGAGCCGATATCGCAGCACGTCTATAGAGTCAGCAACAGTGAGCTGATAGAGTTGAAGAAGCAGGTGGATGAGCTTTAAGACAAGGGATTTATCAGATCTAGTTCTTCCCCGTGGGGTGCTCCGGTACTTTTCGTGCCGAAGAAGGATGGGTCGATACGGATGTGTATCGACTACAGGGTTCTGAACAACCTCACAATCAAGAACAAGTATCCACTGCCGCGTATTGATGATCTTTTTGACCAGTTGAGCGGAGCGAGGGTGTTTTTCAGGATTGATCTGAGGACAGGCTACCACCAGGTGAAGGTCAGGAAGAAGGATATTCCGAAGACAGCCTTTCGGACCAGATATGGACAGTATGAGTTCATGGTGATGCCGTTTGGGTTGACTAATGCCCCGGCAGTGTTCATGAATCTAATGAATAAGGTATTCCATCAGCATCTGGACAGGTTTGTGGTGGTGTTTATAGATGACATCTTGGTGTATTCGAAGACCCCAGAGGAGCACGAGGAGCATCTGAGGATAGTATTGGAGACTCTCAGGAAGGAGAAGCTTTATGGAAAGATTTCGAAGTGTGAGTTCTTCCTTAACAAGGTGGAATTCCTTAGTCATATGGTGACTGGAGAGGGTATCTCGTTGACGAGTGTTGTGACCCAGAGACTGAGGAGGAGTGCACCGAGGAGACACCTTTAGCACCCTAGTTAGCTAGGTGGGTTTCCTGGGTTGTTCCCAGTGGTTTATTTCTGGATGATTGTACTTATTCTTTTGATGCTGTGAGATGTTGTAGACTAGTATAGACTTGGACTGTATATTTTAGATATTGTCTTGCTCTGTGTTTCCTTGTTTCCTTTTGCTATCATATCGTGCTTTATTTCTTCTCCTAGATTTTATGATTGAGAGTTCATATATCTATTGCGTGGTTGCCCTCCTTTTGTGAGAGGATTATTTATATATATATATTGCGTGGTTGCCCTCCTTTTGGAGAGGTTATTGTCAGATTTTTGTGAGTTATATAGATATGGTTAACCTAGAATGGACCTTACAGCGTTCTACCGCCGATTCTGCGGTGTAGGGTAGACGTACCCATGACTCATGCCCAATTTTTCGGGTGCGGGTCTTGACACTGGTACTGGGTGTAGTTTCTGCTGGTGCTTTGATAATGCTTATTTCTTCATTATCACATCTTCTTAGTAGAAGGTCTTACAATTGTGTCCATATTAGCATGTCCTAGACGTATGTGCCATAACCAGCTTTTATCCTTGTTAGTATATAGGCATCTACCTGCGTGGTTAGTATCTTCTAAAAGATAAAATACATAAATATTGTCTTCCTTTATTCCTTCAAATATTGTTTTACCAGTTGATCCATCAATTATAGAACATTGGTCTTTTGTGAAATTGATACCATAACCATGATCAGCTAAGTGACTAATGCTAAGTTGGTTATGTTTTAATTCAGTAACAAGATGGTTATGTTTTAATTCAGTAACAAGACAAACATCTTAATTACTGGACATGGATACTTACCAACATCATAATTACCTATAATATACCCTTTCAAGTTGTTGCCGAAGGAAACATATCCTTCTTTCTTCATCGATAGTGTTGCAAATAGAGATACGTCACCGGTAATGTGCCGGGAGCAACCGCTGTCGAGGATCCATTTTCTTTTAGAATGTGAAGGAAAGTCCACCTACAAAATAATTTACAGATGTAACCTTTGGTACCCATTTCATGAAGGGTCCTGGAGTGTTAGTCTTTGGTACACACTTGTAAATATTTATATCAACCAGTTTTCTAAGTTTACAAAATGAAGAGATGTGTCAATTAGTACCACAATGATGAAATTTAGTATTGACATAATAATTGGATCTATTGTTGGTATAATGGGTATGATGTGTGGTCTTATGAGAAGTATGTGGATACTTGTAATAGAATACATGCTTAGAAGATTTGGCCTTCTTGGAATGTGTCTTATGAGTGTCCTTGAGTTTTGTGTGACTTGTGTTAGATTGGGAAGCAGTCTGTATATGCTATTTTCCTAATCTAATTTTCAAATTTTTGGATGTGTTATACAATTCAGTATATTTAGCAGTCAAGGTATCTAATCTAATAAGAGCACAACTATTTTTCTTCTTCTCTATCATAAATTCTTCCATGAGCTTGGCATAATTCTTGTCTTTTTGTTCAATACTAAGTAAAGCTTCATGCAACTTTAATCTAATAGTAGGCAATTCATTTGTGTCACTAGATGATTGTATTTCTCTATTATCTAACAGTACGGACAGTCTATTGATCTCCTTCTTGTGTGCTTTGAGTTCCTTCTTAGTGTCCTTGTATTTATCTAAAAGTATCTTGTGGCCATTAAGAAGATCACTAAAAGCATCACCCAATTCATCAAAAGTAAAATCGTCATAAAGGGGGTTGTCTGATACCTTATCAAAAGCCATTAGACAAACATTGGCAGCGTCTTGTGATTGATCATCGTCTGAATCGCTGGTTTCACTTTCGTGCCAAATGCTTGTGTTAGCATAATTTTGGGAGGAAGGTCGTTTTGCAGATTTTTAATATATGTTCCCCTTCTTTGCTGATGGACAATCTTTCTTGATGTGTCCTTTCTTCTTGTATCCATAGCAGATTTGTTCTTCGTCATCATTGTTGTAGTCTTTACTTTTCTTGTTGAACTTCAAGAACTTTTTGAATTTTTTGACCATGAGAACTTGATCTTCATTTTCAGAGTCGTCATCTTCGGAGTCTTCATTGATGCTTCTCTTGTGATGCGCTTTAAATGCAATCGTCTTCTCCTTGGTTGCTGACTCTTCGAGGTCTTGGAGGTCCAGCTCATATGTCATTAGTTTGCCCATGAGTGTCTCCAGTGTCATTGCAGTGAGGTTGTTCCCTTTTATGAACGTTGTAGCCTTGGGGTTCCAGTTCTTGGTGAGTCCCCGAAGAACTTTATGAATCTTCTCGTATTTGTATTCTTTGCTAAGTGATGACAAAGAATTTATAATGCCAAGGAACCGAGTGAATATTTATGTAATGGTCTCGTTGGGCTTCATCTTGAAGGCGTCATACTCTTAAGTAAGCCGACTGATCGTTGATTCTTTGACTTATGACGTCCCTTCATGTGTAACTTTAAGTAGCTTCCATACTTTATGTGACGTCGTGCAAGTGGATACCCTGTTGAATTTTGTCATGTCTATAGCACAAAATAAGGATTAATAGCACGAGCATCTAAACTAGCTTGATTTTTCTCGTGATTAGTGTACTTGTCATGTGGCTTATCGACAAGTGCACCATCTGCAACAATTCTTGGTAGCTTTTTGTAGCCATCAATAACAATTGTCCATAAGTCAAAGTCAAGTGATTTTAAATAAAATCTCATTCGTGTCTTCCAATAAGTATAATTGGTTTATCAAATAGTGGGGGTCTATTTGTGGATTAGCCCTCTCCTGTGAAGATAGATTTCACTTTAGCCATGTGTTCTACTCTAGAGTATGTAGTCTAAGCACAAGTATAATATAACCTGCTCTAATTCCAATTGTACGATCAAATAAGCACCACTAGAGGGGAGGGGTGAATATAGTGCGTGTATATGCAGCAGAATAAAAATAAACACAGTTAGCTAACAGTCTAAATATAAAATTGTAGAAGCATAAAAAAAATTCTCCATGCGCTCCAGTTTACTGTCAACAAATAAGCAAGAGACGCATAATAGCTAACATTCTAAATATAAAATTATAGAATCATAAAAATATCTCTTCATGCGTGTCAGTTTACTACCAACAAATAAGCAAGAGACGCATAATAGCAGTGGATGCATGACACCCTCGAATACGTGACATCCTAAGATGCATGTCGTCATTTGACGCATCGTCCATACAGTCACATCAGAGCATTTATGACTCTAAGAAAACAGACAGTCATCCTGACAGCCTTGACTCATGCATCAACGATTGGAATCTGGGCTGACGGCTTCGTCATAATTACTTTTGGAAGTATACACGTGTTCAAATGCCATGAATGCTGAAGGCAACAAAAATCCATGCGCCTCTGGCCCAATACGTTCCAGACTCTATGCGTTCCATGCGTCTCTGGCCCAGTACGTTCCAGACTCCATGCGGTCCATGCGTCTCGTACTCACTGCATCCCAGACTCTATACGGTCCATGCGTCTCTGGCCCAATACATTCCAGACTCCATGCGTTCCATGTGTTCTGGCCCAATACGCCATGTGTCCCATACATCTCTGGCCCAATGTGTTCCAACTAACAAGATCTTTCTATTACAACTAAAGAAATCTCCATGCAGTTGATGCGGGCTACGTGTCCAAACGACCAAGTCACGCATACAACGGGCTAAAACGACCACGAGATCTTATCAACAGTAAATCCTAACCAAGCTCATATGGCAGCTTCACCGTGACATGCGGCCATAGTGGCAACAACATTCTATTTAAAGAGCCCTATACGACCATCAAACAGGGGCGCATGCGTCATCCATAGCATGTGGCCACAGAACAACTATAAATAATAGGGTACTACCCCCATGCAAAGGTCTGGCTGGCTTTCTACGGATTTACCCTCGAGCAAGAGAGAAGAGCTTTCTTATCAGATCGTCCACGGTGTAAAGAGAGTTTTTACACTCCTAATCCTCCATTGTCACTCCCCAAAAAATAACTTTGTACTTAGATTATCTTCTAGGACTTCTCTGTACTTTTTCTTAGTTTATAAATCAAATATAGTTCTTCCAGTTCTTTTTTTGATTTATAATAGAAAACACGGTGGCGACTCTGCTGGGGACGTCCTTCTCTACTGTTGAGAAATCGATGACATAATCCGATGCGGCCAAGCTTGGCTCGACGCAAAAGATGCTGGTGGTCTGCTTCGACCAACAAGCGTTCGAGGACATGCTCTCCGAGGAAAATGCTAATCCTTCACCAAGGATAGCCAAGCCCAAGAAGACCCGCAGAATGTGGGTGGCCAAGGTCATTGCGTCCCACCCAACTGCAGAGCAGACGCTTCCATCCTCTCACTTTGTTGCCAATAACAGTCATCGGACGAACACCCAGAACGTCCATATTTCTGCCGCATCCTGGGTTGACTCATAAACTGTATAGCACCCAAACTCTAGCAGAGAAAAACACTACGATGCCAGACGTTCTAGTGTTAAGCCAGCCTCTATAGGCCAAGGAGGAGGCCGCATAAGACTGTCCATGAGGCATCAATTCACAACCGTAGACAGATGGCCGCAGGCGGTCCTGATAACAACAGAACCTCGATTTTCGATTGTATCTCATGCAGCACAGATCCTATGCGACCCACTTAGAATGCTGAAAACCCAAATCTTGACTCTTCATACTACGCACATGCATTTGCTAAGCTGAAGAAGTCCAGGGCAATGCAATCCCGTTGAGCTCAAGCAACTAATCATACGACCGACTGCCGACAGGCATGAAACAGGGAGCACGGCATCCACTGCCCCGTCCGAATCCAAAGAGGACAAAATATATCCCACCCTCCTTGAAGACTAATCACTACAAGGGTATGAAACAGGGAGCCCGACAACCACTGCCCCCGTCCGTTTCTTCCCGCGTGAGGACGGTGTACATGGCCAGAGGCGGCCATGAGGCCCCCAATGACTGGCAGTGCCTCAAGGTTCTCGAGGCCATGATGTAAACAATGAGTGCATTAATGCAAGATCTGACCCAGATGATGCTAGAAATCAAGGAGAACATGGCCTTCCAGCCAACAAGGGCCTTTGGGCAACCAAACTTGGACCCCACGACCAACGAGGATTCAAATATGATTGCTCCACCCGTGGGCGATGATCCTCTCCTACCCAGGTCGTTTACACCTTATGTAGGAGATGACGCTAAAGAAGCAAAGTGGGAGGTCCGAGAACTTCATGCTCGTCTAGATTCCATGAGCAATCGAGACTCACTCCATGATCTCGGGGTGCGACATCAATACACGATATATTGGAGGGATGTACCATATCCGTCCAAGTACAAGCCCTTCAACATAAACTTGTTTGACAAAAAGTCCTCCCCTCACTGCTTCATGATCTACTTTGAGATTATAATGGGACACTTACCCCGCAGCGATGCCATCCTTACCAAGCTCTTCGTCGGGTCATTGGTGGAGGTAGCTTTTGATTGGTTTTGTAGTCTCAAAAATAACTATATTTTATCATTCGATGACCACAAGTGTATGTTCTTTAACAGATTCTTTGAGTCAGAAAATGATATGACGATGTCTTCTCTGATGGACGTCATCGAGGGTGAGAAGGAACTGACTCAAAACTACATCGAACGGTTCTGACAGGCAGCGCTAAGGTTGCCTCCTAGTAATCCCGAGGCCACACTAAAAGAGATATGCCAGAAAAAATATGCTTCCGGCAGTCAGTCTCTAGATAGGCGAGTGTCACTACCCCATTTCCAGAGCCGGGTATTTTTTTTTAATTTGGTTAATTGTGTATTATTTATAATTATTTATATTTATATTTAATTAATGGTTGTATTATTTTTTTATTAATTTTTTTAGTGTTTTGGCTAGCCTGGACCCATGTCAGACCCTAGTGGACCCATGTCCGACCCAACCAACACTCTTGTGAGACCTATTTTTGGGTTTAGAATATTTATTATATTTTATTAAGCTAGTTGGAGAGATTGAGAGTTAGTTTGAGTGCTTTTGGAACCCCAAAACCCAAGCTAGGAGGGCATTTTGGTCATTTGGACTTTGTGAAACCCCTTTCTCATACCATGGCCGGCCTATTCCAGACCCATTCCCGAAATCACAGCAGCCCTATTCTTCTTCTTCACTTCTTCTTCTTCTTCTTCTTCTTCTTCTTCTTCTCCACTCTTTCTTCTTCCTTTCTTCTTTCCACATCCAAGTAAGTGCTCCATTTCTTCTCTTTCTTCTTATATTCTTCATGGATGTGAACCCTAACCCTACATTTTTCCCTAACCTAAGTGGGTAGAGCTTAGATTTGGTGTTGGAGCTTGGATTGGAAGCTTGGAAGCTTGGTGTGGTGGATTTGGAGCTTTTTGGAGACTTTGGCTTGGGATTCCAACTTCCAAGTGGTAAACCCTGATTTCCCCCTTATAATTACTCTAATATAGTATAATTAGTAGTTTAGAACCTTCCTAAATCTTAGGGCTATCTGTTGGAGGAAGTTGGAACAAGTTTGGTTGTGTTTGGAGACTTTAACACTAGGTTTTGTGTCAATTTTGGGTGAAATCCGAGATTGGCCCAAGTTTGGGTGATGCCCTAGTTTAGACAGACCTAGGTAGACATTGTCGGGTGTCTTGAGGGTTAGTACGTGTCTCCATTCGGACACGTGAAGTCGTGTCACGGAGAAATGGACGTTTCGGGCATTTTAGGGATTTTCGTCGTCGCCGATTCTATGTGCGTGCGTGTTTTTGCCACAGACCTAGAATCAATGAGTTAGCATTTTTTTCTAGGATCTAGACATCGTTTAGAACCCGTGGATAAATTTTAGGCCGATTCCGAGTTGGTTTGGTGTGCGTTTCAGGAGGTTTTCCGAACCACATACCACGTGTTCGTCGAAATGACCGAATGAACATTTTGACTTGGTTTCTTAGTTTTGGGCTTGTACGCGCGTTGGGTTAGCTCCAGGGAGTGTGTGCTAGATTTCTTGGATTATATTTTATATATATATATATATATATATATATATATATATATATATATATATATATATATATATATATATATGATTGTGTGCGTAGGGGTGGTTGTGCGCATGTTGGTAGAGTGTTGTGTGTTGTGTTGTGTGTTGTATTTATATAGGTATATATGTTTGTATATATGTGTATATATATAAATATGTGTGTGGTTCTATATATATATATTTGTGTGTGTGTATATATATATATGTTTATGTGTGTGTAGTTGTGTGTGTGTTAGTGTGTGTGAGAGTGTGTGTGTGTGTGAGGGTGTGTGAGGGTGTGTGAGAGCGAGTGTGTATTTGTGAGCGTGTGTGTGAGTGTGTGGTTAGATATATATAAATATAGGTATATTTATATATGTATGAGTGTGTGTATATATATATATATATGTGTGTTTGTATATCTATATGAGTGTGTGTATTTATATATATATGCTTCTGTATATATAGATCTAAGTGTTTGTGTATATATATATATTTATGAGTGTGTGTGTGTATACATATATATAGTTGTGTGTATATATATGTATGTATGTTGGTGTATATATATATATATATATATATATATATATATATATATATATATATATATGTATATATATATATATATATATAGTATATATATATAGTTATATATATATATATATAATATATATATATATATATATATATATATATATATATATATATATATATATATATATATATATATATATATATATATATATATATATATATATATATATATATATATATATATATATATATATATATATATATATATATATATATATATATATATATATATATATATATATATATATATATATATATATATATATATATATATATATATATATATATATATATATATATATATATATATATATATAGATATATATATATATATATATATATATATATATATATATATATATATATATATATATATATATATATATATAT